>JARHVA010000849.1:2257500-2857500 GCA_037957365.1 Torreya grandis | reverse complement strand
CTATATCCCACAGTGAGAATACATCCCACAATTTCTCATGAATAATTAACCAATCATATCAGAGTTTTTTATAACATAAGGACCTTCATACTACTATGTGTTGGGTATAATGTAGACTTACATATGAATTTTAACAAAATCACATAAAGTGATATATTATAATGCTTTATAATGAGAAGAAGTATAGAAAGATAGAGAAAACACATGACCCACACAACTGTTAAGAAGTGATATTGTCATACACACTCCCCCTTAATGGCAACTTCAATAGGCCCAAGATTGAATAAACTTCAATAGGCTTTAGCTCATTAGTGTTGAATTGGATTTTTCATCAAATCTATATGACTTTTACTATCACCAAGAAGGTTGGTACAATGAGGAACTTTCACACGACATTCTTTTATCACCCTTCATAGCCACCAGGATTCTTTATCAACTTCCACGTGAAGTGATCCAAGTGATATCACATGCACCAAACATAAACATATATCCAGAAGTAAAATCATCATAGTATGGTTAGAATCATAATAACTAAATAAATTAGCATAATCAAAAGAAGAATAATATAGACCAAAGTTTACAATTCCTTTTATATAATGAAGTATTTTCTTTACTAAATTTAAATTATCCAAGTATAGATCTTGCATAAATATATAAGCAACACCCACATCTTATAAAATATCTATCTTAATAATGGTTAGATAAATCAAACTACCAACAAGATATTTGTAAATAGGGGTTAACTTTATCACACATAGTTTTTAGATCAAGCTTTAACGTAACCTTCAAAAGGAGTATATATAAGCTTTCAATCAAGCATATTAAATTTAACAAGAAGGTTATGCGATGCACATATAATAAGTTCACTAATAATTTGATACTAAGTTAACCAAACATTACATATCTTATTAGGAATAATTCATAATATAATTTGAGTCATGAACAATTTTTCTTCCTTTTAAAGTCAACGCAACAAGTTTGCATTTTATACTAAACTGACAAAAAAAGTTTAGAAAAAAAATTAACATGTTTTACAGTTGATTTTAAAATTAAAAACACATATTCTAGTCAGTAAACAACACTACCCACTTTAGATGAAAAATATTTCAAAAATTCAAAGAATTACAACAAGGGTGAAAGTTGTACATGTCATAAAAGTAGTCACAAGTGTCATAAATAGTGTTGCAAGAGAACTATTTGGAAAAATTATTATAAAATCAATATTAGGGGGTTTAAAATAAAATAAATAAACTTCCTAATATATTTTAGGCATGCCAAAACATACAAATCAATAGGTTGGATGACTATGGTTGACAAGTAGTTGATAGGGTCAAATATAGAATAAAGTTATCAAACAAAGCACAAGTTCCCACATGAATGAGCACGCAAATTAAAAAAATAGTTTATAATAAGCATTAATTTTGATTAAAAATAAGGATTGAATGAATTTTATCACAAGACTAGTCTACTACAAGTGTACTAGAAAACTTATGCTAACCAACTCACCCACTACTTTTGTTAACAAATTAAACATGATAGTTTGTATTCAATCCTTTTTAAATTATGGTTTTATTTATTTATTTTAAATAAATAAAATAGAGTTAAATAATTCCATGAAAATAAATAAATACATGCAAATATTTTAATTTGAAAAAATATTTTAAAAACGGTGGGCTCTATATAAACATAATAATTTCAAACTTTTATCGATTACTGACACTTTATATCTTATAGGAAACCATCAAGTCTCAATCTCTCTAAGTGCACACCATAAGGGTATACCAAGAAAGGGGTGGGTAGACCATTAGTGCTTCATATGATTATTGTCCCTTTTTCAACTTGTCATCTACACACTTGTCTCCTAAAACTATATAGATTTACTTTCTTGTTTATTAGAATAGAGTGAACATTAAATCTAGGACATTTTTAGTGTTGTTACGTGATTGTATTTGATTGTAAGCTTTTAAACCCTTCGTAGCATGGTGTATTATGATAATAGATCCCCTAATCAGGTCTAGTGAATCCCCATATTGTTCATGCTCTCACTTAACAAATATATTCTCAATCATAAGTATAGGTATGTTCTATCTTCTCTGAACCAAGATTGATTTATAGACATGATGTATTTCTTATTGCATACATTCTAGTGAACCTAATGTAAAATAACCTTTATAGAATTTGTTTACCTTATTTCATTTCTTTCATTCTTTCATCATTATTTTTATCATATATTTATCATACTAGATTGACTCTATTGATCTAATATCTAACTTCTGTGCACAAGATTTTAGGTACAAGCTACTAGATTGACCCAGTTGACCTAATATAGTTTTTTATATTTTTAGACATCTAATCTAGACTACTAGGTTGACCTAATTAACTGTGTACATTTTTAGGCACTCGATAACAAGTTTTTTGTAAAACTTGATCGACCCAGTCAACCTAGTTATCAAAATTTGCGAGCATATATTGAGGTTCTTGAATAAAAATATTCATTGTCTACATCTCTAATCCAACAAGGTTCCTTTCAATCTCTCTATCTCTTTCTTTTCAATCTTTCCTTTTATATTTTGCAATCTTTAAAATTACCCCTACACAGTCAACTAGATCAACCTTGTCAACCCAGTTCTATGTTTTGTGTGTTATCTGTATAACTAGATCAACTCTATCGACCCTATTAATTTTTGGACCTTCACTCCATGGTATAGGTTTGACCTTATTGACCTTGTTTTGTGTTATGTGCATACACCATTGACTATATCAACATTGTACCTTGTTTCAAAGTTAGAATTAATCTTATAGATTAGTAATTAATTAATACTTTCTTTTTGTATTGCTTACATGATTAGAATATATCACATAGCTTAATTATGTGTTTCTTCAATTAACCATTTAATTTCACTATTTTCTATTTTATGTACACATAATCAAATCATAAAATCTAAACAATCATTTTAACATTTGTCTAACTAAGGCTAACCTACTTGGATTTCATCATCAAGGGGGAAGTTGACTTGATATTATGGTCAAGTATAAATCATGATTAATGGTATATTATGACTAATCACCTAACACCCTTATCACTATAGTGTGTGAAGTGAGGGGGTATGCCCCAATATCAAGCCTGTATCATTGCCACTATAGTCCCTTTCAACCCAAACTACTTGAAACTATCCTTAGATTGCCATTCTAGTTCCTTACAACCAACTTCCAATCACATTTAAAATCATATCTTAATAATCTAATAAACATTCAAATTGACCAATTAATTATCTCTTTACTTTCTAATTTGATTACTTGTTCTTTGCTCAATTATATTTTATATTGTAAAAACTTGCATTAGCTAGCATTGGTGCAAGGTTTTATGTTGTGTGCTTCAATTGGATTGGCTATCATTAATCTAATTGACTATTTGTTTCCTTTTAACTATTTCTTTTCAAATTCCTTTCAAAAATTATCTTGTTTTAGTTCTTAAATCTATCCTAGGCTTCTAAAATTTTCCCTATCTATTATATTAGGTTGATCCAATCAACTTTGTACATTTTTCTAGCATCTATTCACTGTATTGGATCAACCCAGTCGAACCTGTATAGCTTGTAGTCCTTATTTCCTATTTTTCCAATCTCTTTTCATTGTACTAGATTCACCTAGTTGACCTTATACTATTTGTAGACCCTATTTTTTTACTAGGTCAACATAGATGACCTTTTACTATTTTTGTCATTTCCTATTTCCTTGCTTTCTCATCTCTCTTTCTTTCCCTTCATCATGGACTTTCTTCTTGATGATAATAATGAGTTGCAGTCAATAAACATGATGAATCTTACCAACCCTCATAGGGTCTCTCATAGACAGAGTAGGGCTCCTATCCTGGATGCTAGTAATGTTTACATTTCCACTCGCACAATAAACTATGGGACCCCTCCAAATACCTTTAGTATAATTATCTATTTTCATTAGAAGACCAACCCAAATTAGAGTACACCCTTGAAATGCACTTATTTATTTCTAAATTTCCTCAACATCAAGGAAAATATCCTTTAACTATTTACAATCTTATGATTAGTGATCAAGTTAAAGAGCCTCATTCACCTACTCCTACATTCTCAACTAGATTTGTGGGTACAAATTTCTTTAATTCCCCCTTCTTCCTTTGATTTTGACCCCTTCTCATACCATGACCTCTTCTTCTCTAACTTCTTCCACCTCCATGCCTAATATATCCACTAACATGGTAGGTTATACATCTAGTGGGCCTCTCATAAGTTCCACTATCCTTAATTCTTCCACTAGTGCATCATTTTCTACCCAAGACAGTCATGCTACTACTACTTTATCTTGTCAACCATTCACTATTCCATCTTTTTCTACACAATCAAATTTTTCCACTAGTGCCTCACATTCTCATAATTCCTCACAAGATCTTATCAACACCAATAGTGGTACCCAAGCCATTAATACCACCTCTAATTCTTCTAATAATTCTAATCAAATACATCAACTATTGTTACAAACACTCAATCAAATGAATACCTTTCAATCTCATAACACAAATCAAATGATGAGAATGCAAAACCACCTTCTCCATCTTCAATCTCATCCTTAACCAATGGCTTGGGGCACACATAACCAAAATGTTCCCCTCCTCCTCTTCAAGATTCTTAAGGTAATCTCATTCCTCAACCTCCTTTAGTCAAAAAAACATTAAACATCTCTAAAATGAACCTTTCACTACTTAAATTGCTAACATTGATATAGGAAGTATCACACATACAATTTCTTATAATGGATCAACCAATCCCACCCTTCATCTTAAATATTTATAAATATTTATATGGATTGGGTCGAATTGAACACCTTTGTTGTTACCTAACTCTTAACCAAAACTCTCATAGATGATGCCTCAAATTGGTACAACCAACTTAGAACTCATTCCATTACTAGTTTGGAGGATTTAGTGAATGCTTTAGTTCAAGAATTCTAAAACTAGTGATCTTCCCAAAAAAACTTTGACTTACTTCATAAATTACAAACAACTTGAAAATAAAACTACTCAATCCTTTGTTAAAAGGTGGAAAACTTTGTCAAATAAATGTGAACATAACATGGTCGATGATAATCTTTTCCACCTCTTTACCAATGTCATTTTTCCTAAACTTCAATATCAGGTCCACACTCTCTCTCCATGTACAATGGAGGAGGATATTAACCAATATAAATGACAATATTTCCTTATTCATAAATTTGAGCCACCCCAAACCTTCTATGGGTCCTTATCTCTTACTTAAAAACAAAAATCATAATGTTACTAATGATGGTGTTACAAATTCTTATGATTCCATTCACAATGTTCAAGTTATCATTCTTACCCCTTCATCAGAACCAATTCTTCCTTCTCAACAATATACCAGTCCTCACTTATCTTCACCAAAAAACATCAATGTTCATCAATCTCTATCCTCAACAAAATTACTTAATAGTGTACCTAGGCCTCTTCCATGAGATCTTGACCCTACCCATCTTATGAAATCTTGGTATGATCCCAACAATTTTTGTTGGTTTCATGATAGTTAGGGTCATTCTTATGAGACCTTTAGACAACTTCATAATTTAGCTATGGAATTTATTCTTGGTCTTAATTTTGATCATGATTATATCATTTTAATGTGTCAACAAGCTTATGAAATTACTTTCAAGGATTACAAATAACATGATAAAATCCAATATTTGAACCAATCAAATATTCATTTGGCTATCTACAAAGACCCTCTTCCTAATCATCAACCTATTCAAGATAATCAAGACAAAGTCACCCCTTCCACCAATAATGTAAAAAATATTGTTGAAAAAACCTTTGAATAGAATGTGGTTTACATGTCCAATATGTGAAGGGTGGTTGATTTTATCAATTCCCAACCAATCTACACTCCTTTATCAAAAACTTATTATGTTATCCAAGATTCTTTTCCAACTCATTTAAATGTGTTGGGGCAAGATGTCCTTATTTCTTTTGATGATCCAATTTCTAATTCTCCCATGGATAACGCTTCCTTTTCTATTTTTATCACTCTTTCATCATCTTATAACACTAATGATAATAAAATTTCTACTAACACTTCTACCAATTCTCAAAATAAACTTGAACTAGCTACTTCATCATCATAACATGATTTGAAAATTTGTTCTAAATATTATTCTTCTTATCAACACAAATTTTAATGCACTTAGGGTCCTCCTTCTAAGTACCTTCTTAACCACTATGCACCTATTTCTAATAACCTGCTTATGGGTTATGATGAGTGGGATCCCATTATGGAACTCACTAATCTCCCATCCCAGATTCTATTCTTTGAGCTTATAAAGACTTATCCACATAATAGAAACCATCTTATGAAACTATAATTCGAGATGAATGTCCCTTGTCCTCCTCTAGTAGGATGGGAGATAGCCTTATTTTAGATCCAACTATAGTATATTACAACAATGTGAAGATATGTCTATCAATGTTGATGAAACTATAGACACTTCTCTTTCCTTAAAATTTCCTTTAGCTTATATGATTCTTGATGAGATTATGATTCATTTGATGATCCTCCCCTATTCATTAGTGTTCAAATAGGAAATATCTAATTTTAGCATGCATTGATTAATAAGGGTTCTAGCACCTGCATTACCTCTCTTGACTTCAATAAGACCCTTAGATATTTAGACTATAATCTCAAGTCTACATATAGAACCTACCAAGGATATGATAGAAGTAAAATGCCTCCTCTAGTTGTGTGTAGCTTCTCATTACTATCCTACCTATCACCATTCATGTGAAGGTGATGATATTTAACTTTCCCCTTTCTTATAACATCTTGCTTGGTAGGTTGTAGACTCACCATATGAGATCTGTCACTTCTTATGCCTACTAATGCATTAAATTCCCTCATAATGGAACCATTTATAGGATTTAGGGTGATACTAACCCTTAAATTTTCAAATAATTCTAAGACCGTGGTGTCTTCAAGATTACTACTCTTGAATCTTTGCCTGGTATTTCATTCCATGATTTGTAGTGTCTTAATTTTCCTATTAATTTAACCTAAGGTTATAATGGACATCTTGAAATAATTAGGAACATTCCTCATAAGCTCTTATATTTTGATGATGATGAGCTCGATGAGATTAACCTAAATATTAAAACTTTTGATCTCTCACCTCATCTCATCTCATAGATTCCTTCTTCCTTGTACCCTCATTCTTACAAGCCTCATTGTGATGATATTCCCTTAGTCTTGACCAAGGCTCAGCATTATATTCACCATGCTTCCTTTAATGATAAGGTCATCCCTAATTTTGTCATTGATCTTCATACCTTGTATTATAATGATGGTTATTCCCTAGATGATCCATTCTTAGGCAGTCTTGTATAGGCCCATGATGTTGATATTATCATTATCATTCTTCTTTACTTGAGTCTTTTCATGTATATTCCCATCTTCTTTCAATTATAGTTCCTAATTTTATTATTTTTCCCATTTATCATAGGGTAAATATGGTAACAACACCTATAGTTTCTGAGTATCCTTGTAGGAGTATGCTCATGGATCGTGCTATGACCAAACCTTACCATTTTTCTAGGTACCCTAATCACCATAGTTATTTTACTCTTGATATTAGTGCACGCCTCCTTAGACCTTCTATAGATCCCAATCCTCCTTCAAAAGAGCCCTTATCATATCCCATTCTCATTCTCATTATAGTTGAGCCCATACTCTATCATATTATAGTTGATCTTGTTTATGCTCTTATTGTTGCTAAGTCTACCCCTACTTCTCATCCCATTTCTCCTTCCATTGAGCGTAGTTCCATTCCTCCTCCATTACCACCTTCCCTCATTGATGGTTCAATTCCCTTGCTTAAGATGGCTTCACTACCAACCAAATGGGTTGATGAGTCTTTTATGACTTATTCTACTCTTATTATACCTCCTTATGTGAGTACTTCTCTTACAGCCATTACTTTCATGGGATAGATAATCATTCTTTTACAAATTGTTGTAAGCTACAATAATGTATTGATACTTTGAATTCTTCTTCTCCTGCCTCAAACAAAACCATGTCTCCCTCAAAGTTATACTAGAATATATGCCTAATTATGGTGAGGTGTATTGTCTATCAAACCAATGTGGCACCCACCACACTGATAATTACCACATCCTTTAATAACACCTTAAAGATCACCTTATAGTTATTCTCAAACTTTCTTGTATTCTTCCCATAGGTCATTCCCACAAAAAGGCTTCTCTTTTTTCTCTAATGGCTCCACCTCTAGTGGTTACATCCCCTCCTATTATATCTTTATCACCTTCTATTCCTTCACCTATGGACCTTCCCTCACCACTGGAGCCTCTCCACCTATGAGTCCCTCACCTATGGATCCTTCTCTATTAGTAATTCTTATATCTCTCATAAAACCTGATCCCATGCATTCTCCTAATCATCTCTTATTTGATTTTAATTAGCCTGATCTATCGAATATTCCTAATTTTTCAATTAAGGAGATTAGAAGAGAAGTCTTTTCATATTTTTTTTATAATATTGATGAGATATTTGCATCAGTTTGTATTTAGCTTCATAGAGATTTATTCAACGCCTTGGATAATGTGTGTGGATAGATTTATTAGTATTTAAGATCACATACATGGTGCCTTTACATTTACATTTTGATTGGATGTGTGCTCCAATTTTATTTTTATCTAAAAAAGACTATTAGGGATAATGAAGAATTATTCCCCATTGAGCTAGAGAAGTATGATTCACAATCACAATGAACCACTCAAGATGGCAATCCAATGTTTTCATAGAAGAACCATGTAAGATTAGATTAGGTTGATCTTGAGGCAGAGATTGTAGCACTAGGGAAGGGATGAGCCCATATAACCAAAGATAAACAAGTTATGTAGGGCAATCAAGTTGCTACCTTTATTGTGGGTGGAATAGCTGCAATTGCTTCCTTGACATATACAAAGCATCATCGGGTTCAACATCACACATCTAGCCTTGGGATGAGTGATGCAGGATCCTCTTGACCTTTGTTCTTTTATGATGCCATCACCATGGATTCCTAAATCCATTGTTTGTGTACATAAAAACATTTGATTAATAAAAAATTGAATCTTCTTTCATATCGACTTTCAAGTTTCAAGTTTGCATAGCATATATAGTTTGATCATTTGCAAAGGTATAGGTAAATGGTATAAATTAGAGAATTACACATGTAAAACACACAAAGTTTTATTGATTATGTTATGTGTTTGTAGTTATATCCATTCACACTGTGTCAAATTCATATTTTTCTTATATAGTGATCTTACTTTTTGTACTATATCTTGCTTATATTTTCATTTATCTTTGCATATGATTGTCTTTATTTATCATTGTTTTCTCTTTCTTTCCTAATTTTTCTCAAAAATCTCTTCTTGTGTCATCATGACTGTTGGTTTTCTTATCTTTATTTTTCATAGATAATTGTCATTGCGACTTGGTTACAAAAACCTTGTTCCCTTTGGTTCTTGTCTCCTTTATCATGTGATCAGTTAGCAAATAATGAATCTTATTATACTTTCCTTTTACCTATCCACATTTGGATATTATTTTTCCTTTATTTCCTTTTCTCAAACTACGCATATACATGGTTGAAACTTGAGATCACATGTTAGTTCATTGTTAAGCCTAAGTATCCTAGTCAGTCTTTGTCTTTGGTTACTTAGATTCTTGTAGCCTTATCCTAAATCTCATTCATGTATATCACTACATCTCTCATTATTGGTCATTATAAATCCATTTGGAGGAGGAATCTTAAAAATCCATAAAATTTTAAAATCCAAATAATATTACAAAAGGAAATGATATAAAAGGCAAAAATATTCTTACAAGTCAAATCACACTAAAAGTTGTGATTCAAAGCACATCTCCTTCTTCTAGTCAAAGATAAAACTCCATAGTTGGCCTCAAGGTAGAGCCAAGGTCTTTTGGGGTGCGATACAATAGTAGATTAGAAGAGGAGAATAAAAAAATATTTTAGTGTTACCTACTCTCTCATGCAAGTACCCAATGTTTACAGTAGACTGATGGCTCTATAAGGGGTCCTGAGGAATAGGGAACACATCATGAGAAGGTACATCCATTTTAATTTCCCTTGTACTAATATAACTTCATTATTTGATCTTAGTATCATGCTTATATGCCTACAAAGCTTTATGTCTATAGTGAATAGGTTTCCTTTGTATATTGATGGTCACTAGTCACTTAGTGTCTTCTCATGTCCTTAGTATGAATCTTACCTCCTAAGGTCTTCTCATAAGATGCCTAAGTCTTGCTTTTTACACTCCTTTTTTCATTCCCTATATTCCTCATATTTCCTCTTGAGAAATAATTTTTTGTTTACTGATCACACCCCTTGGGATCTCCTTTGTGAGTTATCATATAAGACCATCGATAGGACCCAACATTCCTCATAAATTATCAGTTTTTCCCTTCCTATTACCCACATCCTTTGTTACCCAATTTTCCCAATTTTTCCACCCCAACGATGCTCTCTTTGTGATTTTTAGTGTAAGACCATAGATATGACCAAACATTCTAAACAAAATTTTCCAATAAAATAAGCCAAAAACAAAATTACAAGTGTCAAATATGAGATAAGATGTGATGGATAATGAAGGTACACGTCATTGACATGCTTCCCAACTTGATTTAGTATGTTTTATGCTTATTTCACTTTTATCTTCTTATTTCCCAAGTGCATGTATGAATACAACCATTTCTTGATTTTTTCATACTTTCCAACTCAAATTAGTGTGATAAATTTAAGTCCCATCTTTTGCCAATTTTTTTTTCTCTTATACTTCCCAATGTGATTTAGTATAATTGATTGACTTAATTAAATTTTTTTATACCATTTGTGCCCTTTTTCATACCTTCCATCTTATTACATTGTTTTCATATTTCCCAACATTCTTTAGTATTATTTTACTTATTTTCATTTGGTGCAAAAAACTTTCACTATGTTTTAAAAACAAATTCCTTTTTACCATCTTGTTTTACCATCCCTTGGTTCTTTATACTTAGTCATTTTCTTCTTATTACACATTTACCAACTTGAAATAGTGTGTAGTACATTTTTTATTAATTATTTTTTACCAAGTCTTTTTGTTTGTTTCTTTTTAACCATGCATGTGTTCTACATAATTTTAGAAAAGAAACTACATCTCATATATTTCCTATAGCATATACAATAGCTAAATACATGTGCTAGAAAGATATATATCCAAAACATCCACAATCACAACCATCATGATAACAACATACAAAATCAACATAAATATGTCACAATGATACATCATATATATATATCATGATTTTTGATACAAAAATTATAACTATATAATGCTCCAGTTCTATGACTGGCTCCATCCTATCTATCTCATGGCCTAGCCATACTACCTACCAAGGCCTTGGTCTAACTCCCCTAAGTAATACACAAGTGTAGGAGTAGTATAATAACTACCCATGCCTAAACCTATGCCAATTAGACTAATTTCACCATGTGTGTCACCTTATTTTACTCCTACACCTGTGTCATATGGGTCAGGGTGGTTGTATGTGCTTGTGTCATCTACATCATTGTAGCTAGATGCATAATTCTCTCCTCTATCAAGGCCTACTATGCTCATATCTCATGTACACCCATCTCTAATAATGGTTTAATCTTCTCTCTATGCTTGTATCTGCCTCACTACCTCCCCTGCTAATCTAAACCATCTCACCTGAGTTGGGGTAGATGGTACACTGAGGTCTTTTAATGAAGTAGATTCATATGGATGTAGATTCTCATCCAAGATTTTATGGAGTTCTCTCCTCTTAAGGGACCCCCATCTCTCCTCCTCATCCTTAAATATTCCTTCAAAATCACACCTTGATAGAATTTAGATCACTTTTATATCTCATAATATCTATCTATATCTAGTCTTTATTTCAAAATAAAAACTTAAGAAATAATTTAATCATCTTTATTACATATCTATGTCTTGGCCACTATGGTCTCACCATTCACATGAAAATATAGAATAGTTTATCCATCTATGTTTCCTCCTATAACCTCCTCTATAGGTCATCTCCTTAGCTCAAATCTAGATATCATGGCTCGCATCTACCTCAACCTGCACTTGACTGGCCTCTATATCATCCATCTCTCCTCTAGCTGACCTACTGGATCATCAGGGATGGTGATAGTCTCCACTCTCTCCTACTCCTACCTCCATAAAAATTGTGTCCTTGGTGGTTTCTCTCACCTTTGAACCCATTTCCTCTTAATCTTTTCTACTATCATTTGCCTATTTTCCAAAAAAAATAATTTTTGACTATTTTCACACTAACTTCTACATGTTCACCTAATGTTCTTCACATTGGACACCTTCACATCTCTTTTAGTCTAATTCTTTATTTATATCACTAAGGTATGTAAAGGTATGTGTTTTTAAATTCTATCCTTTATCTTATTTTTTGCTTACTACACTTTACTTATCATCAGCATTATCTATTATCATCTTTTATTTCCTAAAGCACCATCCCATGTTACACTCATATGACATGTGATGAGCTTTAAGTGGAACATATGTATACACATAATATTTTTAAACTTTTATTTATTATTTAAACTTTGTATCTTTTAGGAACTCATTGAGTCTCAATCTCTCTGAGTGCATGCCTTAAGGGGTGCATCAGGAAAGAGATGGACAGACCACTAGTGCTTCATAAGATTGTTGTCCCTTTTACCACTTACCATATACACACTTGTCTCCTATAAAAACATAATTTAAATTAGTCTTCTCAATTTTACCCATTCCATTCATTTGTCATGCTTCATCCTCCATGCTCTTGCTTTGACCCCCTTTTGCCAGTTGACTATACTAGGTCGACTGGATCGACCCTGTATAGTTTTTAGATTTTTATCACTACAAAAGGTTGAATAGTTGACCCTATACTATTTAGGGGTATTTTTAATTAGGATTTTCATCCACCCTTCAGCCGACCTAGCTCAAGACCTGGTGATTTATCTCTCAAAAACATACAAGGTTAACTGGGTCAACCTTGTACAACTGGCATATTCAAAAGTATTTAGGGAAAGATCCACCTATATATACAAGTTTTATTGTAAAAATTTGTAAGAAGATAAGTGAATAAAAATAAGTTTGAATGAGCATCTGCTTATTGACCATTCTACTTGAGAAATAAAGATTAGGGTTCTATACTTTCTATGGAGATATAGATCTTGTCTTGTGAAGAAGTATTTTTTATGCATACATAGGTTGTGTAGCATAGAGTTGACTTGTATTTATTATCTTTACATACCACAACAATCTATTGAAAAGAACCTTAGCTAAGGGAGAGATTGAGGCTCGATCGGTTCATCTTCAAAGGTAAGTATTCCTAACTTTATTTCTCATTTGTAAGAAGTAGATAGATAATGTAGTTATGTTTCTCTCCCATGCATTCGGATTCCATATAAATTGATGTGAGTATATGTCTTCTATGAATTATAAGTTTATTTTGTTTTGTTTTTAAGCCCCACTTTGTGCCACAAGTTTTGGTGTGCACTAGATTAGATTTACTTTATTGTTTATTAGAATAGAGTGAACATTAAACCTATGACTCTTTTAGGGTTGTTGCATGATTATGTTACACTATAGGCTTTGTAACCCTTCTTATCATGGTGTATTATGATAATTAATCTCCTAATTGCACCTATTGGATCCCTATATTGGTCATGATCCTACTTAACAAATGTATTCCCAATCACAAGTGTAGGTATGTTCTATCTTCTTCAAGCTAGGATTGATTTATAGACATGATGCATTTTTAATTTCATACAAGCTTCATAGATTATGTGGAAAATAAATTATTAAATAAAATATTTATTTACTAAATACTTTTCATTTAGACATCCTAATCATTATATTTGTATATTCATGACTATAGGCAGAAGTATGTTGCAAGTGGAAAGCAGAGGAGAATGGAAAGAGCTCTAGATGATGGTTTTGTATGATTTAAATCATGAAACTGACTTGAAAATTCCTTCTAAAACATCTTAGAGCATCATATCTAAGGTTTTCTACCTAGATAATGATATTTAATTGTTTTTATTGTTGTTATGGCTCATTATGCCACTTAGGTAGAAGGAAAAACTCAAAACTCTTATCTACTCCTTCAAATGACCTCTCCAATAGCTTTTAATGGCCAAAATACTACAAAATCACCTTTTATAGATCTAAAAAACACTGACAATTGATTTTTTTTCAAGGGCCATAAAGCAAAAATATGCCAAAAATGGTGTTTGGGGAGAGAATAAAATAAAATGAGCTAAACTAGTGCTTCACAGAGTCTCTAGAGGCTTTAGACTACCAAATCTACATAATTTATCCCTTTTAGGCCACTAAAAGATCAAAATATACAAGGATTAATTTTTTTTTAAATTTTCTACCTCATAGGGCATATAAAGACATTTAGAAGGAGAGAGAAATTTTTAAATCACCTACAAGGGTCTAAATTAGGTGAAGTACACATCAAAAAACTTGGAAATGGAAAAAACTAAGCAGTTGGAGTTACCAAAAAAGGGATTTAATGCCCAAAAATAATTGTTTACTCATTTTTAGATTTTTTATACTTAAAAATGGCACCCCAAGCTGACTTAAACTTTTAGATATTCAATTGGTATCTTTAGATATTTCTACAGGAGTTTTAGTAGGCCAAAAAATATAAATCTAGAATTTAGGAATGAAATTCAAGTTGTAAGAATAATAAAAATGAAATTATTTTTTATTTTTATGAAGTTTAAGCCTTTAATAGACAAAAGAATTGGTGCTCAAGACTGATCTTTCCTTGAAATTACTTTTATTTTCTTAGATAAGCAACTAGAGAGATTCAAACACCTTCACAAAGATCATTATACTAACATAAATAAAATATATATATAATTTTTAATGATCAAAGAAGCATTTATATCCTGTTCAAGACACCCAATAAATCTATGTTATGAAAATAAGTTTAAAATTTTATAAAGTGCTTCGATCTAAAATATTTAGGATTTAGGAGAAGAAATAAATGAAAGAACTTACTTTTACTAAAGAAGAAGATTCAAATTCTTTCATGAACATACCATGGTTTTAAAAATGGATGAATCTAGGATTGAATGCAAGCCAAAACTTTGATCTATGATTTTTCCACTTGATCAGGCATCAACCAGGCTCTGATACCATGATAGAATTTTATATATATATATATATATATATATATATATATATATATATATATATATATATATATATATATATATATATATTATTTTCAAACTTTTATCAATTAATAACACTCTTTATCTTACAAGAACCCATCAAGTCTCCATCTCTCTAAGTGCATGCCTTAAGGGGTGCACCAGGAAAGGTGTGGGCAGATCATTGGTACTTCATAAGATTGTTATATTTTTTGCCACTTGTTATCTACATACTTATCTTCTAAAAACCATTTCCCTAAGTTTATTCCTCTCTCTTCTACACTCTTTTAGGCATTTTTCACCTTTTGTACCCCCTTTCCTAACATAAAACCCCTTTTGATACTTTACAGTACTAGGTCGATTGGGTCGACCTTGTACTCTTATTTTTGAAACTCATTTAGGGTCTAGGTTGACTCTTGGTTGACCTAGCCCATGATCTAGTGATTTTTTTATCAATAATGATACTAGGTTGACTAGGTTGGCCCTATCAGCTAAAAATTTTGGAAGGGATTAGGGTTAAATCCACTTATATGTATAAAATCATTTCATCATTATTTAGAGAAGAGAAAAAGTAAGATATATTGCACATCTGCTTATCCACCATTTTACTTAAGGATCAAGATTAGGGTTTCATACTCTATTTGGAGACATAAATCTTGTCTTTTGGATAAGTATTTTAGATGCATTTATAGGTTGTGTATCCTAGATTTGATTTATCATTATCACCCTTACATACCACAACAACCTCTTATGAAGCACCTTGGCTAAGGGAGAGATTGAGGCTCAATGGGTTCATCTTCAAATGTAAGTATGTTAGATGTACAATCCACTAAGAGTGGGGAAAATTAGTCATAGAAAATAATCCAATTCAATTTCCAAACCCTTGACAATACTTAATCATTCAATACAATCATCCATGAAGCATACATATCATTCATAGTAATGAAAAATGAACATAATGCAAGATCACATACACAACACAAGATCTACATAAGAAACCCTCTTGGGGAATAAAACCCAATCTCAAGCCTACAAAAACATGTACTACTATCCTATAATATGATCACAAACAAGAGACTAACCAAGTCCTTATGACCTAAGGCCTTTAGTGAAACAGTAGTTCCACAAGGAGTAATTGCCCATAAGATGATCAAGTCCTTTTGACCACCTATTTAGTCAAGTATTTCTATCCTACAACCTTGATCAAGTCATTATAACCAAAGGTATTTAGTGATACCATGTTTCACAAGGAGCAACTGCCCTTAAGGAAGATCAAGTCCTTTGGACCCTTCTTGAAAAGAACACCTCCACCTTATAACTGATGTCTTTAACACCTAATGATGGACCTCTGATTATCTAAAAACTACATGAAATCTCTCTCTAACTCACCTAGGCATGCCACAATCTATTTCCGTCACTTAAATAGTCCTCATATACACACTCAGATCTCTTTGTATAACTTTAAACTGCAAGAACACTATAATATAATCAAAAACATGACCTACAGATCATACACATGGTCCTTAATCTTCTCTTCTCATCCACCTAATAGCAAGGCACTCTCACTCTCCTCTCCTTTTCTTCACTCTCCAACTCTCTCACATATAATTCTCTCTCAAATCTCTCCCAAGTCTCTCACTCAAAAGTCTAGAAATTACCATCTTTAATTTCACTATTTATAAATCATACTTGATAATCAACACCTTGGTCACCCATTGGGAATTATTTATCCCTAAATTCATATCTCACATTAATACAAAACTTCATAAGTTGTCCATATCACCTATGGGTCACCCTTAAGTAGATACACCTTTTAATAAGGCCCTTGTAGCCCTTATAGGTCTCATGGAGACCTATTCACCCATTTATCATTTCATCAAGAAAATAAATAAACATAGGACCACTTAAAAATACATAGGTCCACTCATGTCCTCTAGGACATCTTCAAATTATCGTCATTCATTCTCACCTCTACATATGCTCAAACAAATCAATCATTGAACTAGTGCATAGAAACACTATGAAAAAACACATAGTCAACTTCTTAACTTTTTTTCATATAGAATAATAATTGATCACACCTCCAAAAAATATATATAACATCCTCATGGAGTCTAAAACACTCCCAAAAGGCTAAGTCATCATGAGACATGAAAACAACATCAATACAAACTAGACACAGTCAACTTTGGAGCTTAATATCTTTCTCTGTACACACTTCCAAATCTTCAAATCCATATTTCCAAATACATCTTAGATTCCTCTATCACTTTGATTTTTACTACATGAGAAAATTCTAGATCTAAATTTACGGTCAAAAACTAGACACTACTCTTTCCTCCATAAATTCAAATATTCAAATGCAAACGGTCACAGTTAAACTTCAAACACTATGCTCGCATATCATGTCCTCTCAGCTATAGATCAATTATGCACCATTGATCTTATCTAAAATTTAATGCATAGTCCACCAAATCTAAATATTAAACATCTACTAGTTGACCTCATCTCATGTAATCTAGAAACTTTGACTCAATGTGCTTCATCGATCTCTATGGATTAGTCATGTCTTTAACTAGTAATGTTCACCATTCTATCAATCTATACCAATACACTCTTACCATTAGATCCCTATCCTTTACCTTTGCTCAGTAATTAAATAATGTGCACTTGTCCTCATCTCTCTACTTCTTGACATCTTGGAGCAAACACTCTCCATTGATCTCCTTGAGACTTGCTCGATCTTTACCTCTTCCAAAAATGACTATGGGGATACTTTAAATATGCCTAGAAGTCCATTTTTGAACCTTAATAACTTCTTTTGTGCTTAGATGCATGATCTAAAATTTGGATCACAAGATCAAATTTCAAAGGATAATCCATCCATATAACAAATTGATCCCAAAAACTTTTCCCATGTGAGATATAAATTCATTAAAATTCCTTCTCAAAATCTTTTGTCACAGAGCCAACTTTGCTTAGAACTTGTTTGGAAGGCCAACTTTGAACATGCATATCTTTTGACACGCTCTAGTGTATGATCTAAAATTTAGAAAAAATAGAGTAGGCTCAAAAATAAATAAAACCATATTATCACCTTCTCCTGAAACATCCACACATGTGAGATATATCTCCATCAATATGATTACTCAACTCTTATTTCCACATTACAAACTTGGCTAAGTATGGGAAAACATAGTTAGAATGCTTGGGAAACCAATTTTGTACCCATATATCTTTAACTATGCTTAGGTACATGACTTGAGATTTATCACATAGAAACTAGGTAAAAATGTGATCACAACAATATGACCAACTCCCCCTGACTCATCCACATGTGGAAATGGTGATGTCAACAAACTACCTACTCAAATTTTCTACCACTAGACCCAAATTGTCTAGATGAAAACTATGGATTATCTGATGAATTCCACTTATTCACACAAGCTCTCAAAGAATATATAACATCTTAGGGGCCTATTTCACATTCTCTAATCAATATACTCATCCCTTAGTATCTCTAATCATGCCAAAATCGAAGATCAATCAAGCCTCCTTTTAGCACACTAAGACAAGCACATTTCACACTTTATCAATGTTACTTAGGCTATCAACGCACTTCATCCACTCACCAAGACACCTTCATGACATCACTGACAACTCTCTAACAATATCCCCCTTTTTCATTGATGTCAATAAACATTATATATGGTAATATATAGCTTACCTTCTCTCTCTTCAAGCATTCCCACAACAAGAACTCTCCCCCTTTGACACAATGACAAAGTGAGCACCAACTAATCTTGAGGACTTGAAAAGACCATAAATAGGAAAGGACCATCTTATAAATATGATATAAACTCCCTTTTACCTTTATCCTACCTTTTCTTTCCTTGACAAACTTCCTCTTGCTCCATGTCAACACTCTTATTTAAAAGCACAAAAACTAATGAAGACAAAACACACAAAAGCACTGAAATATAATGGAACTCACCAAGAAATATATAAGAGGGACTCCCCCTAAGACCTCCAATCTAATGCTTCATTTCAGCATCTTTATATCTCCATACACCATGAAGAACCACCACATAAGCTTACTAGCCTTCTCTCTCAAGACACTTCCATGACCACCAACAGAGCATCATACCACTCATAAATTAAGAAAAATGTTCTAAACCAACTTGAGAACTCACCTTGAAACATTCAAGCTTTTCTCTTTTGGAGAAACTAAACAAAATCACTCTTCTTCTCACTAGGCCTATCTAGTCCTCTTATAGCCCTACCTGAAACTTGCAAATCCAACAACTTTCTATAAACACAACTTAAAGACCTAAAACTTCATATATAGATCACTCTCATATGTCCAGTTAAGCACATCAATTTGAAATAAATAGATGATCTCTGCAACATACTTCCTTCACAAATGTACTACCTAATTAGGCCTCGAACTTGACAAAAACTTGAATAACTTAAGAACCACAAACCTTCAAATCTCTTTGAAGCTTTGTTTGACAACCTATTTGGCCCATTCAACATATTAAGAAGCTTTAGACCTTAACTCATAAGGTAGACCACTTTTATAGCATAGTCTAATACCTTAGAATCTTAAAACAAACAAAGTCAACAAACCTCTTTCTAGTAAATGCACACCTCTAACACTTATTTCACACTGGCAGACACCCATCACACACTTATGAACTAATATTTGAGCTTTCACACCATTGGTAACATAGACTTCCTATAACCCATTTTAGGCCTGCTTGTAATTAAGCCAAAAACTAATAAAACTAAGGGCACTTAAAAATTGTCAATTTGCCTTCAACATACCCTCAGACCACAAAATCACCTAAAGCATATCACAAAGAAGTGTCTGGATATTTTTGAGAATCAAACTATTCTTGACATTTGCATCAAACTTATTAACCCACCTAGAACCCGTCATTCTAACTTTATACTATAGCTCCTTCACAAACCAATGCAGAAAACTCATGAAGTTATTACTCCCCTTTAACTAAAGACCTTCTAAGATCAACACAAGTATTTATTCAAATTGTAATTATGATCTTGAGCACACAAACTTACTTTCCACTAAAAGGAGTCTCTTAAGAAGTAAAGATAGAGACTTCCTTTACACCATAATGCTTTACCATGGTGTGAAAGCATGAGTTACTCATAACTTCTCATATTTCTTCTCCTCCTTAGACATCTGATACTTATATATATTACACACCATTGATCTTGTTCAAACTTTAATGCATAGTCTCCCAAAGCCAAATGTTAAACATCTTATAGTTGGCCTTATCTCATGCAATTCATAAATTTGACTCAATGCACTCTGTTGATCTCTATGGATTAGTCAGGTATTTAACTAGAAATTCTCAATGTTTGATCAATCTGTATGAACACCTACTCTCCATTGGATCCTTATCCTTCACTCAATCAGTATACAACATGCACTTGTCCTCATCTTGCTTCTTGCTAACATCTTAGATAAAATGCACTCTATTGATCTCCTTGAGACTTGCTCGATATTTACCTTTTACAAAAATGACTAAGTATGGGGATCCTTTCAATATACCTAGAAGGCCATTTTTTAACCTTAATAGCTTCTTATGTGCTTAAACACATGATCTAGAATTTGGACCACATGATCACCTTTCAAAGGAGAATTCATCCATATGATAAACATATCTTGTAACCTTTATGTATGTGAGATATATTTCCATTAAAATTCCCTCTAAAAATATTATATCACAAAGCCAACTATGTTAGAACTTGTCTAATGGCTAACTTTCAACATGCATATATTTTGACACACTTTAGCGTATGATCTAAAATTTAGTGAAAATATACTAGCCTCAAAATTGAATAAACCCATATGATCATCTTCTCCTAAAACATCCACATGTGAAAGATATATCTTCATTAATATTCTTACTCACCCCTTCTTTCCACATTGCAAATTTGGCTATGTATGGGAAAACACTATCAAAATGCTTGGGAGCCCAAATTTGCACCAATATATATTTGACTGCACTTAGGTACATGACCTAAGATTTAGTGCATAGTAACTAGGTATAAATTTGATCACAACTATATGACCAACTCCCCTTGACTCATCCACATGTGTAAATGGTGATATTAGCAATCTGCCTACTCATATTTTATGCCACTAGACCCAAACTATCTAGATGAAAACTATGGACTACTAGATGAATTTCACTTATGCACACAAGATCTCAATGCATAGATAACATCTTAGGTACCTCTTTCACATGATCTAATCACCATAATCATCCCTAAACATCTCTAATCATGTAAAAATAGAATATCAAACAAGCCTCCCTTAAGTACACTAGGACAAGCACATTGTACACTTTGTCATTGTTTCTTAGGATATCAAATTACTTCATCCGCTCACTAGGATATTTCTATGACATCATTGATAACTCTTCAACAAAGTATTCTTAACTTTTTTCTTCCTTCATAAGAGTAGATAGATATGAATTTTTACTTCTCTTCCATGCATTATCATTTTGTATACATTGACATGAGTATATGTCTTATATGCATGTTAAAAAAAAAAATTATTACCCCTACTTTATGCCATAAGATTTGATAATTAATATATTAGATTTTTCTTTACTTGTTATTAGTTTAGTGAATATGAAAACATAGGACTTAGTTAGGGTTATTGCATGGCTTTTCTTGACTAAAGGCTTTGGAACCCTCCGTAGTGATATTGTTGTGATAAGAGATCCCCTAATTGGGTCTAGAAGATCCACATATTGATCATGTTCTTGATTATCTAATGTATCCCTAATCATAAGTGTAAGTAGGATATATATTATCCAAGCTAGGATTGATTTATACATCTCATGTATTTTTGATTGCATATATTCTGGTGAACCCCATGTAAATATAACCCTTGCAAGTTTTCTTTCATGTTTTTCATTTTTAATTATTTTATTTATTATTTTTCTATATTTACGATACTAGGTTGAAAGGGTCAATATAGTTTCTAACTTTTATGTACATGTTTAACACAAATTCACATAAAAAATTAATTTGTTATTTTTGTGAAGGTCTTCATCAGATATAAGTTATTAGACTGAATAGGTCAACATAGTACTCTTATTCACTTCTAAAATCAAACTAGGTAGAATAGCTTAACATAATATTCCAAATAGCTTCCATAAAACATACTAGGTCAACCAAGCTGGTATAGTCATTTTACTAGGCTTTATCAAATAGGGAATTATAGAAGCAAGTCAATCCAATCGACATAGTTGGTAGAATTTACAAGTAACATTCAAGGCACTTCAGTAAGAATTTCACATTCCTCAGCATCTTCAAACCCACAAGTGTTCATTTCTCTCTTTCTCTTTCATTTCAATTCTTCCTTACAGTTTTATTTTATAAAGTTTGCAGTCTTTAAAACTATAATCATACAACAAACTAGGTTGACATGGTTGACCTAGTTCTATATTTTGTCTTATATCTGAAAGACTAGGTTGACCTAGTCAACTTAGTTCTTAAGGACCCTTTCTTTTGTAGTACATTAGTGACATTTTTTACTATGTTATGTAATATTTACATACACTATTGTCTAAACTGACTCATTATTGTGTTTTAATTTGGGAATTAGCAACTATATGCTAGTAATTACTTCACACTTTCAATTTTAGTTGTTTGCATGCTTACAATAGATCACATAATTTAATTAGGTGGTTTCTCAATATACCATTTAGTTTCACTATTTTTATTTTTCTTTCACACACTACCAAATCACATAATTTCAAAATGCATTTAAACATTTATCTACCCAAGGCCTACCTACTTGGATTTCATTGCCAAGGGGGAAGTAAAAATAGTTTTATGGATAATTATAAACATGTGGTTAATGGTATATATTGGCAAAGCACCCAACAGCATTATAATTATAGGATTGTGAATTGAGGGGGTAGGCCCCAAAATATATCTAGTACCATTACCAACATAGATCCCTTTTAGCCTAAACATCTTGAAACCATCCATAGATTTCTTTCTAGTTCCCTACTTTCAACCAACTTCCCTATCACACTTAAAATAAAACTTTATATTAATATAATAACATTCAGTATGACCACTTAGTTAGCATTTACTTTTTCAATTGATTGCTTGCACTTTGTTTATTTTATGTTGTATTGCAAAAGCTTGCATTGGCTAACATTGTTGACAAGCTTTATGATGTGTGCCTCAATTGGATCATTCTCATTGACCTAATTTGTTGTGTGTCTACTTCCATTTCTTGATTTAAAATACATTGAAAGATTTTCCCTATTTTCAATACATTGTCATTGTGTTTGACATATTCTCTTACAAACTATCTATTTCACCTACCTATAGTACTACATTGACCTTGTCAACCCAGTATTCATTTTTGCCTCTCAAGTTATACTACTACATCAACCCTATCGACTCTATATCCTTACTAGGTTGTTTCCTATCTTAGGTTATAGTACTAGGTTGACCCTTTTGACTCTATATCCTTGCTAACTTAATTCTTAAACCCTATTTCTAGTACTAGATCAAACCATTTGACTATATACTCACATCTATCCCTTTTTATTTCCTTTCTTTTGCATCACCTTTGCCTTACCTAATCTCTCTCTTTCATAATGAAATTCTTGTTTAAAGAGAATAATGATTTGAATTCAATATATATGATGAGTCTTACCAACCCTAATAGGTTATCCAATAATCAACTTGTATTTCCTATCCTAAATGAAAGCAATGTTCATATAGCCACTCACACAACAAACTATGGGACCCCTCCTCATTATTATTTACTTTTCAATCCTCTCTTCTCACTTGAAGATCAACTCAAATTAGATTCTACACCCCAAATACTCTTCTTCATCACTGAGTTTCCTCAACATTGAGGAAAGGATCCTTCTATTATCTACCAACTCATGATAAGTGTTCAAGTTGAGGAGCCTCATTTACCTTCTCCCACATTCTCACATGGATTTGTGGATACTGGTTTCTTTGCTTCTCAACCTCTTCCCTCTATTTTGACCCATTCTCATACCATGACTTCTTCCTCTTTGACTTCCTCTACCTCCATGCCTAGTATCTCTACTAATATGGTAGTTTTTACATCTAGTGGGCCTCTTTGAAGACCTACCCTTCTTAATTATTCCACTAGTGCATCATTTTATACCCATGGTAATCATTCCTCTAGTGTTTTCTTTTCTCATCCCTCTACTAGTCCATCTTTTTTCATACAAGAAAATTATGCCACTAGTGCCTCACTTACTAATAGATGTTCTCAAACTCCTACTAACACTCATAGTGGTACCCAAGCCATTGCTACAAATTTGAATGCTTCAAACACTAATGAAACTCAAATCCATTAACTCTTATTGTAAACCAAATCAAATGAATGTTTTTCAAGATAAAAATTAAAATCAAATGATGTAAATTAAAATATCATCTTATCCATCTTTAAATCCACCCTAAATAGATGCCATGGGGCACACATAATCAAAATATTCCCCCACCTCCTCTTCAGGATTCCCATGGTAGTATTATCCCTTAACCTCCTCTCATCAATAAGACAATTAAGCATCTTCAAAATGAGACTCTTACATCTCAAATTTATGATATTGATATATGAGAGGTATCACCCCTACCATTTCTTATAATGGGTCAACTGAACCTACTCTTTATTTAAAAACATTTGGAAATATATATAAAGACTAGGTCAAATTAAATACCTTTGATGATACCAATATATTAGCCAAAACTCTCATAGGTGATGCTTTATATTTTTCTAACCAACTTAAAACTCATTATATTACTAGTTTCAAAGGATTAGTCAATGCTCTAGTCCAAGAGTTCCAAACTAGTGATCTCCCTAAGAATACCCTAGCCCATTTTATCATTTATAATAAACTTGAGACCAAAACTGCACAAGATTTCACTAAATGATGGAAGACCTTATCTAACAAATGCAAACATAATATGATAGATGATAACCTCTTTCATCTATTTACCAAAGTTCAATTTCCCAAGTTACAATATTAGGTCTAGACTCTCTCGCCACATACTTTGGAGGAGGCTATTGACCAAGGTAAGCATGAAGATTTCCTTATGCATCAATTATATCCATCCCAACATTCCATGGGTACTCTCATGTTACTTAAGAATAAAAATCATCATGCTACCAATGATGGTGTCATAGACTCTTATGATACCATTCACACTATTTAAGATATTGTTCCAAACCAAACTTTAGAACAAGCTTCCCCTCCTAATCACATCACCAATCCTCATTTCTATTCAAATAATAACATCAATATTCACAAATCTATATCCTTTGAAGAATTAATAAAACATCTGCTAAGGCCTCTCCCATGATAATTTTATCTCACTCATCTTATGAAATCTTAGTATGATCCCAATAAATTTTATTGGTTTCACGCTAGTTGGGATCATTATCATGAGACCTATAGGCAACTTCATAATTTGGCTATGGATATCTTTCTTGGTCTTAAGTTTGACCATGATTATATTATTTATAAACTCCAACATGCCTATGACATTATTTTTAAATCCCATGAAACACATACTAAATCTCAAGCTTTGAATAAGGTTCTTGTTCATTTGGCCATATATAAAGATCCTCTTCCAAATCACTAATATACCCAAGACAATCCTACCCCTTCTAGCAATATTTTTGATAGTCTTCTTAGCCCAATTATTGAAGATAATGTGGTCAATATGAATAATATATGAAGGGTGGTTGCTTCAATTGATCCTCAACCTATCTACACACCTCCATTGTCTCACACATTTTGTGTTATCCAAGATTCTTTTCCAACCCACTTGAATGAGTTGGGGGAAAATGAGCTTATATATTTTGATGAACCAATTCTAACCCCACCCTTATATAACACTTCTCATACTATTTCTACCATCCCTTCATCTTCTTTACCTATCACCAATGATACTCATTCTCTTATCAATACTTCTTCTAATGATTCTCAAACCAAACTTCCAGCAACTGTTCCATCTTTTTAACATAATATACAAGCTTGTCCTCTTATTAAACCTTCTACTTATTATCAACATAATTTCACATGTACTTTGGCTCCTCCTTCTGAGGACCCCCTTCAACACTGTGCACCTCTTTCCAACAATCTCCTTATGGGTTATCATGAGTGGGATTCTATCATAGAACTCATTATTCTCTCATCCCAAATCCCATTTATTGAACTTATGTAGACTTTTATGTATCATCATAACTATCTTATGCAAATTTTATTTAAAATTAACATCCCTCATCCTCCCCTAATAAGACACAAAAAAACCTTATCTAGATTAGAAGATAGCATTTTTAAACAATGTGAAGAGATGTACACACATGTTGATGAAATAATGGACACTTATCTTTCCCTCAAATTCCCCATTGCTTCTATTATTATTGATGAGATTTTGCTTCATTTGGATGATCCTCCTCTATTTATTAGAGTCAAAATTAGTGATATCCAAATCAATCATGCCTTGACTAATGAGGGTTCTAGCAATTGTGTTGCCTCTCTCGATTTTATTAAAACCCTTAGATATTTTGAATGCAATCTTAAATCTACATGTAGCACATATCAAGGCTATGATCAAAGGCAAATTTTTCCTTTATGTTATGTGTGGATACTCATTACCATCCCACCTATCATTTTTTTCATGAAGGTGATGATCTTCAACTTTCCTCTATCTTACAACATTTTGCTTGGTAGGCCATGGACTCATCATATAAGAGCAATTACCTCTTTTGCTTACCAATGCATCAAATTTCCTTATAATGGATCCATTTATAGGATTCAGGGTGAAACTAACCCTTTGAATTTTGAATAATTTTAAGACTATAGTGTATTTAAGATTCCTACCATTAAACCCTTACCAAGTGTTTCATTTTATTAATCTCAATGATTTAACTTTCCTATCAATTCCACTCAAGGTTATAATGGTGATCCCAAACTCATTGGGAATATTCCCCCAAACCTCTTAGATCTTAATGATGATGAGCCTGATGAGATGAATCTCAAGATTAAAACATCAAAAATCTCACCTCATCTCATCTCTCAACTTCCCATTTCTTTTCAACCACATTCCTATCAATCACCTTGTGATGATATCCCTATTATCTTAACTAAGACTTGGCATTCCATTCATCACACCACATCAAATGATAAGGTCATCCCTACATATGCCATTAATATTCATACACCTAACTATGATAATGATTATCCCTTAGATGATCTATTATTAGGATGTCCAGTTTAGGCTTGAGATGCGAGATTATTCATTATAGTTCCTCTTTACTTTAGTCTTTCAATATATCTTCCCATATTCTCTCCAATATCATTCCTAATTTTAGAATTTTTCCTCTTTATCATAGTGTAGAGATGGTGTAGACACCTCTAGTTTTTTAAAAAACTCATAGGAGTATGCTCATAAATCATGCTATGACTGATCCCTATCACTTTTATAGATACCATGACACCTCTAGCTTACTTATCCCTAAGATGCATGTGACTGTCCTTCAACCTTTCATAGATCTTGATCCTCCCTCAACAAAGCCTAGTTTGGTTCCCATTCCCACTCCCTCTATAGCTGAGTCTCTTCCTATTTTTGATCTTATGCTCCTTCAATTGAAACCTTTTTAATCTCTACACAAAACCCACCTTCTCTTTGTTATGGTTTGCTTCCTTTATTATAGTTGGCTCCTTCATCCACCAAATGGGTCGATCAGCCCTATTCTGACATTCATAAAGTTGTCAGTCAATGCACTAGAGATTATTCCCTATATGAATCTCCTTCAGATTTTGTTACACCCCCTCCTATGTTACACCTACTAAGAATACTCATAGGCATATATGTTGATTCAACAGCACATATAATCATTCATCCACACATTGTCAAAAGTTGTGATAATATATCGACAACTTATCTTAGCCCTTAGATAAGGTTATACCTCTACCAAAAGTATTACCTGAGTATCTTTCTAAGTATAGAGAGGTATATTGCCTCTATAACTAATGTGTTACACATCACACTAATCATTATCACATCTTTCAATAGCATTTTAAGGATCACCTCCTACCCATTCCTCTCATAGGTCATTCTCACAAGGAAGCTCCCCCTTATTCCCCCATGCTTATACATCCTATGGTTCCATATTTTCTTGTGGTCCCTTATTCACCTATAATTCCTCCACCCATGAACCTTCCCTCACGCATGGATCCTTCTCCACTCATGAGTCCCTCACTCATGTCACCTTCCCCATTAGTGACCCCTTCATCTCCTACAGAAACCACTCCCATACATTCTCCTAAGAATCCCTTGTATAATATCCCTCATTATCATGATCCTTTAGTCATTCCTAACTTTTCTATTAAGTAAATTTTATGTGAAGCATTTTCTCAACTTTTGTTAAAAATCAATGAGACATTAGTTGTAGTTTGCATTCAACTTCATAGAGAATTATCAAATGTTATGGATAATGTGTGTGGAAGAATATATCAGTACTTATGAACACATGCATGGTGTTCTTATATTTTTATCTGGATTAGACATGTGTTCTAACTTTACATTATCTCTTTTATATCATTTGATATTGTGTCAAATTCTTATCTATCTTGCATGGTGACTTTGGTTTCACACTTTATATTGCTTATGATGTCATTATGTTCTATTATGGATTTATTTTTTCTCATTAGATTCTATTTTCTTATTGAGTTCATTTTCTTATGATTAACTTGTTCTTTTGCATGATTATTTATTATCTTATCTCTATACACATGGATAATTATTATTGTGACTTGGCTATATAAACCTTGATCCCTTTATTCATTCCTTATTTATGATGTGATTAGTTAGATAATAGTTCATCTCATCATAATATTCTTTTACAAATCCACTTTGGATGTCCCTTTATTCCCATTTATTCCTTTTTGCAAACTAAGCATACACATGGTAGAAACTTGAGATAACATGCTAGTTCATAGTTAAACCTAAGTATTCTAATCAATTTTATCTTTTTAGACTTATATTCCTTTAACCAAAGCCTAAATATCATTCATGTGTATCACTCTATCTCTCATGATTGGTAATTCCAAGTTTGTATAGAGGAGGAATCTTAAAATCCATAAAAACATTTAAAATCTAAATCATTTAACAAAAGGCAATGATCTAAAAGGCAACATTCAAAATTCTAATCACACTAAAAGATAAGATTATAAGAACATATCCTTATTATTGAATATCAAACTCTATAGTTTGCCTCACAACAGAGTTGAGGTCCATTGGGATGCAGTATGCTAGCAGATTAGAAAAAGAGAACAAAAAAATATTTTAGTGCTACCTACTTTCTCACACAAGTACCTAATCTTTACAGTAGACCGATGGCTCTATAAGGGGTCCTGAGGAATGGAGAACACATTGTGGGAAGGTAGGTCCATTTTAATTTTATTATTTAGATCTACCTCTATGATTTGATCTTAGTAGCACACTTATTTGCGTACACAACTTTATGTCTATAGAAAATAGGTATCCTCTAAATATTGGTCACTAGTCACTTAGTGTCTTCTCATGTCCTTAGTATACCTCCTAACTCCTAATACCTTCTCATAATATTCCTAAATTATAATTTTTAAATTCCCTTTTTCACTCCCTATAACCCTAATATCTCCCCTTGAGAAATATTATTTTATTCACTGATCACTCTCTTAAAGATTTCATTTGTGAGTTCCATTGTAAGACCATGGATAGGATTTATCCTTCTTCATAAATTACCAAGTTTTCATATTACCATTTTCAAAACATTCTTTTTTACCATATTTTCATATTTTTTTCCACCTCATTGGTGTTCCCTTTGTGAGTTCTTGTGTAAGACCAGGGATAAGACTTGGCCTTATTCATAAATTTTCCAATATCTAATTCACAACAAAATTACGTGTTAAATATGATATAATATGTGATTGATTATGAGTTCCACATCATTGACATGCTTCCCATTTTTATTTAGTATGTTTTATTCTTACTTCATTAATCTTTCATCTTTTATCTTATTATTTTTGATTGCATATAAGAATCCAACCATTTTTCTTAAGTTTTTCATACTTCCCAACTTGAATTATTATGATTAATTTAACACCATTTTTTCCAAATTATTTTGTTTCTCTTTTATACTTCCTAAGGTGATTTAGTATGATTGATTGAATTAATTTATTTATTTTTCTACCATTTTTCTTTCATGGATTTTCCATTTTATTACATTATTTTCATACTTCCCAACATGATTTAGAGTGATTCTACTTGTTTTAATTTGGTGCAATTATTTTTCATGGTTTAAAAATAACTTTTTTCCCTCTTGTTTACCACTCTTTGGTTTATTATACTGAGGTCATTATTTATTACTACACATTTCCCAACATGAAATAATGTGTTGTACATTTATTTTTGATTAATTATACTTTGCTAAGTCTTGTTTGCCTATTTTTTTAACCATGCATGTGTGCTAAATTAATGCTAGAAAAGAAAACACAACACATACATTTCCAATAGCATATACAAAAAAAATTATGTGCTATAAATAAATATATCCATGCATTTACAACCACAGCCATAATATAAACACATAAGATCAACATCTAACTATCAAAATAAGATATATATATATATATATATATATATATATACATATATACATATATACATATACATATATATATATATATTAATTTGGATACAAAGTAAAAAAATACATCACTCTAGTTCTAAGGTTGGGCTCTATCATGTCTATCTTGTGGCCTAACCATGCTACCCATAGATGCCTCAAATAGTCCCCTCTAAATAGTACATTATAAAGAGGATGTCCATGTTCTCAAGCCTAATACTTGTCCCTATAGGTTGGCCACCTAGGCCTGTACCTATCTTAGATGAATAGTGGTAGCTAAATCCATAACTTTCTCTTGAATCAAGGTTTATCATGCCCATGCCTCTCTCTCTCCCAACCATGTTGGTGGCTAGAGCCCATCTCCACATGCCTATAATCACCTTACAGCCTCTCCTACTAGTATTAACTGGCTCACCTAAGATGGGGTAGATGGTACCATGAGATCATCCAATATGAGGGTCATATAGCATGAGTGCTTTGTCTAGGATATCATGGAGTGATTCCCTCACCAGGGATCCCCATATGGTCTCTTCTTCATCTATAAGATATACAAAATTCAAACCATATAGATGTTAAATCATAGATATATCTCAAAATTTATCTATGTATAATCCATCAATTAGAACTTATATGACTAGTATTTTACTTTTAATGTTTAAACAAATTACACCATTTATTACCTATCCCAATATCACCAAGCATCATCTCCTCATCTACTCATCCACCGAGCATGGTCTCTCCATCATCTCAACCTCTAAGTACCTTATCTATAAGATGTCTCCCAATCAATGCAAACCCTAGGGTCACGACCCATGCCTATCTCAATCCTTTCCTCAGTGATGCATCTATAGATTAGCTCTACCATAGACTAATTGACAACTCATCCTAGATGACCACCCTTTATGTTCTCTCTCACCACTGGCATCTCCATCAGTGGTGTGACTAAGGTGGTCATTATTTCTCTTGTTATGGTGTTGCCTATGGTACCTATGGTACTCCTACATCCATGTCCATGTCCTCTTTAGTTGTTGTCCATCATGATTGACCTATCCATAGTCTCTCATGCCATGATTGGATCTCCAATATCATGAATATTGGTCCTTCTCCTCTCCCCCTCATCTCTCTCACATACTTAGACCAAAATGTGAACACCACTATAGTATTTTCAAGTGATGAAGTCTGAACTATCTTGATAAACATGCCACTAGATGTGGCTCTACCCACCAGGTGTAATGGCCCATGATCTGCACATGTGTCAACTCTAGTGACACCATCCTCCAACTCAACCAAACTATTTTAATGTATGCATAAGGATTCCATATTATCTCTCTACATGTGACCATATATAGCATTGGCATATGGTGCATAGTTGTACCCCCTAATCTTATCTTCATCTTAGCACTTTAGGCAACCAATCATTGACCATATGGGATAACCCAATTGATTAGTACATCAAGAACCTCTCAATAATCTAATAAATTAGTAATACCACTATCCCCATGGTATTATGCCCTCTAGATGACATAGCATACGTCCAATGCTTGAGTTTAATCCAAATGATATAGCCTAGGTCATAGACTTCCCCTTTCTTCAATATTAACTAGTATAAGGCTATCACATATAGCAGTACCTTACCATCTAACATGTGACACAATACTCATTCTATCATAAGTCCTATCACCACCATCTATATATCTAGAATTTGGGATATATAACTATCAAATAGACTCACCCTTAAACCCAGGTAAATCATATCTAAACAAGTCACCCATCAGGCTAATGCTCGTCTCTCCTTTTGACCATCTAATATCACTGTGATCACTGGAATCCCTCTTATATAAATTCCAAGTAAAGCATGGACATCCTCCAATATGATACCAACCTCTATGGTATCCCCATCCACCACCCACATAAAGGTATTGGTCAGGTGCTCCCAGGCTCTTGGGAACATGACCACTAAATCAACACTCAATAAAACTTGTCACATCTCTATGATGCCTTATAATCCTAGTACAACCAATCTATCCCAATCTAACTTTGTTAGGCATTCTAATAAATTGGGTAGCCATGATGCATCCACTAATCACCAAAATCTTTGATGCCCTTGTAACCATCAAATAATAAAAGATGTATTATACCTCCATGTCACCTATAATAAAATATTCTCCTTTAAACTTTAACAAAAACAAACCTAATTTACCTTAATCTATTCATTTTATACCAATTTGACCTATTTTTTAGCCTACTTAGCCATTTTATTGCTCACTTGGTCAACCTAGCCCTTAAACATATTATTTCATCCAACTTGTTGCATTTTAATACTATATCGACCACTTAGTAACATACTAAGTCAGCCCAATAGTACTAGGTTAACCATTAGGACTTAAAAAACTAAGTCAACCCTTTCATTTCCCCCCTTTAGTACTAAGTTGGCAATTTAGATTAATCAACTAAGTCAGTAATATGGTACTAAGTCATCCCTCTACTTCAATCAACTAAGTCGACCCATACCTACTAATTCAGCCTTGTTAAACCTTGATTTTTAACTTACTAGGTTGACTAGGTCAACTTAATTCATTCAAACTACTGACTTTTTAACCCACTTGTAATAAATCCTCAACCTAGTAATTTAAAACTACTAACTTTTTAACCCACTTGTAATAAATTCCTTTGGCATCTATTACTTTGATTCCTTTTAACCCATTTCCTTGTTTGACCTTCAGTGCCCTTAACAACTTTTTGGGATTCATTTTGGTTTCTAAAATTCATCTAATTTACAAATTTCTATAAAACACTTAATTTCAAATAAAATACTCAAAATAAATTTGAAATTCTCAATTGCATACCTATGCTACACCCAGTATGACCATTAGGCATCTTCCTCATCTTAGTTATCATCTCTTCACCATCTTGGCTCTTTTGAATTTTGATAGGTCTCTCAGAGCTCTCTTTTTTCCTCAGAATAGTCAAATAATAACAAATGACTTTCTTTTCACCTTATTTAAAGTTACTATTCACAATTCTTTACATTTCAAATATTTACCATCAGATTCCTTGTTTTCATCATATCTTTGTTTTGACTAAATCATTTTTCAAACCATAAAAATTTCTAGAATCATGACATCATAGAGAATATTTTCCACTACTGAATTCCTATATTGTAAAAAAATTAATTTTTTGCTTTTTTTGCATTAATCTCTACATGTTCACCTAATGCTCCTCACATTGGATGCCTTCAAATCTCTTGTAGTCTCATTCTTTATATATAACACTAAGGTAAGTAAAGGTATGTTTTTTTAAATTCTATCCTTTCATATATCTTATTTTCTCCTTACTGCATTTTACTTAGGATCAATGTTATGTGTTATCATGTTCTTTATTCAAATCACCATCCCATATTAAACTTGTGTAACATGTGATGAGTTTTGAGTGAGGCATATGTATAAACATAATATTTTAAAACTTTTAGTAATTTTTATTCTCTCTATCTTGTAATAACCCATCGAGTCTTAATATCTTTGACTGTATGTCTTAAGGGGTGCACCGAGAAAAGGGTGGGTAGACCATTGGTATATTGTAGGATTATTGTCCATTTTTCCACTTATTATTTACATATTTATCTCTTGAAAACCATTTCCCTAATCTTTTAATTCTCTCTTATACACCCCTCCAATCATTTACCACCTTTTGTACCCCTTTTCCTAACCTAAAACCACTTTTCATAGTTTATAGTACTAAGTTGACTGGGTCGACTTTGTACTCTTATTGATGAAACTCATTTAGGCTCTAGGTTGGCTCCTGGTTGACCTATCCCTTGACCAAGTGAGTTTTTAATCAATAATGATATTAGGTCAATTGGGTTGACCCTATCAACCAAAACTTTTAGAAGGGAAGAGGGTTAAATCCATCTATATGTACAAGATCATTTTTCCATTATTTAGAGAAGAGAAGAAGAAGTAAGATATATTGTGCATCTACTTATCTACCATTATACTTAAGGAGAAAGCTTAGGGTTTCATTCTTTTTTTAGAGATAAAGATCTTGTCTTGTGGAGAAATATTTTGGATGCATTCATAGGTTGTGTAGCCTAGAGCTGATTTATCTTTGTCATCCTTACATACCACAACAACATCTTGCAAAGTACCTTGGCCAAGGGAGAGATTGAGGCTTAGTGGATTCATATTCAAAGGTAAGTATTCCTAGCTTTGTTCCTCCTTTGTAAGAGTAGATAGATATGCATTTGTAATTCTCTTCCATGCATTAAAATTCCACATACATTGATGTGAGTATATTTATTCTATGAATGTTTAATTTTGTTGTTTATTACCCCCACTTTATGCCAAAAGCTTTGGTGAGCACTAGATTAGACTTTGCCTTGTTATTATTTTAGTGAATATGAAAACATAGTACTTAGTTAGGGTTATTATATGGTTTTACTTGACTAAAGGCTTTGGAAACCTCCCTAGTGATATTATTCTGATAAGATATCCCCTAATTGGGTCTAGTGGATCTCTATATTGGTCATGCTCCTAATTATTAAATGTATCCCCAATCAGAAGTGTAAGTAGGATCTATCTTCTTTAATCTATGATTGATTTATAGATCTGATTTATTTTTGATTGCATACAAGAACAAGCAAAATGATTGCATATGAACATTAGATATATATGTGAGACCAATAACAAAGATGTTCACAGTGAAACATAAGATATACCATGGAAAAACCTTGTGAAGAGGTAAAAACCCACCAAGATTATTCATATTATGAGAAATAAAATGTACCCAATTCAATCTTTCTCTTCTCACTTTTTTTCATTTCATCTTACAATATAAACTCCTTATTATATAGGCAAGGTAATTTGACCATTATAATGTGGCATTTTCCAGCCACCACATTAACGGGTCCAACCTCTCTAGATGTCATTTAATATACTTTATTATATATTTAAATGAAGATAAACTCATGATAAATAATAAAATATATTATTATTTAACCAATGTAATTTAATGTATTAAGGGTACATAAATAACACCATTTAACCATTAATTATTATAATATCTTATATGATGTTTTTTACAATACAACTCTCCCTAACAATACATAAAAAACATAATTTACTTCAATCATGAATATAATTAAAGAATTTAATAAGATAATCACCTTCAATAATGAATACTTACCTCTTAAACACATCATAGATCAATATGTTCCACTATTCATTCAAGGTCAGATACATGGAAAGGTCATCAAGTGAATTTTGGTTGACAATGGTTTAGGAGTGAATATTCTCAACTCTACTATCTTTAAAAAAATAGGGTGTCTATATAAATAGCATTAAAAAATTATAATAGAATATTAGGGGATTTCATAACACTTCTCATCAAAAACTTATATCTATAACATTAGATTTACTAGTACATCCCAAGATACTAACTACTATTTTTCAAGCAATTCCAAGCAAATTACAATAAATTTTAATTTTGAGGAGACCTTGGGTTCATGTCATGGATTTTTTATCTTATACATTCTATAGATGTATCATAGTTATGGATGACATATATGAATATACTCTTCTATTAAATGATAAACCTTTTAGATACTATAAATTGACTCAATCACAATTTAAATATCGTTCTATTATTCCACCTGCACAACCTATCACACTTGATCAAATACATACATATGAGGTATGTGAGTCGAGTAAAAACCATGATAAAGCACCAATAATAATAATTTAAGACTATACACATAAATCATTACCAATCACCATATAATAAGAGGATAAAATAATAGATCTCCCTATTTTGGCTAATTTTGAATATCCAAATTGCATAATTACATATTGGTATGATAGTGATGATGATGATATGTAATATCTAATAGATGATAAGTTACATAGTTTAAATTTCAATATTTTTGATCTACAATAATATTTATATCATACTCTATTAACACATGTAGGTGTCGACACATATAGATATGATTCATATATAGTAAAAAGAGAGAAATCAAAAGCAATTATGGAGGTACAACCTTCCAAGGACAAAATAAAATTTATAATTCAATATAATCAAAATTATGATACTTGTTGAATCATCAATTTATAACAAAAATAAAAAATTAAAGCTTTATTTTTAAGGTTTTCACCACTCAAAGACAAGATTTCAAATGCTCTCAATCTTTGTAATATAATCATTAATGTTATTGTACATAACATCCCTCCTTTTTTAGAAGGAAATAGGGACCCACTTTCTTTCAAAATATGACCTTAATATGGAGTCCTTTTCATATGTATTTTCAAAATATGGAAAATATAAGGCATTTCACTTATTTGGCAGGATGATATTAGCATTGTGTTTTATAAGACTAACTTGTGTATTGTAGAGATGAATTCTTTGGGTTTATATTATTCGGGCTAATTATTTCAACCCTCATGTAAACTATCTTCTCAAATTTTATATTTTGGGTATTCTCAACCCTATTTTCTTTTGGGCTTACTATTCATAAAGCCTTATATTTTTAAAAAATTATTGCAGACATTTTATCTGAAATAATTCTCTTAAAGGAATTCAACTTGCAAACTCTTTACCTTACAAATTTTTGGACCACATACACTTTCCCCAAAACAAATTCCCTAATCAATTATCCCTTCAACCCTATCTAAATTTACCCTTTGGGACTTTGGGAATGACCCCTTAGCTGTACGAAAGCTTCCTTTAAGAAGGCCAAAAAATTCCCTTCAATATTTATGAAGTAGAACCTTTGAGAAAACTTTTTCCTCAAAGTATACCCTTTGATTCCTCTCTACCTACCCTTCAAAACCTTTCAAACTAGCCCTTTAGCCTTTTTGAAAGTGTCCTTTATCCTTATGAACTAACCCTTCAATGTTTCCTACATTGACGATCTAACCCCTCTTTAACCACTTCTTTTGAGGCACATACCCTTCAGTTTTTATGTGGTAGACCCTTCAAAAAAATTGTTTTGAACCCCTTACCCTACGAGACTTATCCTTCAGGATATTTCTTTTGACCCTTTTGCCCTATGTAAATTCTCATTCAACCTTTATCTTTTGGACCCTTTTTGCCATGTATATACCCTTCGATATTCTTATCTCAAGCCTTTCACCTATTTTCTAAGTGGTCATTTACCCTTTAGATATTTTTAAAAGGACCTTTCAGCCCTTTCAAAGTGTCCATATGCACTTTCCCTTCTTAGACATACCCTTCGAGACTTTTGTCACAGACTTTTTTCCCTTTAGCCAATTCCTTCAAACATTTTATCCAAGAGAATGTATACCCTTCAGACTTTGTGTAACCTACCCTATGGGACTTTGGAAATGACACCTTAGTTATATGAAAGTACCCTTAGAGAAACCAAAATTGCCCTTCAGCATTTATGAAGTAGACCCTTTAGGACTTTTGTCAAGGATAAAATGCCCTATGAAGTGAAACTTTAAGATCAAAAGTATCCTTTAGGGAAATTGAATGTTCCCTTTAGACCTTCAAAATATCCCTTCAAAATAATTGATTCAAGACTTTTGCCTAGATGAATCTTTTTGAGAAATTTTTGTAGACATTTTGTCTGAAACATATCCCTTGAAAGAATTAGACTATAAGTGTAGACCCAAAAGAATTTTTTTTTATGTACACCCTAAAGCACTTTATTACTAGGAATATTAAAAAGTCTCATCATAAATATTTGATATAAAGTCAAAAATACTTCCTATTAATAGTATAAAGACCCCCCGCCAATCTGAGCTAACAAATTTCTATTATACGTGAAAATCATAAAGCCAAAGAGAATGTTACACATTTATGTCACACAAACAAAAATTCAATGTAGGATTCCATATAATTGATCTACTACAATTTAAAGTCATCATTTACATTCAGTCTAACTTGTGTTCAAATTCTTTTGCTATCTTGTAGTGATAAAGAGCCCTACTTCTTTCTTTAAGAGTATACAAGGAACAACAATCGAGCTAGAGCTGAGTTATTTTCACTAGCATATACGCATATATAATATAAATCACATAGATAAGAGAAGCACAAAATAGATATAAATGGCATCTACATCTAGAAATTTTCAAGGTACCAATTCACCATCTCCATACTCGATCAAAGACTCTACATAATTCACTGATATAGTCTTTGATGCCACGGTGTTTAGAGATAAATACAAAAATTATTTAGTGCTATGGGATGTCATTGATTCAGTGGAATTGTTTTAACTTGAAGATGATATGACATTGGTAGATAGATTATTTTTGAAGGAATTGTTAGTGTTCAAATGCTAGAGACTACATTTTACTATAGCAAAACTAGAAGTGATGCCCTACGTTGACCTCTTGAGAGACTTGTTATTCTCTGGCAAGATATCACAAGATGCATTCTTGTATCACTCTAGAAACAACACAATGGTTGCTTACATCTCAAGGCCATATTTTCAAATATATTTATCATTGAGCATCCACTATGCTTACTTTTAAGAAGACACCTTGGTGCAATTCAATGCAGAGACTACGATGTAGAACGTACTATCATCGTGGCTCCTCTTAGACCAAACTATCACATAGAAAGGGAAAAAGCCCAAAGGGACTATATCATTTGACAAATTTAGGATGGAGATATGCAAAGGAATGGTGATCCTCAATAGATTATATAGTATGGGGAAGCAAGGTTGGCCCCCTATGTCTTTCAAAGTTTGTTCTCAATAAATTGGTCGAATAGGAGATTACCTTCCAATTATGGAAGAGCATTGAGGAAGATTTTTCAAGGAAGAAGAAAGCCTTATACTTTGGTCATTTTATCACCATTAGTAGGATGACCTATATAATGAGAAAGTATCTTAGGCATGTAGCTATAAAATTTAGGAGTTATCATTTCCCTGCACTTCCACATCGAGACTAGGATCTGCATGGGTTGATCTAGAAACACATCCATGGGTTTAATATTCTATATAGTAATGAGCCCTATGACTATGATTTTATATTTTTGAATGCTAAGTTAGATTAATAAGTATTGGCATGAGTACAAACTATTTGGGTTACAAGAGGACCATCTAAGGATGATCCAAGAAGATCCTTCAGTCTCCACCAAGGAGTTAGATGGTAGAAGGGTACTCTTTAAAGGATGACAGCATTTATATTTTTAGAGAGGATGATATGAGGAGCAATCCAAGGACCAAGCTACCTCCTCCTCCTAATGACTCCCTTTAAAAACCAAATTAAAAGTAGTAAATAAGGAAACTGGCCTACCCTATCCTAGTGCAGCTAAGGGAGGATAAGTGGGAGACCCCATTAGCCTTGTCTCTCATGAGGAAGGGAGAACACAAGAGGAGCCTACTACAAGTTCTACCCAAGTGCCAACTATTACATCTATTGGGGTAGTGATTCCTAGAGCATCATCACCACTAGACTCCCCCACTTAGGCAAGGACCCCCCTAGTTTATAGGAGGAAGCCTAGGACTCTAATGGGTAGTCCCATAGTAGAGGCATCATAAGGCTTGTCTACTCAACTTCCACATTTAGAACTGGCTAGGGAAGACATGGTTATTATCAAGGACATTGAAGATGATTTTGATGAGGAAATTGAGATGTAAATATCCAAGGCTATGAGCCTCAAAATGAAGCCTGTAGAGCTCTTTCTTTAAGTTACCTAGTCTTTTTCTAGTTTTTTTATCTTCTATACATATTCTTGAGAAATTTACCTATGTGGAAGTCCCCACATCCATTCCTTCCACCTTCACTACTACTATTACCCCTTCCATTTCATTCACCACATCAATTCCTTCTATTCCTACTGGCACTTCCATGGTTATAGACCTCAAGAAAAAGAAGGTGTCTAAGAAGGTGAAAATAGCTTTGGCCACCTCCTAACTCCATGTTAGGATGTACCCAAATCACCCCTCCACTTCCTACCACCACTTTCACAAAAGAAACTACTATGAAAACCAATGGCAAGGGAAGGAATCCCAAGCCTCAAATAGTCATAATCCATCCACTCCCTTAGTTTGGAAGAGTGGGTTGGTCTAAAATCATATGGCCTTCCCTTCAAGATGTCCTCACCAAGGCCCATAGGAAGTAACAAAAATCCCAAGAGGATATAGAGGAACAAGTTGTTACCACAACATTTGATGAATCCCAACTTGATATTCCTCCCTAGATAATAGATTTGAGGAGTAAGGTCTCTCAACTACCAAATAATAGGCACATGAGGCTTAGATCATTTAGATTTTTCATGATCTTAAGCTATCTAAGGTGAAAGATTCCACTAGCAAGTTGACTATTAGGCTCAATTTTTTACAAGCTTATATAAAAGGTAGCTGATGAATTAAAATAGATCTTACAATGATTATAAATTGAGGAAATTGAATCAGAGTTGAGTAAGTCTCAAAAGAAGGTCACTAAAGTTGAGATCTTCAAGAATAAATTCCAAATAACCAGGGATGATCATGCCAAGCTCTTTGGATAGATGAAGAGAATTCATCAACCTTCACTACTAAATTTGGAAATCATACAAAAGTAGCATGGAGAAGCCCAAAAAGCATATGAAGCTAATAAGGTGAAGAAAAGGTAGGTCTCTAGTAGTGCAACTATAACTTCAATGATCATGTCAACTTCCACTCTAACCAAAGTACATGTAGCACTTCAAATGAATAAGCCTTGATAGGCTAAATTAGTATGCTTGTACAATTTTGTAATAGCCTATGCACTTAGATTTTGAGTGGATAATTGTAAATAATTGAATTTGTATTTTGTGATTATGTATATGTATAATTTTTTGAAAAGTCAATTTATCTATTTTTAGATTCTAGTTATCTATTAGATAATTCTAGAACTACATGTTTTAACCAACACTTGTAATCACTTGCATGAACTTAGAGGATGAGGGGACCCCTTCCCCAAGTCTATATATATAATTATAACCGCACTTAATTAAAAGGAGTGAAAAAAATTTGGAATATAGAGCAGCAAGCAATTGTGATCATCAACGAAGTGTCTTGAGTATTTTCTTTCTAATTCCATGTAATTAATCATTATTTCTATGTTTTTATGATTCAAAAAAATATTTAGTGTGTTATATATATGAGTATATTCTTAATTTCTTGACTGATATACTAATCTTGAGATGTGCGATAGCTATTAAAAGATAACTAGATGTATCAATTGAATGGGTCAAGTTAATTGAATTATATTTCTAAATGTGTATTTATTTTTTCTTTGGTGTAGTTCTCTACGTGTGTGTAATAGCTACCCTAGATAATTCACTTGCCTAAGCCATAATCTCCTAATTAAGGGTGTGTAGTAGCTTCCTTAAAAAAAGTAACATTTATGTGAGGTGTGTAAACTTCCTACATCTATATTTACTTCGACTTCCTAGCCATGTCTAATTGCATGTGTGTTATTGTTTCTAGCAATAGACATAGGTTTAAGAAAGCATAGGCCTATTCAAAAACTAGCCAAGGAATTAATTCCTATGAATGATAGAGTCTTATTTTCTACCCTGCCTTACCTTTCTATTTGAGTTTTGTTATTAAGATCTACCCACTTTATAATAGAAGCCATCCACCCATCTAACTCATGTAAAAATTCACTATATTATAAGGCCAAGCCTTCATCCAAAAACCTTGTCAATAACCTGCATACTCCACCCCTATTCCATCAATAGGTTGAAATATACTACATACCTAAAACTCATGCCCTAGAGTGGATTTCACCTCCATTGAGATCCTAAAATGTTAGAGTCTACCTTATTTAATTGTAGGATACATGAAACCCACATCAATAGTACTCCATTGGCACTAAGAGGGCCTAAATTCCTCACCCCAAAATAATAAAGGTTAGTCCTTAAATAGATTTGCACTGGAGTCACCTAAGAGAGTGACCATATCTAATTTCAATGCTAGTTTTTTAGCATCATGCTTTACAAGTCATAAGAGACCTAGAGTTATGTCAATAGCTCTAGTGTAGAACAATCCACCCCCACTAGGGTACCCTTTACCCATAAGGAACCCTTTACCTATTAATCAACTAATGGCTCAGCAATATCCTTGGTTAGTTGGATCTACCATTGCCATCCTCGGGGATGTACATGATTTACCCTAGAATCTCAAAAAATATATGTCATCCTTTTCTCCCTCAGGGCTTAGAACCACAAAAGAGCATATCAAATATATTAAAAATGATTTAAGATTAATGAATATAGTTGATAAATATGTTAGATGTCAATTATTCCCTTTTACTTTAATGTATTTTGCTTATGATTGGTATTTGAATCTAATGGAAAATTCCATCACCAATTGGGAGGAATGTCAAATGGATTTTCCTATATAGTTTGAATAGGTCACCAATCCTAGATTGGTATAACACTTCACCAGTATGAAGAGGGAGCCTAATGAGCCCATCCATGATTTAAACATAAGATGTAAAAATATGTACAAATGGTTGACCCTAAGATATAAACTAAAACTAGAATTAGCATTGGAGATGTACAAGAATGCCTTAGACCCTATCACTATCGCATTCCTTTGAAGAGCACCTAATACCAATACTTTGTCATTAGAATTCAAGGAGGCCATTAGTATCGATAAACATCTCAACCCATAGATACCAAGGGCACCTAACATCAATAATGGATTTCCAACACTTAATCTGGTATCACATGTGAAATAGAACATTCTAGCATATAATCAAAATCAATTATACACACTATCTCCATTGACGTAGATCATGAAACCAAATTTTGGGTACATGAATAATCAAAAATAAGAAATAGTTACCAATAGAACTAACATGCAATAGAACTTCCTATAGTTGTTCTATAAGGCATGAATTCCACAAAACCTGAAATGGATTCTATTCAAAAGATGGTCCAGAAGTTGGGTAATATTTTTTTGAATATACAATGAAAGATGGGCAATGCTAATGCCCCAATTGGAAACTAGAACACCAAGTTCATAAGATATAATAGGCCATTTAATAGGCCTAAAAATAATATGGATCAACTTGTCAAGCTCTCAAAAATCAACATCATTGAAATGGTTGTCCCCAATTAGTGTAGGATACACAATACACCCTAACATGGTGAGCTTGATTATGTTGAGTTCTATATAATATTCAAGATATTTTAGATGGAAGTAACTAGGCTGGATCAAATGAATAATCTACCAAAATCTCATCAAGATCTTGGATCTTTTACCATATCCATGTTCTTTGAGACTCATGAATTTCCCTTCCCAAGAGAACATGATAATGAACTAGAAGATAAGGTCGTTGAAGTTCATGCTTTATAATAGTTTCAGAGAGATGCATATAACTTAAAGAACAAGTAGCCACTTACTACCTTGACTCCTATAAATACCATGGCAATTCCTTCAAATCCCAAAATGGACAACAATCCACCCCCTCTAAAAAGGAATGATTGACCACCAAATAAGGAAGAATCAAGTAAAGGAGGATACAATATCATGTAAGATATGAAGAAGATTAAGGCAAATATAACTCTCTATGTGTTAGCCCAAATTACTAATCAAAAGGAGTTGTTATGGAAGTCCATTACTGGAAAGACCCCTATCAAAAGAACTAGAGTGGCTACAGACAAATCAAAGGTTACTGATGCTAACATCATTTAAAAGAATAAGCCTGAAGTGCCACCATTGCTACTAACCACTAGAGAATTTGATAAGAATATTCATAACATCTTGTTGATTCTGGAGCATCTACAACTATTATTCCTACTTCCATTTGTAAAAATCTTGGTCTCACCCTAAGCCCTTCAAAGAGATCAGTCTCTCAACTAGATAAAATGCTAGTACCAGTAGTGGGAGAATTAAATAATATGCACATCCAACTAACATCATAACCAAGAGTATAGATGACTATCAACATCCTAGTAGTGGACATACTAGAAGGTTATGGATTATTAATGAGCAGAGATTGGTCCAAAATGCTCAATGGATATCTCTCCATAGACTTCTCACTTATCTGGCTACCATGGAGAGGAGTTGTAAACTTGATTAGAATCGATAGAGAGCCAAGAATAAAATATCCCATCACAGAATATAATGTCAAAAATGAATAAGTAAATTATCACTCTCCCATGTTGGGAATTTATACTTTTACCACTCATAATCTAGTGCAAAACCTAGAACCTGAAGGCTCAAATTAGCTATGGACTATGTATTTTGATGGAGGTAGTCTAAGCAAGGATTGGGAATAGGAATTGAGTTAATTAATCCTCAAGGTAAGAAGTTCTTAGAATCTAATAGATTATAATTTCAATGTACTAGCAATAGAGTTGAGTATAAATATCTAATCCTTGGATTATAGTTTGCACTGAAGAATAATGTAAAGTAGATAAAGGTAATTGCTGACTCAGAGTTGGTAGTTCACCAAGTAAAAAATAATTACTAGTGAATATTATCCTATTTAAATAGATATAAGAATATAGTATGTGATCTAATTGAGAGCTTTGATTTTTTGTACATAGTAGCACTCCTGAGAGAGAAAAATCAGGCCATTGATTCACTAGCTACTGTTGCTACCAATCTCAGGCTATTATAGAGGTCTAAGGTAAGAAGATTCTCTATTGAATTGATTCCTTATCCCTCTATTCTAGATAATATAGAAAATTTCTAGATCTTTAGTGATGATCAAAATATTATATAGTTCTTAACTAATTTAGGGGATTTCAAGTCCCAAATTATTGATGACAAGGACATTAACCATTTCTGTCAAGAAGAAATAGACAAAGAGGGCATTCTCCAACTTAAATAAAATTGAATTCCAGATGGATTAGTCTCCTTGGAAAGGCCATTCAACTTAGACCCTCAGGCGCAGTAGCTTAGAGAGCCTAATGTTAATGAATCAAAATTCAAGAGGGAAAATTTGGGAGATGATTGTAACCTACATTATGTGAATATTGGCCTCAACTACACCATAAAGGAAAGAGAGTGAGTCAAAGATTTGATTAATTGATATCAAGATGTTATTTCTTGGACCTATGAAGACCTTAAGGTATATAGCCTAAAGGTCATCAATCACAAAATCCCTGTGAATTAAAACCATAAACCATTCAAACAGAGGCAAAACTAGTGAACCTTATTCTGGAGCCTCTTATTCAAAAGGAAGTGAAGAAGTTATTAAGTGCCAAAATCATCTTCCCAATTCAACATTCTACTTGGGTGGCCAATTTGTTCTCAATTAAAAATAAGAGTGGTGAGATCAGAGTATGTGTGGATTTTAGAAATCTTAACTAGGCTTCTGAGAAAGACAATTATCCTTGGATTCTCTAGAAGAGGTAATACAAATAGTGAGTGGTTCTGAAATGATGTCCTTTTTGGATGGAGTTTTAGGTTACAACTATGTAAAATTACAACTTGAAGATAGAATGAAGATGGTGTTTACCATGAAATGGGGTACTTATGCATACAAAAGGATGTCATTTGGCTTGATCAATGCAATAGATACCTTTTAATGTGACATGGATCATACCTTTAAGGGACTAATAGGAAAATGCATAATCATCTATATGGATGATCTCATAATGTTTTCAAAGAATAGAGAGGATCACATAAGTCACTTATAGTCTATATTTGAGATATATAAAAGGTTTGGGATTTTATTAAACCTAAAGAAAAGTATATTTTTAATCACTAAGGGGAAACTCTTAGGACATATTATCACAAAATATGGGATCACCATCGATCCAAAAAGAATCAAGGAAATTTCAAAAATTTAGCAGTCGAATATCAAGAAGGAGCTCAAGTCATTTTTTGGGAAAATCAACTTCATGAGGAAGTTTATCTCAGGGTTCATAGAAATCATCAAGCTTCTAAATGCTATGTTGAAGCAAGATGCTAAAATAGAATGGACAACTAAAGCCAAAAGGTATTTTTAAGACATAAAAGATTACATATCTCAAGCTCTAATACTGATTAATCTAGACTTCACAAAATATTTCTATCTGTATTCATTCACTTCAAAACACACCATTGATCTAGTTATCACATAGAAGAAGGATAAAACTAAGCATCTAATTGCCTTCATGAGCACAAATATCAAGGATGTAGAACTCAAGTATTTGATGATCAATAAATAGATTTTCACTTTGGTTAAAATGATGAAGAAATTTAGACATTATATCTTAAGGAACAAAACCATCGCTATTGTACATGATCCTATTGTCAAGCTCACCCTATCATAGAATGAGTTAGGAGAGCATCAAGGTAAATTGATGGCCAAGCTCTAAAGTTTGACATAGAGATCAAGCCATAAGGATCATTAGAGGTTAGGGTATTATTTAGTTCATGAATGAACCTAATCCCTGAATCACCATTAAAGAGGTATGTGTAGCACAAGTTTCTAAAGGATAATGGTACACATATGTAATTCAATATTTACTTACAAGAAATTACCCCTAGATCTTAGTAGAGAAAGAAGGAGATATTTGAAGCTCAAAGTTGCTTAATTCATGATCAAAAAGGGAGTCTTCTACAAAAGGAACTATGAAGGTATTTACCTTAGATGTGTATCTACAAAGAAGGCTAAGGAAATTCTAGAAAACTTGTATCAAAAGATAAGCAGTGGTCACCCTACTAGGAATACCATAGCCCATAAAATTTTCAGTTTGGACTACTATTGGCCAACCATTTTCAAGGATGTTCATATGTACATTAGGAACTACCATGAATGTCAAGTATTATCTAAGACATAAGTACATGTGGTAATATCTCTACATCCATTCATTGAAGCAATGCCATTTACATAATGGGGTTTGGATTTCATTGGTGTAATTAACCCAAATTCCTTATTAGGTTATAAATTTGTGCTTATAGTTATAGACTATGGCACTAGATGGACATAAGTAGTTTCCATAATGAATAGTAGAGCATAAGATGTGATCCACTTTTTAGAGGAACACATAACAACTAGATTCAACATGCCCATCTCTTTGATGTGTGACAATAGACTAGTGTTTATATCAATAGAATTAATTGAGTGGGCACATGACAACTAGATTATAATTAGGTCAGCTTCTAACCATTACCCTCAAGGAAATAGACTAGCAGAGTCAACAAATAAAAATTTTATTCATGCAATAAAGAAGTTGGCAGGGGATAAGCCTAGGGATTAGCATAATCTACCAAAGTATGCTCTTTGGGAAGACTAGAAAAGATACAAGCAAGCCATGAAAGCTTCACCTTACCTGCTTATATATGGGTGCAGACCAATTTTTTCCATCACATTAAAGCTTCCCAACTATCATTTCATGTGAGATAACATAGAACCAAATGACAAATTAGAATCAATATTTATTGATATAATTGAAATGGAGGATTCAAGGACTGAAGCCTTGCAAACATTTAGCAAACACTAGGATGTAGTTAAAAGGTGGTTTGATAAAAGACCAAAAGTCAAAGCATCCAAAAAAAATTATCTAGTGCTACTATGGGATAAAACCCATGAAAATAAAGGACAACATGAAAAGTTTTCCCCATTATGGATTGGACCCTATCAAATTTCAAAGATCATGGGCAATAACACATTTCGTCTAAAAGACCTCCAAGGTAATGAACTTACATATCTAGTTAATGGATAATTCCTAAAGCATTACTTTAGATTTGTTCCATCTATGAATATTACTGACTGAGAGTATTTAGATAAGTTTAGACATAGGACTAGATTCGATTTCCATGATTTTTATTTCATTTTATCACTTTCTAATTTAGACATCCTACTTTTTAGTATTATGGTTTTTTAGATTAGATTTCAGCACTTTTTAGAGTAATTTCCTGCTTTCTAGATTAGTTGCCTTTGTTTTATTCTTTGGCATTCGAGGTTATGTTTTCTCTAGTTATTTCCAAGCGAAAATCCAAAACAACTGAGTTTGAGACTTGTAGAAAAGGGGAAAATTAATCGTGACACATTTTGGGCAATTTATAGATTGGATGTATTTTTGTGTTTCAAGGCTTTAGAACGAAGGGAGGTGATAACAAGGTTATTTTGAATTATGTCACAATTTAATACTTTTATCAATAATATGGAAGTTTCTCTTAGGGTAATTCATAAAAATTTAGAAATTTTTCTTATTTTATTGGATCAAATGCACTCATCATGTTAAATACTTGTTAGAAATGACAATTCCAATTCCAAATTTCGCTGGCAGGGATGTTTTAGTAATGACTTGTTTTATGATTATAAAAACTCATTGGGGTCTCATATACTCTATTTTTCATCAATCCAAACTTAAGAAAATAAAATAATATAAAAGAAAGAAAAGAACCAATGAGTTCAAAAGAGCAAAAGAAAATTAAAAGAGCTCACATGATGAAATAAGATCAATGTACCACGCATCATAATTATGAAATTTAATGGAGGGAGTTGAAAAATAACCTAAGGTATCTCTATTAGGTTTATATATGCTTGGCTGGTAGTAAATCAATGCCTAAGCTTCTTTTGATTGAATGAACTTTAATAAATACTAGAATGAAACCTACAACTTCATCAAAACCTTCTAAAAACTCATCAAAGTAAGAGATAAATAAATGATATGTTGAATACACACAGACCCAAGGAATTAGGAGGCAAGTATATTGTGTGAGTTAACCTAAGAATCCCTTTCATGTTTCTAATTTAAGTATTTTTTCTATGTCTTACTTCAAAATTGATCTAAGGTTACGAGACCGGAGTTTTGGGTCCTTGAATACTCAAGAGTATTCCCCCTGTAAGTTGCCATTTGTTATACCTAACATCCCCTTTTTTTACAAGGAAATAGGGACCCACTTTTCTTCAAAATATTTTTTTAATATGGATTCCTTTTCATATGTTTTAGAAAATTCTATAAAATACAAGGCATTTCAATTCTTTGGTAGGATGATATTGGCATTATGTTTTATGAGACCAACTTGTGTATGGTAAAGATAAATTCTTTGGGTTTATATTCTTTAGGATAATTCTTTCAACCCTTGTGAAAACTAAATTTTTAGATGCTATGTTCCAGAGTATTCTTGGCCCTATTTTATTTCAAGCTTACTATTTGTAACACCTTATATTTTTAGGAAATTGTTGTGGATATTTTGTTTGAAACAATTCTCTCTAAGGAATTCATCCTATGGACTCTTTGCCTTACATAATTTTAGATCACATACACATTCCCTAAAACAAATTCCATGATAGATTATCCCTTTGACCCTATCCAAAGTTACCCATCAAGAATTTGGGAATGACCCCTTAGTTGTATAAAATTACCCTTTGAGAAGTCAAAAAATTACAATTCAACATTTATGAAGTAGACCCTTTGGGAAAAATTTTGTATTGAATTATACCCTTTGAATATTTTATACCTACCCTTCAAAACCTTCCAAACTATCCCTTCAGCATTTCTAAAAATTTCTTTTGTCCTTCCAAACTAGCTCTTTAGGCTTTCTCAAATTAACCATTTAACCCCTCTTCGACCACTTATTTTGAGGCACATAACCTTCAAGTTTTGTGTGGTAGACCCTTTAGAACTATTGTTTTGAACCCCTTATCCTATGGGACTTATCCTTTAGGATATTTCTCTCAACCCTTTTGCCCTATGAAAAGTGCCCTTTGGTCTTTGTGTTTTGGACCCTTTTTACCATGGACATACCCTTTGGGATTCCTATCTCAATCCTTTTACCTCTTTTCAAAGTGGCCACTTACCCTTTATATATTTTTAAAATGACCTTTCATCCCTTTTAAAGTGTCCATATTCCCTCTCCCTTCTCATACAAACCCTTCGAGACTTTTTCCCTAGACATTTTTTCCCTTAGCTAATTCCTTCAGACATTTTGTCTGAGAGAATATATGCCCTTCAAAATTTGTGTAACCTAACCTTCAGGACTTTATAACTCACCCCTTAGTTGTAAAAAAGTACCCTTTAGGAAACTAAATTACCCTTTAGCATTTTTGAAGTAAACCCTTTATGACTTTTGTCATGGACAAAATGCCCTACAAAGTGGACCCTTTAGATAAAAAATACCCTTCAGGGAAATTGAAAGTGCCCTTCAAACCTTCGAAATAGCCCTTTAGAATAATTACTTAAGGACCTTTGCCTAGATGAATCTTTCAGATAAATTATTGTAGATATTTTATCCAAAATAAATCCCTTGAAAGAATTAGTCTATAGGTGTGGACCCAAAAGCATTTTTTTGATGTACACCCTAAAGCACTTTATAATCATGAATATAACTAAGTCTCATCATACTTAGCCAATATAAAAGAAAAATTACTTCCTATTAATATTCTAAAAACCCCCCAACCAACCAGAGCTAAAAAAATTGAATTATACATGAAAATCATAAAACCAAGGTAAACATTTCACATTTATATCATATGAACTAGTATTCAATGCAAAATTCCATATATTCAATTTGTTATGATTGAAAGTCATCATTTGCATTCAATCTAACTTATGTTTGAATTTTTTTGTTATATTGTAGTGATAAAGATCCCTAGTTCCTACTTTGAGAGTATACATTGAATAATGATCAAGCTAGAGCTGAGTTATTTACACTAGCATACAGGTATATATATCATGCAATGCATAGAATAAGAAAAGCACAAAACATATATCAATGGCATCTACATCTAGCATATTTTGAGGTACCAATCTACCATTTTCATACTTGATCAAAGACTCTACATAATTCACTAATATAGTCTTCAATGCCATTGTGTTTGGAGATAAATATAGGAATTATTTAGTGTTATAGGATGTCATTGATTCAGTGGACTTATTTTCAGTTGAAGATGATATGACATTGGTAGATAAATTGTTTGTGAAGGAATTATTAGTGTTTAAACACTAGTTACTACATTTTGTAACAAAAAAACTAGAAGTGATCCTTGCATTGACCTCTTGAGATATTAATTCTTCTCTGGTAGGATATCATAGGATGCCTTCTTACATCACACTAGCAACAACACAGTGGTCATTACATCTCAGGGCCACATTTTCAAAGACATTTGTCATTGAGCATCCACAATGCCTAATTTAATAAACACACCTTGGTGAAATTCAATGTGGATACTTTAATGGGGAAGATACTATCATCGTGGATACTCCCAGACCAAACTGTCACATGCAAAAGGAAGAATCCCAAGGGAGCTATCTTAATTGACAAATGCAAGATGGAAAACTGCATAGGTATGATAGTCCTCAACAAATTATATGGTATGCCTAGCATCCACTTTGTCAATTTGGATTGGGTACCATTATTATATATGATGCTCACTCATAATGCCACTTATGCCCTAAAAATTATCATAAGCTTATATTTAAGGGAGAAAATTATCCAAAAGGATAGGCATCCTACATCGACTAGGGATTTCTTCATGATGTCATATCTATTAGACATAGTCATGGGAACATGATACAGAGACCTTAAAACATTGTGGACTCTATCCACTGACTATAAAAAGAATAGGATTTGTGATTATTATCATTTCATGCACATCTATTGCTATTCTAAACACATGGTAAGAATATCTAAGGATGTCTATCCTTCGATTTGGCAAGTTATTCATGGTTCACCCATGCCTTAGATTGGGCATAACATTGTGAATAACTTAGCTAGGAAGGGGGATTATTTCCTTTGGCTAGACATCACTATCAACAAGGTATGGGGAAGCATGGTTGGCCCCCTATGTCTTCCAACTTTTATTCCTGACTAATTGACCAAACAAGATATTGTCTTCCAATTATGGAAGAGCATTGAGGAATATTTATCAAGTAAAAATAAAGCCTTATAGTTTGGTCATCTAATGACCATCAATAGGATAACTTATACAATGAGAAAGCATCTCAAGGACATAGGTGGCAAATGTAGGAGTTATTTTTTCCTAACACTTCCACATCAAGACTAGGATCTATAAGGTTGATCTAGAAACTCATCCATGGGTTAAATATTCCATATAGTCATGAGCCCAATGACTATCATTTTACATTTTTGAATTCTAAGTCAGATGAAGAAGTGTTATAGTAAGCAAAAAAATTCGGGTTGCAAGAGGACCATATAAGGATGATCCAAGAGGATCCTTTGGTTTCCACCAGGGAGTTAGATGGTATAAGGGCACTCTTCAAGGGATGGAAACATTTATATTTTTGGAGGGGATAGATAAAGGATAAATCCAAGGACCAAGTTGCCTCTTCCTCCCAAGGACTCCCTCTAAAATTGAAATTGAAAGTAGTAAAAAAGAAACCTGGCCTACCCAAGCCCAATGTAACTAGGGGAGGACAAGTGGGAGACCCCATCAGCCTTGACTCTAATGAGGAAAGGAGAACACAAGAGGAGCTTGCTATAATTTCTACATTAAGTGCCAATTATAACATCTATTGGGGTAGAAATTCATAGAGAATCATCACCACTAGACTCCCCCACTTAGGCAAGGACCCCGTAGTTTACAAGAGGAAGCCTAAAACTCCCATAGGTAGTCCCATAGTAAAGGCACAATAGGGATTGTCCACTCAGCTTCCATGTTTATAACTAGCTAGGGGAGACATGGTTATTATCAAGGACATCAAAGATGATTCTGATGAGGAAACTGAGCTAGAAATAGCTAAGGTTATGAGCCTCCAAGCTGAGCCTATGGAGCTCTCTTGAAGGTACCTAATTATTTTTAGTTTTCCCTTATCTTTTGTACATATTATTGAGAAATTTACCTCTATGGAAGTCCCCACATCCATTCCTTTCACCTCCACTACTATTATTCCCCCTTCCATCTCATTCACCACATCAATTCCTTATGTTCCTACTAGCATTTTCATAATTAGAGACCTCAAGAAAAATAAGGTATCTAGGAAGGTGAAAACAACTTTGGCCACCTCCTAACTCCACATTCAATCCACCCAATTCACCCTTCCACTTCCTACCACCACTTCCACAAAATAAACTATTGTGAAAATCACTAGTAGGGGAAGGAATCCCAAGCCTCAAATAGTCATAGTCCATCCACTTCCTTAATATGGAGGAGTGGATTGGTCTAAAATAATATGGCTTTCCCTTCTAGATGTCCTCACTAAGGCCCTAAGGAAGCAACAAAAATCCTAAGAAGATACATATGAATAAATTGTTACCACAACATCTGATGCATCCCAACTTGATATTCCTCCTTGGGTAATAGATCTAAGGAGTAAGGTATCTCAACTGCCAAATTTTAAGATCACAAAACTCCCATCTATTTTCATATTATTTGATCCTCCAATCAAAAACATATAAAGGCTCAATAAGATAAAATTGTAAGATGACAAGAGAACTCAAATCATCTTTGAGGGGAGGCAAGAGGTGTTCTTCCTTACCAAAAGGTAGAACAGCTAGCTAGGGTAACCCTAATATGAAGAAAATCTAGCAAACGTAGCTCAAGTGCACAATGATGTAGTTGTAATCCATAAGGTCATAGATCTATCTTGGCAAGAGATATAAGTAGAGGTCCAAGTGATGGAGAAGGAAGTGGAGTAGCTTAAAAAAAAGGCCAAGATAATACACATTAGCTGGTATTGAAGTTGAAGTCTAGGAGGCAGCTTTAAGATGTTATAATGCCCTAGAAGATATGGAGTTTATGAGGGCTGAGATGGCCCCTCATGTGAGCCAAAATAATAGATTATACAACTCTTTGAGAGATGATAGTGCCAAACTAATAAATTTTTGTGGTCTACATAGGTAACTCGCTCCACAGTCATCTCAACCTAATGACTACACTAGAGGCATCTAATGTCTTTAACTTAATAGTCATTTGGTATGAGGAAGAAAAAGATTGGTTACAAAATTTTGGGGCTTTAGTCCCTAAATACTAGGCATATGAGGCTCAAATCCTTTATATTTTTCATGATATTAAGCTATCTAAGGTGAAATATTCCATTAGTAAGCTGATTAGTAGGCTTAATTTTGACAAGATTATATAAAAGGCTATTGATGAATTCAAATAGAGTTTGCAAGGATTATCAATTGAGTAAATTCAATCAAATTTGAGCAAGGATCAAAATAAGGTCACTAAAGTTTATATATTTAGAAATAAATTTAAAATAACTAAGGATGAGCATGCCAACCTCCTTGGATAGATGAACAAAATTCATCAACTTTCACTGCTAAATTTGGACATCATATGAAAGTATCATGGATCATCCTAGAAAGTCTATGAAGCTAACAAGGCAAAGAAAAGGTATGCCTCCAACATTGTAACTATAGCTTCAAAGGCCACATCAAATTCCACTCCAACCAAAGTACATGTAGCACTTTAAATGTATAAGCCTTGATAAGTTGAATTATTATGCATATATAATTTTGTAATAACCTATGTACTTAGATTTTGAGTGAATAATTGTAAATAATCTAATTTGTATTTCGTGAGCATGCACATGTTGTATAATTTTTTGAAAAGTCAATTTATTTATTTTTAGCTTCTAGTTATCTCTTAGACGGTTCTAGAACTACATGTTCTGACTGACACTTGTAATCACTTGCATGAACTTAGAGGATGAGATGACCCCTTCCTCGAGTCTATATATACAATTCTAACCCCACTCAATTGAAAAGATTCAAAAAAATTTGGAATATAGAGTAGCAAGAATTTTGATCATTAGCAAAGTATCTTGAGTGTTTTCTTTCCAATTCCATGCAATTAGTTATTATTTTTATGGTTGTGTGATTCAAAATAATCTTTAGTGTTATAGCTACTAGTAGATTCTTGATTTCTTGATTGATATATTGATCTTGAGATGTGAAATGGATATTAAAATACAAGTATATGTATCAATTAAAATGGGTCAATTTAATTAAATTATATCTTTGAATGTGTATTTATGATTTTTTTAATGTAGTGTTCTTCTCATGTGCAATAGCTAACTCAGATAATTCACTTACCTGAGCCATAATCTCCTAATTAAGGGTGTGAAATAACTATCCTAAAAGGATCAACCTTTGTTTGAGGCATGTGAACTTTCTACATCTTTGTTTCCTTAGACTTCTTAGCCGTGTCTGACTGCATGTGTGCTATTGTTGCTAGCAATAGACATAGGTTTGAGAAAGCATAGGCCTATTCAAAAACCAACCAAGGAAGTAATTCCTAAGATCTATGGAGTCTTCTTTTCTGCCCTACCTTACTTTCCCTTTTGATTTTTGTTATTAAGATATACCCAATTTATATTAGAGTCCATTCACCCATACAACTCACATAGAAATTCACTCTATTAGAAGGCTACGCCTCGATCCAAAAACCTTATCAATAACCCGCATACTCCACCCCTATTCTATTAATAGATTGAAATATACTTCATACCTATAACTTGTGCCCTAGAGTGGAGTTCACCTTAATTGAGATCCTATAACATTATAAGCTACCTTGTTTGACTATAGTGTGCATGAAACTCACATCAACAAATGTCATATATCTTTAGGAACAAATATAAGTCAAACACTAGAAACAAGATGAATAGCAAAAACAACAAATAACATAATGTGAACAGGATAAGTTAATAAAAGAAAGATCCAACCAAAATAGTTGTAAGAATAAAAATTAGAACACAAAAGGCTACACATATAACATGATGAACAATAAAGATAACATAAAAATCAAATACAAAAATAAACTTTTGTAAAAGTAATTACAACTAAGCATGACAATAGTTTCAAGAAAATATTTCTTAAAAAGGACATTGAGAAGTAAGATAAACAAAATAAGGTTAATGTAGTTCCAAAAGAGGTAATTAAAAATCATCCATCAAATTTGGATCCTTTGATTATTATTCTTCATGTCAAGGGAAATAAATGTACTGAGGTTGAGATTTCTTCTTTTTATGAGGCCAATATATGTAACATGACACTTTTCAATAGCTAGGGTTCCAAAAATAGAATTTGGTAAAATTTAATAGACCTTGATACTACAGTATATCCATTGAAATATAAGGTAACACTTGGTTCAAAAACATGTTTTTCTATATTTCACATTGACACTACCTTGGATTAATGCAATGAAAAACTAGTAAAATCATGGATGAGAGAAATGGGGTCAACTTCGAGTAAGTATTATGATTATGTCACTTTCAAACATGAAGCTAAAATGGTTAAAATCTTAAGAGAAAATGAATCCATCAAGTAAAATCATAAAAAATAAATTACTTCTTCAGTTATCATGTCACCTAAAGCACATGACACAACACATGAAAAAAACTAAAATACATTAGAAAATTTAGTGGCACGCTATGGTTCAGTTGGATATATATATAAATATACAAAACATACTCACAATAAAATTCCAAAAATATATAACAAATAATATTATTATAATCTTGATTAAAAAATGAAAAACATCGATACGACACTTCTGACATAGCAAGACCTACACAATGGCATCCCATCCCAATTTATGGTTTAACACAGAATTTAGAAGGTGTTTACATATGTTATGTAATAACTCCATTAAAATAAAATGTGGACCAAATTATTAGTTAAGAAAAAACATTCGCCCAACATATAAAAATACAAAATATAAATTAGTGTAAAAATCCAAAAAAATCAAATATTGAAAACATATAAAAACACTTAGAATATTTTCAAAAAAATGAAAATCAAAACCTGGTCATGACATCAGATGATAGTTACCTATTTACATATGTTATTCATCACATATTTGGATATATACCATATTATTTTTATAAACACACCTATATTTTACAAGGCATGTGAGTGTGATGCAGGATATACACTATATATGCATTTTTAGATGCTAGACTCCCCTCTATCCAATTGTAATGTTGGGATAATCTTATTCTATATGTTACACTATAACAATTTATATCTATATATGACCTCAAATGAAATGAAGAGCTACATATGAAACAATTATATTTCTAATCACTCGTATTCTACATAGTTCTACATAAATATGTTAGTTTTATATAAAATGACTTTGATACATATGGATGGAATAGACTAGTTTCCACTTGTTTTATACTCCTTAAATGATGTTTACTTTCTTGTATAACAAGATTGACATTATTTTCTTATGGTGTATGAACCTTTTCCCTTGTGGGTAAATTTATTGAAGATCTCTCTAATATTTTTGGTTGGTATGTGTGGCATTTGAACATGTTTGTTCTTTATGGCCCTTCTCCCTATGTCTGTAATCTTTTCTTATGTGACATTTGAACATGTCCACTACTTGTGTTAGTTATCCCTATGTGGATAATCTTTGATTTTAGTATATTTTAACATGTCCAATATTTGTGGTCCTTATCTGTATGTGTATAATATTCATTTATGTGACATTTAACATGTCCCTTTTATGTTTCCATTGGCATTATTGTATGGCATTAAATGACATTATGTGATATTGTGTGTTGTATTTATTTTGTTTGTTGAGCTTGATTATTGGTGTCATGATACATATGAAGAAATTTTATGGATGATTAATTAACTACATGCATAATTTCTAAATATATTACAAGACACTTTGTATGCCTTATATTCAATGAGCCACATACATGCTTCAAATTACAATTGCATTAGTATGATGACATACTCTCCACATGATGACATAATGTTATATGATTACATATTTTATCACATGATACAATTAACTTTTATTTTGAGATGAGTGAATTTTAGGCTACATCCCTCATCTCAAAGTTGGGCATCATAGTGGGATTGCCTTAGAGATATAAACATCCATGAATGTATTTAGGATAAAGTATAGTTTAAAGATGAAAATATAGGTTTTCAAAGATTCAAAGTAATGTAAAATCAAATTCTAAAGTAAAGGTTTATATATTCTAAGTGATTCAAAAATAAAATGCATATTATATATTAGCACATTGATATAGATTCTTCAGGCATATAGCATGCACATGCGCTCACATTTGAAAGAATCAAAGCACATAATCATACACACTTGAATGCACATGCATGGGAATCTAAAAAAATAGATATAAGCTAAAAATACAATACAATTGAGCATATAAATGCATAGAATTGTATATCATTTACACAAACTTATAGGAGGATGATACTCATTCATGTTCATGCTTATTCAAAGTTGAACAAATGCAAAGTCTAAAGCTGAAAAAAACATGTTACTTTTTCACGGACAATTTCAAAGTTCAAAGTTAAAATTCAAAGATAAAATATTCATTCCAACTTAAATATATGAGTGAAGTGGCCATGATAAGGGAATTAATATTCTTACTTCTCTTTTAATCATGCAAAATAAAATATATATTTGTATGTAGTGGTGTGATTCTATCTATGCAAGTAATGTACATTAAGGTTTAGCGACTCTCAATAGCCATGGTATTACTTTCATTGAACCCATTATATGGTTACATATTTTATACAGGTGATGTATATTCAATTATCGTGACACCCAAAATCCTTGACATTACTTCTACTGAACCCATCATGGTTCCACATTTTGGATTGGTACATTGGGTATTATTCCCTATTAGCTTGATTAGTTATTCAAATTTGGGACTTGATCACTCTCAATTTGTCATTGGTTCAAATTTTTCAAGTCTTTCAATAAGGGTACATAGTTATCCATCATCAGTTAGTGTAGACACTATTTTTGAACTATTTAACACCTCATTCTTGTACACTTGTAAGATACATATCATGGATGTATCTTAATCTTATAGACCTTTATCATTATAAAAATGTTTGTATACATTATCTCTCTATGCCTAATTACTTATCTCTTAGTTTAACCAATTTTATTCCAATGACTCAGACCTTTTATCTTGCCTAGAATGTTGAAAACCTACTTATCTTCCATATCTATAAGTTTTGAACTTGCATATATTTCCTAACTACTCAAACACTTATGTCTATATCAAACACATATATTGACACAAGTGTATTATCCCAATACAAGTGTCTAGTTCCCTAAAGTCATCTAATTTTCAAATGAAACATATCCTAAAGGTTGGCCTAGGTGATTTATTGTGAGATTTCTCTAAATGGATTGGTATAAATATAAGATCAACCCTCATTCATTCCTAACCTAAAAAATAACATGGAAACACCTAGAAACTCACAAGGCAACTTGCCAAAAAGCATTCTATCAAGCACTCAAGTGATGAAAGCTTCCCTATTTTCTCATGTTTCCATATTAGTCATAGGGATAGCACATATACAAGTCTAAAGCAATGAAGGATCAGCCAAATATCTATATTTTCAAAGTTACAATCTAGGTCATTATTTTACTTACTTATCACACATTGCATAATTCACACACAATTGAACACATAGGGTAGAACTACATAAGGTTGAGTTCCTCTTCACATTATTGATTATGTAGGAAACACTCATTAATAAAGGGGTATTTGGGGAAACATGAATATGACCACAAACCCATTTTTATGATATCCACTATGAATATGAAGAACTAGGGTTTTGCTATTTGACAAGGAATGATATTCTATAACCCAGATCTGAATTCATGAGAGTAGAGGAAACACATAGCCTATAAGCATCTAGGTGGTTGTATCTAGTTTCAGTGGGTATTCCATAGTGTACACATACATCTAAGTCAGATAATAGCATTGATGTAACCATCCTAGGCCAATGCAAGTGTTCATGGATACAAAGGTATACTTTCTAGAATTGACTAATCTAAAAACTATATCCAATCTACTTTATGCATGTTATAGATCTAGATTTGTATTAGCATCAATACTAGCTAAGTATATTTTTTATTTATCATTCCAATATCTAGCATAGTTTTACTTTATGTCTTTAGCATCTTATCATAATAAATTCAATATATTTTCTATCTTATTTTTGTAAATAATTATCCTGCTTTAGATATATTCTACCAACCTTGTGCCCTAGGCTATCTCTACCCTTTTAACCCTAGATTCTCCATAATCTACATTTTTAGGGTCAAACATTTAGTGAAGTTGAGATTTGAACATCATTCTTGCCTAAGAATACTTTTAGTCATATAAAATGTCATTTTGATACAATGAGTGTCACTTGAGACAACCCTATCCTTACCTTAGCCCTACACCTATCATAATTTTTTGATCATTTTCTAGACTTTATACCCATATATCTTATGCCCATATATACCAAGAGACACATTAATCCATCACCTAGGAAACACTAATATTTTTTCACATGTGCCAGCCACTTGGACAATAGTGCAACCCATTAGTTTGTAGCTCAGTATGTTATTGGCAAAGGGAGAAGAAATATTGACCCTTAGCTTCCCTTGTTAGTAACTAATATATTTTCACTTCCTAAAGCATTTTAGGGTCAGATTGGACTCATTTCATGTCTTGATAAGCATCAAAACACTATATAAATACCACTCTCATTCATTTATCGAATAGATGGAAATTCTCATGAAAAAGCTCAAAAATAGTTATAAAAATTAAGGTTATTATTATCAATGTTGGAATTCACCCTTGTAGAAAGAGTTTTATGGATTCTACTTCCAACATAATATAATGGTATCACTCCAAAGTTTTGGGTCACCTATGGTTGGAATGAACCTTCAAAGAGGATTGGTTCTTTTGATGGATCACTTAGACTACCACTATACTATTACAATTGTAATGAAAGGAGTGAAAGAAGACACAAACTGAACCTAAGATCTAAAAAATGTGATATACCAATGATTTATGCTCCCCATATGATCTTATTAACAATACTATATGACTCATTATGGACTAAAAATATCTCACACACTCTACAAACTAGGTTCTTCATACATTAGTGTTTTATATGTAGGTCTGGATTCATGCCTAAGACTTGAAGGGATAACTAGAAGGCCTTATATTATACACAACCAATTAGTTTCCATAATAATTCACCAACATAAACCACCTTGACACATCATATAATGTATATAACTCAACCTAATGATAGGAAGGTGAAGAACAAAGGGCATACAATAGAAAGAAAGGATTCTATGACAGATGTAGATCAACTAAGAATCAAAATCACAAAACCATGTCAGCATGAATAAGTTAAATTTTAGTTTCTATTGATTCAAAAGGCTTGAATCTATAGTTACAAAAGGATAGAGTTTAGTCATACCTAAAGGATGGATACATTGAGAGGCATTTCTAGCCCAATTTATGAGAAAAGAAGAGGGAGATCACTACCAAACTACCTAAATACATCTATTACAATCTTTTTCAACCTATTAATGAAGAAAAAAAACTAAAAATCAAGCCACTATCTCTTTTCCAATGCCATCATACTTGCCTTTTTTATGATCTTTAATGGAGTGTGGCATAGGAGTTGTCTTAGGCATAACTGACCTTTCAAGAGGCATGGACATGATAAAATTAGCCATTCACTTATTCTCTTGTAGTTACAACAGTGTAACATGAACTATGAAGCATTAATCATCCTACCTCTCCTCTATTACATGCTAATTAGGCCTCAAAACTACCTTGTTTTCCATAATGGTCATGCAATAGGCATGTTTGCCCCAAATTAGTACTTACAAGTGCATTCATAGTCCTTATTCATTTTTTTTGTTGCATTTAATGCCACTCTTTAGCCTCTAATATCCTCTTCAAGGTGCATTATAATCATGTAAAATAATCTCTCTCTATTTACATTTATTAGAAAACCTGTAAGGTACTCTAGATTTTAGTTTTAGGACAACCAAGGTCACCTAATACATTCTCAAGAAGTATTAACCCTTTTTTTTAATGATCATTATCCTTCCTTGAGCATGAAAAGGATTCACTAAGTCAAAGTGCTTGTAATTATGCTCATAAGCCTACAATCATCAACAAGAGTCATATCATATATCATTATTAGGAAGTGTAAGAAGTTAATGGAAGTCTTGAGAAGCTAGAGGGTTATTGAAAAGCATGGTGTGTTCCCTGAGACTAGGATCATCATCCCTCTCCTTAGGGAGACCTGCAACATCTATCCAAAAGCCCTTGATTCTCCTACTCTATGTCATTTTCAATGTGTTCTTCATAAGACTCAGTAAATCCCACCTATAGACTTAAAGTGCTTATGGACACCTTGAATCATTATTTTTAGACCATAGATTTCCTAGATCATGCTTCATATTTCTTTTATTTTATTTTGGAAGCCTTAAAATCTATAATTTTTCATGGAATTCATGGGGAACCTGTATTGGTTGTATATATGCATGCTACTCACTACCACATGTTTTAAAACCTTGTTTGATCTCTAGAAATTTGCTTGTAAATCCTTGATGAGGGTTGAAAACTCATCAATTGGGTTTAAATCATAAAATTAAATCATTTGATTCTTGGTGTAGGCCTCAAACTTGCCCAACCTTTCACACTATTATTTGATATTTTCCACCTTGATAGTTCATGGAGTTCTGAAGATGGCTTCTAGGCTTACAGATGATTTTAAGCTTGCTACCACTCTTCAAGTTCTCTTGAGTCTTCCCCCACTAATACTTTAAAACTTTATCAAGTTTGTGGGATCTATATATCATCACATTACTGACTCATCTTGTATTCTATTTTCTTGTCAAAATTGGAAACACAAGCTCCTAAACTAAAATGAGAGTCCAAGTGGAATTAAACATTTATCTTTGGCTTCTTTGGAATGTTGTATAGACCTATTATTTATTTTTTATCCCAAATTTGTGTCACTTTTTTTATAACCCCCTTTCCATCCATCTTATAACCTCTAAATGAGTCAAAACTTATATTTGACAAACCTGGACTATGTTTTTTAGGGCCTATAGGCCTAAAAAATCAAATAACCTTCCATAGAGCTACCCTAACACCCTAAAACTTCTCATACACATAGAATATGGTGTCCCCCATCTCCCCTCAAATTTTCATAAAATTTTTATGACAAATCACAAAATACAAGACTTTATTTGTCTCAATAAACCATATACAAACCCTATATAGGGATACAGTCCTGCACAAGCCAAGAGGGAGTGATTCTAAATGAATTAGCTTTTAGGGCACAAATGTGAGTTTTGATGATGATTCTTGGTCTTGAATATGATTAACACTCTTTATAAAATAACATATGTTGTTGGAACAACTTCATTGATGATTTAAGGCTCCATTTTGACTATTCAAGCATGCTTGAACTAAGGTCAAACCTGTAGCCTAACAATTTCTTGTTAATTTTGTGTTATTATCTTGTATATGATAATACTTGGTGTTTTATTTTCACTACCTGGTCTCATCTTATCTTCATACATTTTATACAACTCCCAATCAAGGCTTTGTCAACCCCTTCATCCCTACTCTTAACTAGCATACTTTTTAATAAAGTTAAGAGCCTGGTTTTAGCCTTGGAAGTCACCATATACCTATAACCATAGAAGGAGTGACTTTAAACTAGATAAAAACTTCTTTATTATGGGAATTAGGGCATGACTAAACTTCCTTCAATCCCCCAATCATGAATTAATTTAGAATGTGCTCTAGAGGCCTTGAGAGATGAGGCAACTCTTAAACTCTACCCCTACTATTTTGGCATACATATGACTTCATAGTTCTCCTTATTGACATGAAACTTGTACTATAAATTGAGTAGATGTATGGAGTCTCATGGTTGGTTTATCCATCCATTATAGTGTATAAAAACCTCTATACAATCATCACTCTATTCACAATCATATTAGAACTCATCAATTTTCAATTTTTCCTTGAGAACCTTAACATAGTGAACATTCATAGACTAGCCATGAATATATTAAATATTGATAAACAACCTTAAACCATGCTAAACTATTGTGCACAAGACACGACAATTTTTGGAGGTAATTTTTTCATTCTTAGTGCAAGATATCACATGACAAGCACAATGACATAACACTTTTGTAAGATTCTTTATATATCTTGTAGTCTTCTTTTGGTTTGTTGCTTAAAAACCTCTTTCAGGGACTCTACTTCACTATTAAAACCTATAGGTAAACCTTGTATTATCTATTGAGGATTTTATTCCCATTAAAATTTGAATAATATCTCACCTACAACTTTGCCTTTAATTGCATAGTCATGTTGGCTCCAAACTAGGCTAAGAGACCCTTGAATGGAGCACTTTGAATATGGACCTTCATGAACTTGCAACCTAGTAATTTAAAACTTGGGATCTCCTCAATTATATATTGAATATGAATTCTTGTGAGGATAATCTTCTGTTGAAGGTATGTAAGATGAGAACTAATATGTTTGGGCTTAGTTTGAGACCTCAACCCTAAGGAACCATGTTGGAATAATTGTAAATTTTCATTATGACCTCACAAGCTTTTAGGTCCTCACATTGACTATATAAACATTGTCATTATGTGTTTGGAAGTGGCCTTCATGAGAATACTCTCATGTTTAAGTTATAAGGAGAGAAAAGAGAGATCTAGACTTTAATTAAGGCTCTATCTTCAAAGAAGCATCTTGAACATTACTTCAATTCCTCTCAATAGGTCTTATAGGCTTATTTGAAGGCATTCAAAACTCCATCTTATCTATATTTCCTATAAACTAATCTTCCTTGTTTTCCATGCACCTTCTACTCATTTGAATTATTTTAGAAGATATAGAAAGGTTATTAGTTATATACAATACCCTTTGATAACTAAAAATCCCCTCAAAATATCTTTAATTCACCCTCCATCAACTCTATAGACCTTTAATGATCATGGAGATTCTAACCATCTAATACCCTACAAACTAAGATCTCAAAGGACATACACATTCTATTATTTTTGAATAACTTTAAGGGTTATAAGGTGTGTTTGAGGCTCTTTTCTCATGTGAAGGACACCTCCAAATGCATTGGAGTTGTGCACATATAGTTTGTAGACCTGTAACCTTTTCTTTACCTTATGTTGGATCTAAAACACCTTGGCTAGTTTTCATGATTTTCCTTCCATTGGATACTTCCCAAGAAGTATACCCTACCTGAAATAAACATTATCTCTTAATTTATTCCATCTCAATAAGTTCTAAACATCAAAAGGGTAAATCACTATTATTAGGGTTTTGAGTTTTTTAGGAGCATCAATGGAGTTTTAGCTTGTTGTACATTCTTTTTAAGACCTCTAAGTCAAACTTAATGCATCTAAATGGTGCCTATTAGGCCTCCTCACATTCCCTAAGATCCATCTTATGACATGTAATATAATAAATAATGTTCTAATTAAAATTGTGCTCCATTTGATGATTTGTGAAGGTTGTTTATGCTTTTAAATAATTTTTCATATATTTGATTGGTTATTTTTTTCTCTATCACATAGAATATGCTCTTTAAAACCCTCTTATCTTCTCCAATGTCCAAATTATTCCATGCATCTCCTCAGCCATTTTACCACATCCTATAAAATAGCCTATCTAGGCCTTTGAAAATGTTTTGAGAGTGTTTTAACCTTGTTTGAGCTCTTTTAGGCATGAAACTTTTTCTTGAGACCTAAAATAGCTTGGGTATGATGTGATTGAATTTTCATGCCATTACCTTAACCTATAATTATTCTTAAATTTCAATACATCTAAAGAAAACCTCCAAAACCTTGCTTTTTATCATGATAATTTTCATTTTTGAAGGTTTTTCATGTTTCTTGCTTATAATCCTTGATATTTTGTCTTTATATAGACCTCTTTGACACTAAAATATTTTTAAAATGCTTTCAAAAAACATGAAACTTGTATGTTTATGCTTGAAATGGTATGCTTTTGAGCCACTAAAAACAGTTTTAGCATGTTTGAAGAGGATTAAAGGCTAAAAAATCCAAAGAGAGAGAAAATAATCCATTTAATGTAATTTGACTCTCTTTGTACAATTTATTGGAGGTGATGGAGTGTATTTTGATGTTATGTGGCCTCATAGTCATTAAAGAGGGGGTTTTCTTTCAAGAGTGACTTGATTAATTCAAGTGGTATGACATTATGACCCTTTTTACACCCTTCCATGCACTTGGATATCCTCTTAAATGCATTTATAACTCAAAAAACTCATTAGACCTCTTTTATCATGGAAAGCATGCTCCTTAAGACCCTTTGTTGACCTTATTCTTCATTGGTAAATATTCACACATAGGCTTTTGATAAGGGTTGATTAGACCTCATATGGACCCTAAGACATATTCATCTTCATCTCATGACTACAACCAATGACTTCAAGACCCTTTTGAGAACAAAATTAATGCAATTGTCAAGTTTTTAATGGTAGGGGTTTATATTTTAGCCTAGGAGGCCAAAATATCAACATTTCTTATGACTCATAAGGGTTACATCTAAATAAAAGAGACTAGTTTCCTTGGCAATTTCATTAGGCATGGAGTTGAAAGAATACTCAACATGGATTAGACACACTATTGTACCATATTTAAGCAAACTAAAAATCACCCTCGACAATAAAGAATGAAAATAAAAGACAAAAATTAGCTATGCCAGAGCACTTAGGGAAATATGAAAACAACTAACCTACTAAACAAGTGTACAAACACCACTTGGAGAAAGGGGAAATAACTAACCTACCCTAAACTAACCAAGTAGAAGATTATCTACACAAATCCATTGATGGATCTTACAAAGTAGATACCCTTCCTAATCAACTTAGAATGTTTTTCATGCTTGAGGGAAACCAAAAAATTTTGGAGAGAACTTGGGTATTTAATGAACTAATGATAGACTTTTCCAAGGACATAAACAAACTAACTCACCCAATCTAATTGATTATAAGTACAACTACCTTGTAGTGGATGGGTAGGTTGTTTCTTCTCTTCTTGGTGCTCAATGTTATACTTTAGTTCAATCATGTTAGGTAATTACTTCCCCTTGTTGGCCTCCAACCAAGATATATATCTAATAGGACACCCTCTTGACAATAAAAATTTAGATAAATGAATTCTACCATCATACTTGGGTTCTAATGCTCTATTATTTAGTTGATTAGGGTGTTTTTGTCTTGGTGATTGACTTGGAAACTCACCCACTTCCACTTGTTGGTTGTGTTTCTCATGAGATGTTTCTTCAGGATATGCTTCTTTGTGATGTTAAGGATTAATCAGAAGTTCTTTAAGTCATCCCAAAATAATTATTATTTTAGCTCCTCCTTGCTCTTTTCAATCTTGATTTCTTTCCTTCAGACTGAATTAGAACTCAAACTTTCCCCAAGAGGATGAATCAATTTGTCTTAAGATTGATTTGGCATTGGAATTTCATTGAGAAATACTAAAATATCTCCTAAACCTTAGATTTTGGTTTCTTGGATTGATTTAGCACCTTCCTCAAATTCACCTTAGTCATGAGAAGTGATGTCCTTGACTTTAAGCTCTACCTCTTCATCAAGATCAAACCCATACCAACTAGATTGATTATGTTATTATTCTTCCATTTTGAATGGGAGTTCATTTTTCCAAGAGAGTACCTCATCATCATGCTCCTACATGTAATCTTGACTATAAAAACTTGACTTCTCTTCATCAAGATTATATTTTTCCTCTCCATCCTTTCTTGTTAGCTCAATGCTCTACTTCTATAATTGAGCATACTCATCCTCTTCTTATAATATGTTTGATCTCTCATATTTTATGGAACCAATAGGATAAAAAATATTATAATTTTCCTATTTTATCTCAAAATACTCCTTCTATATCCCATCCATCTATCTATCTCCCCAAATAATAGATCTACCTAGGAAGAGTGAAATGGTGCTAAGATAAGCAAGCTGACTTGAGATGGGAATTTTAAAGGTTTGTTGAGATTCTTATAGAATAATGGGCCTTTGATATGGATAATATTAAGGTATAAGTTATTTATTTTTCACAATTATAGGATCTCTCAAAGAATGGGGACCTCTAAGACTTGTAATTCTTCTTGGTTTAACCTCTACAGCCTTTTTCTTTTATTGATTAGGAGTGGACTCATTAAGACTTGGCATCTTGAAGTCAGGATGCTTGGTCCAATAAGGTTTCCATGGTTGAGAATCTTAAGTTTCTTGAGGAATAGGCTTCAAAGTATTGGTTCATTGTGATAGCCTACTATTGGAAGTTTGGTCTTATGTTTGGATTCTTGTACCTTAGGAACCATGTCTCTTCATACATATGCACATGTTGACTAGTCATGAATTCCAACATAAAAAACACAAATTGGATTTGGAGAGTATGCCCACAAGATGAGATAGATTATAAGCATGGGGAGGTTGACTTGGAGCAAATGGAGATACATAGGATTTATTTAACTCCTCAAAAGGTTAATAAATAGGTTGAAAATCTGGATTGGAGTACTAATGATGAAGAAGATAATATTCATGATAGGGAAGTGAAAATTTGGAATCTCCCTAAACCTATCCATATAAGATATTATTCATGGAGTTAAAAATGCTATAAATTACTTAGAAACAATAAGTTTACTAAAATCACTTGACCTTTTACCTAAAAAGGATGTCTAAGATGTTAAAACTAGCTAAAATAGACTCAAAGTCACCATTGGTGCTTGTATAAATTGCCTCCCAAGGATGATAAACTAAAAAAAAACCAATAATTATCTAGTAGATGATTGTAGAGTCCTACCAACCATGCCAAAAAATGTTGTCAGTGTTGAAATGCACCCCTGGAGAAGGTGTTTCAGGGCTTCTCCTTCCAACTTGATATAATGGGATAACTCCAAGGTTGTGGGTCACCTATGATTAGAGTAAACCTTTAGAGAGGGTTAGTTCCCTTCATGGATCACATAGAATACCATTAACCTACTATAATTTCAAGGAAAAAGGATAAAGAAGACACAAATTGAAACTAAGATCTAAAAAAGGTGATACACCAATAATTTATATTCCCCATATCAACTTTTTGATAGTACTATATGACTCAATATGGACTAAAAATAGATCACACACACTTCAAACTAGGCTCTTCATAAATTAGTATTTTATAAGTAAGTCTAAATTCATGCCTAAGACTTGGAGGGATAATTAGAAGGCCTTATATCAAACACAACTAGCTAGTTTTCACAATAATTCACCAATATAAACCACCTTGACATAGCATATAACCTATATAACTTAGCCTACTGATATCAATGTGAAGAACAAAGGACATATAAGAGGAAGAAAGGATTTTATCAAAAATTTAGATCAATTAAGCATCAAAATCACACAAACATATCAGCATGATGCAAGTAAATTTTAGTTTATATTAATTCAAAAGGCTTGAAGCCAAAGTTAAAAAAGGATAAAGTTTAGTCATACCTAAAGGAAAGATACATAGAGAGGAATTTCCAACCTAATTTATAATAAAATAAGAGGAGGAACTATCAAGATTCCTAAATGTATCTATTACAATCATGTTCATCCTATTTATGAAGAAAACAAACGAAAAATCAAGCCACTATCTCCTTTCCATTGCCATCATACCTGCTTACTTGATGATCTTCAATGTAGTGTGGCATAGAGGGAGTTTTATTAGGCATAATTGACCCTTGGAGAGGAATACACATGATAAACATAGTCATACACTTCTTCTCTTGCAGTGATAATAGTGGAACATGGTCTATTTGACTTCTATGAAGCATTACTCATCCCTCCTCTCCTCCATTACATGTCAAATTGGCCTAAAACTACCTTTCTTTCCATAATGGTCATGAAATAGGCATGTTTACCCCTAATTATTAATTACAAGTGCATTCATAGTCCTTATTCATTCTCATTGTTACCTTTCATACCAATCCTTAACTTCTAATAGCCTATTCAAGCTACATTTCAATCATGGAAAACACACTCTCTCTCTTTGCATTTGTTGGAAAACATGTAAGGTACTCTATATTTAATTTATACAATAGCTAATTTAACCTAACACATCATCAATGAGTATGAACCCTTTATTTCAATGATCATTATCTTTCCTTAAGCATGAAAAGGATTCACCAAGTCAAAGTGCTTGCAATTATGATCATGAATCTACAATCATCAAAAATAATCATACCATACATCATTATTATGAAGTGTAAGAATTTAAAGGAAGTCTTGAGAGGCTATATGGTTCATGAAGAGCATGGTGGGATCCTTGAGACTAAGATCATCATCCCTCTCTTTGGTGATACTTGCAACATCTACCCAAAAATTCTTGAGTCTCCTACTCTCTGTCATTTACAAGGTGTTCCTCATGAGACTCAATAAATCCCACTGATAGACTTGGAGTTATTTTGGACACCTTGAATTATTATTTTAGACCATATATTTCCTTGATCATGCTTCATAGTCTTTGTATTTTCTTTTGGAAGCCTTCAAATTTGTTACATTTTCATGAAATTCATGGGGAACCTATATTGGTTGCATATTTTCATGTTACTCACTACCACATGCTTTAAAACCTTATTTGATCTCTATAAATTTGCTTTAAAATATGTTAAGAGTGTTTTAGACTCATCAATTTGGTTTATATCACAAAATAAATCATTTTATTCTTGGTTTTGGCCTCAAACCTGCCCAACCTTTCACACTCTCATTTGTTATTAGTCACCTTGATAGTTCACAGAATTCTTAAGCTGTCTTCTAGCCTTGGAAATGATTTTAAGCCTACTACCACTCTACAAGTAATCTTAAGTCTTCCCCCACTAATACTTTAAAACTTTATAAATTTTTTGCACTCTTTATATCATTACATTACTGACTCACTTGTCTTGTATTCTATTTTCTTGTCAATAATAGGAAACATAAGCTCCCAAACTAAAATGAGATTCTAAGTGGTATTAAAACTATGTTCTTTTATTATTTAGAATTTTTCATAAACCATGTGTTTATTTTTTATCCCAACTTGTTGTCACTTTTCTTATAACCCCCCTTCCATCCATATTATAACCTCTAAATGAGTCAAAACCTAGATTTGGTAGAGTTAGACTATGTTTTTCAAGGTCTACAGGCCTCAAAACTCATATAAATTTCCATATAGAAACCATAACATCCCATAACTTATCATACAAATAAAATATAGTTTCCCCTATTTCCCCTCTACATTTCATCAAATTTGGATGTATAGGTCAAGGGAGAGATATTAAATGAATTTTGGTCATAAATGTGAGTTCTAATGATGATTCTTGGCCTTGAATATTAATAAACATCCTTATCAAACTACCTTTTTTATTTTAATAAATTCTATTTATGACTTAAGGCTCCATTTTGACCATTCAAGCATGTTTGACCTAAGGTCAAACTTACAACCTAACAAGTTCTTATCAATGTTGTGTTCTTCTCTTGTGTAGGACTATGGTTGGTGTTTTCTTTTCGATACTTAATCTCATCTTATATTCATAAAGGATTTTCAAACTTCCAATCAATTCTTTGGAAACCCCTTCATCCCTACTCAGAACTAGCATTCTTCTTAATAAATTTAAGAGCCTGGTTTTAGCCTTGAAAGTCATCATATACCTGAAACCTTAGAAAGAAATACTTTGGCATATATGAAAACTTTCTCATTATGGGAATTAGGATATTATTGAAATTATTTAAACCCCATAACCATTAATTAATCCAAAAGTTTCTCTAGAGACCTTGAGAGGTGAGGTAACTCTTAAAATATGCCATACTATTTAGGCCTACATATGACTTCATAGTTGTCATTCTTGACATGAAACTTATCCTAAAAATTGATTGGATGTATGGGGTATTATGTTATTTATATTATAGTGTATAAATGCCTATATACAAACATTACTCTATTCATAAATTTTTGAAGTCTCATCAAGTTTCAACTCTGAGCTAAGAACCCTACATAGTGAATGTTCATAAACTGGCCAGGGGAACCTTAAACATAGCTAAACAAACTTAAACCATGATAAATTATTATACACAAGACACAAAAATTATTAGATACACTATTTTCATTCTTACTTTAATTTATCACATGATAATCATAATGACATAACACTTTTGTAATCTTCTTTGTGGATCATGTAGTAATCTTCTTGATGGATCATGTAGCCTTCTTTTGATTTGCTGCTCAAGAACCTCCATTGGTGACTTTAATTCACCATTTAAACTAATAGTAATACCTTTATTTGTCCCTTGAGGGTTTTATTCCTATGAAAACTTGAATAATCTCTCACTTACAACTCTACCTTGACTTTCACAGTCATGTGGGCTTCAAACTAGGTCAAGAGACCCTTAAGTTGATCACCTTGCATATGGAAATTCATGAACTTATGACCTGGTAATTTAAAAATTGGGATATCCTAAATTATATAATAAATATGACTTCTTATGAGGATTATATTATACTATAATATATTCAATATGATAAGTAAGATGCTTTGGCTTGGTTTGAGACCTCAACCTCAAGGATCCATCTTGGAATCACTATAAATCCTCTTTATGACCTTGGCCACTATTTGTCTAGCCCAAGTGAATACATTATTTCCTTAAATGGGTCATTATGGCCATGTGTAATAATTTTTAGGGCTTTTAAATGTATATAAGGGCCTCAAATAACCATTTTATCTAAGACTAGCAGTTTATAGACTATTGACTCTATGCTTAAACATGAACACTTTGAGTATGGCTATCAATATTATCCCTTCGAGTACTTGTGATCATAGAAGTTTCCATCATGTTCTTAGGGAAATTATAATACTCATATGATGTTTTTATAATATTTTTTCCTTTGTATACCTTACCCTCTAGTCAAGCTTAGGTCTCATACTTGAGTATGCCTATGTAATTTCAAGCCTATCTAGATGTTATTTTGCCTTCCCAGAGGTGATAACCATCAAGTTTCATTCTCAATATTATGAAATTTTCCATTTTTTGTATGAAAATTTATTTATTACCATAATTAAGATATTACTCTTCATATGTATCAAATCCATTATAGTTCTGCACTCATACATATTTATTGTATATAGGGTCTAAGTATCATACTTGCATAAGAGAAGAGTAATCAATAGTTGCCCAAACCCTAGTGACACCCTCATATCTCCAATTATCTCTTTAAATGCATATATTTTCATTTTATCATCAATATCCATGTCCTTAAATTATATGCATAGTGTCTTTTTGTGAGACCCTCTATAGTAGGCCTAAAAGTTCTAGTTGTAGGTGTCTATTTAGTCTTCTCAACTCTCCACATGACCATGTATGAGCATCATCCTATGATATCATTGTTTTAAATGGTTTCAAATGATTATGGAGGTATGTTTACATGATATAACCTTGGAAGGAATGTTGGAAGAGTAAATTAAGATGACTATGGGGTGAATGAAGGTGAAACATGGACAACAGGGTTAGAGCATAGTGTGAATGGTAGTGATAACATAGTGAAATAATAGGAGTATGAAAATGACTTGAAATGGAGGGTAAGAACCCTTCTTATATAAACCACATGGATATTGGGCTCCCTTACATATATACCTAAGAAAACATGGAACTTTAGAGGCATAAATGAAGCATACATGGCCCTAAATTAAAATCTTAAAAACTTAGAAAAACCTTAAATTTCACAAAATACCTTAAACTCTGCTAAAAGTGACTACTTGGGTTTGGAAGTAAAGAAGATGGTTTCTAGGCATGTGAGGCCACCACAGAGGCTCAAAAGCTTATTCTCCAAGGCATTAGGATGATCCATCATCAATTCAATCCCCTTTTTATGTTTTGAGTCACATTTAAAGCTCTACAGATGTCATTGAGCTACATACATTCTTTGTTATATATTGGTCTTCAAATATGCACAAGTCCTTATTATTTGGGATATTTTAAGATGTGAAGAGGCCATTATACATTTAACCTGAGCAAGAATTCATTGGAAACCTTGAAACACTTTTGTAAACTCTTCAACCTAGTCTACAACCTCTAATGAAGGCATTAAACCTCTATCTATTACACAGACTTATCTACAGGTCATGCATAGGAGATAGTCATGAAGGTATGCTAGTAATATGATCTCACACATGTGATTCAAGTGATAAAATTATATGGAATGATCATTCAAGACCCAAGGAAACAACATCTATTACTATTTGAGCAGAGAAATCAAAAATCTCTAAAAACCATTAAATCTTAAAAACCATTCAATCCAAGGTGGCCTGTGCAGGTGATAATAGCATAAAAATTCCTTAAATTCTTAAGGAATGTTCATGAATATTATGATACCAATACCTAGACAAATGCCCATGGGTGGATTTTTCCTGAGTCTACTTTCTTTGGATATGAGCTTGAGCCCCCACTCGCTTTCATCCATATGATACAAGTATAAACCTAAGGAGATCTTTGAGTATGTTCATGAGATTGAGGGAGATATGGGATGATTTTGAGATTATATGGCACAAAAAAACATTTCTCTCTCCTCTACTTGACATTACTAACCTCCCTCCACAAAACCATGACTCCACCTAAGTTGCTTTATACTGTGTGTGTGTGTGTGTGTGTGTGTGTGTGTGTGTGTGTGTGTGTGTGTGTGTGTGTGTGTGTGTGTGTGTGTGTGTATTACTTAAGAAGCCTCTACAACCTATCATCTTACCTATAATGCTTCTTGTTTCACACCTAAAACATCATTATAAATTATTTTGGAGGGAAAATAAGAGTTATATGTCACTTTGAACTTGATGGTACGAATTGGGGGAGTTGAAAAGTCACTATTTAGCATATGTGGGACCCATTTGGAAGGGAATTAGGCATTGACCATGGTGCTAATGGATTTAATGAGGTATGAAATGGTCTAGTGGTGGCTTGATGAGGTTTATGAGATATATTATATGCATTTGAGGTGACTTATTAGTCTATCAAGTCTAGATTGGGTCTCATTATGACCAAAAAATATTGACTTTGCACACATATATTACCTTAAAAGGGTATATCAATTAAATTATCATGCCAATCATATAAAATACCTTTTATGACCTATGATAAACCTAAAATAAACCTTAATACACCTTACATGATGTTCCTTGAAAGCTATAAAGTGAACTTACCTCATGTTATCACGTAGAATCAATGTGTTTATGAGCCTCTATCAAACCACCCCTTTAGTTCACCTTCACCATGGAATATTTCACATGTTGGGGACCCATAAAAGTGATCAAGGACCATCTAAGAATTATTTATCATCATGAAGCTACTTTATTTAATTTCAAAAAAAGGAATGAATGCTGACAAAGCAAAGGTGTGACATGACAAAACATTGAACTATTACCCTCATAACTCATAAGGTGAATGACAACCATGATGCTAAAAATGGATAATAGTTCAAGTACATTAGGTTGACCATTTTCTAGGTCTAGGACTAGAAAGTGGTCAATAGGTAGAATAAGAAATACTTTGGAAACTTGAGTGCTTGTTGAGTGATTTTTGAGTGCTCTTTTGGTTTAATTGCTAGGTGGTGAATGAATGAGCATTGATATTATATTTATACCAATAATATCAAGAGATAACTCACATTAAATCACTTAGGTTGACCATTTTAATGCATTTCATTTGTAAATTAAATGATTTTATGTTAATGGACACTTGCATCACATTATGATAGTAACATCAACACTATTATTTGTCCCAAACATTAGTGTTTAGGGAGAAGGAGAGCAGGCATAAGCTCAAAAATTGTAGAGGTATAATAGAAGTAAATTTCAAGCATACTAGGAAAGATGGGATATTTGTGTCATCAATATAAATATGTTCAAATTAAGAGATAGGCCAAAGGGAAAAAGATAGAGCAGATGTGAGGCTTATGGAAGTAAGGCATGTGTAGAAATAAAAAGAATGACTAGGGTCTGAGTTTTCCAAGTGTACAAGACTGGGTGTTATAAATCACAAAATATCATCTAAATTTTTCCCCTCCCCCATTTAATCTAATAATGAAATTACTATTTTCAAGGAAAGGAATAAGTACCTAGGTGTGTATGCACACCTTGTCTTTGCTTGAGTTAAATTTGAGCACTTTGCTAAAGTTGAATTTGAATGATTTTCTAGTGACTAACCTATAACCAAAAGCATGTTATAGTGTATAATTAGTTCATATAATCTGGGTCAAAATTACTTGAAATATATCAAATTAAAAGAGCAAGGTTTAGGAGTATACATGTGTGTTGATGTAATTGCCTTGCATATTGGCAAAATAAAATTTATAAAATATGTAACAGTATAAGGCTATAAAATTTAGATTAGGATAAATATAGATAAATTTTTTAAGTTCATATATCCAAGGAGATAGACAGAGAGGTTGGAAGGCACATGCCCCCAACTTTCGATCAAAAATGAGTTTTCACCTGGTAGTTGAGATTAGTTGAACCATGCAACCCAATGATACTTATAGCATGGTGAATTAGGATTATCTATTTCAAACTAAAAAATTATCAAGATTGAGTGATTTAATCACCCAAACCATATGAAAAGGCAAACCAAATACTGTAGTAGATTGGATCACTAAAGTTTGTAAAAGTCCCTAGTGTATTAGTACATGCAATAGTTTTAGAATCAAAGATTGATTTGTATCTTATAATATTAGGAATATGTTACATAAGCTATGTTCCTTAGATATGTCTCATGTTGAAACTATGTATAATAATGGTACCATGTATAGAATTATGCCACAAATGTGTATAGAATCATATAACTATGTGCTTTGGCAAATTTATAAAATTGTGTAAGTATAGAGGACATGTTTCTAAAGCATGCCCCCATTATATATGGAGAAATATGAAACTGATATAAGTATCAATGTGGAGGACATGTTTCTAAAACATGTCCCCATTATAAACTAAAGATTTTAAATATTGATTAGGTGTAAAGAACATGCTTCCAAAGCATGCCCCCACCAAATTTGTAAATTATAAGTACCATATTAAATGAATATGGAGAACATGATTCCAAAGCATGCCCCCACTAAATATGAAATTGTGAATGTGTGGAAGCCATGCCCATATGACATTCCCTCATTGAATTTATAAACTAGTATAAGTATCGAATACTGAATGAATGTGGAGTACATGATTCCAAAGCATGTCCCTACTATAATCTATAAATTTTGAATGTGTGGAATCTATGTCCATATGAGATGACCCCACTAAATCTAAAAATTGTTATAATTACTTAATACTAAATAAATTTAGAGTACATGCTTCCAAAGTATACCCCCACTGTAATCTATTAATTGTGAATGTGTAAAAACCATGTCGATATGACATGCCACCACTAAATATGAGATCTAATGTAAAGTTTGGAGAACATGCTTCCAAATCATTCCCCCAAAAATATTCCCCCCTTTGAGGTGAGGTAAAAATAGTACCTAGAAGTTACCTCGCCTCAAAAAGGTAAGATAACTATAAAATTTGTGAATGTAACCATGTAGCATATATAAGGAAACATGTCTAGGTAAATGTATCATTGAAGCACATAAAACCAATGTGATCATATGTAGGTATAAGATTAATGATAAATATCATGGAAACATCTAGATAGTAATAATATAATCTCAATAAGAAAACAAGCACACACATAAGAGCACTCAAAAGTAAGTCAAAAAGTAATGGTCTAAAGAGACCACAAACAAGGGGCTTGTTCAAATGCCCCAAAATTGAATGGACATGACTTAACGAAATGTCCACAAAAGTTAGGAATGACATATTCAAATGTACATATAACAATTAATAACATTTAAATTTCAAATAATGCAATGACATGTTCAAATGTCCAAAAAAGCAAACATAGGCAAATGGGATGCATACAACAACGCATATTCAAATACTCAAAATAAAGATAATATCAAGGAAAAACATTCAAGGAAGTGTGTAAAGGAAAATCCTAACCGACTAGCATAAACATATATTATCCCATGGATTGAATGTGTTAAAATTAAACATAAACTACATAGCTTATCAAGTACCCTATGTAATGTATAATCATGGATAAGAGGCATGTGTAAGTACATATGTAAGCTCAAACATGATAATTATAGTCATATAAAATTTCATTTTAGTACAATGAGTGCCACTTGAGACCACCTTATCCTTACCCTATCTTAGGGTCTCTCTTGATCATTTTCTAGCTTTTTTACAAGTCTAACCCATCCCCAAATATACCAAAAGTATCACTAAGACTTCACTTAGACACCTAGGTCCCTTTTTCACCCATTACTACCACCTAGACATTAGCACAACCCTTTGGACTATAGTGTAATGTGCTATTGGTAAAGGGGCAGTGTTAATTTCCCCTTGCTCTTTTCATCCCCAAAAAATATATTTATATTTCTTAAATTACCTTAGGGTTAGCCTAGACCCATTTCATGTCTTGACAATCACTATAATGTTATATATAGACCACTTTCATTCATATATCCCCTAGATATAAATCAAATGCAAATACTCATAAATAAGCTTAGAAATAATTGTGCAAATCAAGGTCATTAATCCTTATTTTGCCCTAATTCTATATACACCCATATATAGCAACCTAGAGCTCAAATTACTCAAATTTATAGTCTCAATTCACACTCAAACCATTCAAATTGGCACTCATACTAGCATTCACTTACACTTGCACTCGAACTTAGATTTGGAGAACTACATTGGACTTGATCTCCTTTCGAGGTATTGGTATGTAGGCAATGCTTAACACATGGGGTGTTGAGGTCATGTCTAGCCTACCCTACTAACACCACTCTCTTTTAATTAATCTCCTCAAACATCCTTAAAAACATAGAGGCTTAAGGTTTCACATTAAAACCAGTCAAAATAGGGAATAGACAATGATCTAGCATTCAGTCACACAAGCACAGGCTTCTCAGAACCATGTAAAGGTCCACCTAGAAACTCATTATTTATGATACACAAGGACATTAGCATGGCATATAAGACACTAGTGTGATGTGTTATTTACTAGAGGATCACAATAATAACTAAGAAGGTTTATGACATCTATTTCTATTGGTGACACTTTACATTATTCTTACACTAGTTTTTAGCCTACCACTTATCCGTCTTAGTCACTTTTCCATCTAAGTACACCTTTTTTAGTTTATTTCTATTTATAGAATAATTAGATAAATCAATTATTATAAAAATCAATAGATATTGGTATCACTATATTTATTCCCTAATTTGTTATTTTGACACTTTAACAACCTAGAGTTGTACATTCCATAACTCCTTAAAAATTTAAATCATTTGGTGAAGCCGACTTACTTCTAATAGTGAAAAAACCTAGCCCTATATGATATTTGGTCTTCTATCCTTTTTTATTATTTTAAGGGATTGTGTTAGATTTTTTAAAATTGATTTGTTCTACTCTATCATCCCTCTTCCAAGTTGCATTGTCAAATTTCATATATAAATAATATTCTTTTCCTCCTCATTTCCAAGAGGGTGATAGTTACTTTACATCTGACCAGGTCCATGCTATTACTCCTCCAAGAGGTGAGATAACCTATACTACTATTTCAAATGTATATAATCTACCTATTCATCCTTCAAACCCTTCCCTTCCCATATCTCTCATTCAGGATGTGTGATTGCATGTTCAATTAGAAGTAACTAGGGTTTACACTTGTGAGACTCTGGGATGAAATTATCAGTATAAGCAAGCTAATTTCAAATTTACAAAATTAGAATCAACTATTACATGAAAATATCATAGTATTGTAAAATCAAATTAAAATACAAAATCCTTCAAGGAAAACTATTATCAATCATGTATATGCATCTTCACCTACCCAATTTGTGGTAAGTAATGTTACATATCAAAACAAGAAATCATAACAAAGTGCATCTATAACTCATGATTAAAATAGTGCTCAAAGATCAAATATAATTTCAAATGATATTTTAAAGTAAATGATTAAAGCTAAGTTGATAAACCTACCTCCTTTACATCTAGTGAAGAGATCCAGATATTATTGTGCATACCATAGAATGCATGGTCATCACACAGATTCATGTTTGGCATTGAAAAATAATATGCAATAGATAATTTATAATTAGGACCCTATAAAATATAATTAATTAAGAAATACATAGTGATATAAGAACATATTCCAAAAGTGCCAAATTCAAAAATAGTATAAAAGTGGTTACCAAAGCATAAATCTGAATAAAAAAAGGTTAATAAATCAAAATCAAAGTAAAAAATAGTACATCAAGAACATCTAAAAAAAGTGAAGGATACAAATATACCTCTCCAAAATGAGGTCCCACTTTTAAATCGTTAAGGTTTTGGTCAAAAATATCTACATTAATTTGATTATCAAGGTCAAGGGTTGGGAAAACATGCCCAAGGCATCACTACTCCTATTTTATAAGTTGATAATGTTGGTCAAAAACATTTAAAATTTATAAAACATACTAAGGAAAATCATTCACATATATAGTTTATCAAGGTAAAATATCCGGATGCATAGGTAATTCTATAAAAACATCAAGAACTTAAGTTACACATTCATAATCAAGCTAATAAAAAAACCATTCTCAAAAAAGGGTTTATAGAAATAGAGTATTCAAAGCAAGTTATACCTATAGTGGATATAGTTTTAGATGGAAAGATCACAATCAATAAACCAGTCAATGATAATCAAGATGAAGAAGAAGAGTATAACAACACAAATTATTATGGTATAGACCATTCATAAAGTGAAGATTCCCCCTATGTTACATAGAGGCATCCCATCGATGACATGTTGGGCTTATATCATCATTCCTTACATTCACATAGATTCTCATCCACATCACTCACTTTGTACATAGTTTCACTCATTTCTAGCCTACTTGTACACAGTTTCATTTTCATTCCAGTTTACTTGTACATAGTTTCTTTTATTTTGCTCCTTGTATATATTTTCATTTTCATGTTTTTTGTACATAGCTTATACTCAAAAAACACAAAAACAATATAATATGTATAAAAATACAAAAGCATTTAAATATTACTCAAACAATATAAATTTTAAATTGTATGCATTTCCATATTTATATTCCTTCTATTTTCTAGGTACTACATATGCTACCTATGTTAGTATAGTCAATTTTATCATACATACATGCTTCACTTGTTCCATTCGAGTGTTCATAGATTACTACAAGACTCGGGTCTTCTACACATTTCCAAATTTGATACTATCTACCCATCAGGGTCATATACACATATACACAAATTCAGCATTGACATATCAACCCATTAGGGGCATCATACTACACAGTTTCTAATTTTCTAGGTTATATTTTTATATACTCCATATCACAGATTTAGCATTGATTATATCTTGATATTGACCATCTTATACTACACTAATTTTTTGTTGACTATTAATATTCTAGACTCAGCTTATGTACATCTTTTCTATTTTATGGATTTATACCACATGCTTATGCATTCTTTCATTTCTAACTTTACTAGTTTAGATTTTATTGCGTCTTTTTACTTCTACATCTACTCAAGGGAATTTGAATATGCCATTATTCTATGGATCTATGCCAATTTCCTTTCATTATGTGTATTCTTTATACATGTGCCTATGTCCTTATGTGTGCTTCTTGATTATGTATGTAGACATTTGAACATGTCCTTCTATGTGGATCTAAGCCAACCTTGCTTATTATTTATGTATGTGGACATTTGAACATATCTTTGTATGTATTCTCTTTCTAAAGACTTAGTGACATGTGTTCATGTCCCTTGTATTATGGCCCATTGGCCTTAATTATGTACCTCATATGTTTGTGTGTACACTTTCATGTATGCATCATGGCCATGACACTTGTCAATTGTTATATTCACATCTAATTTGTGATTCCATAAGGGACCTCATGCATCTCCCCTTCCTCTTTGTATTCCTTGATGGACATCATGTCCCATCCCCCTAGGTAGTTTATTTATATAATATTTAGATTTATTATTCATATACATGCTTACATTGTTATATCTATCTTAAAAACTTGTGAATGTTAGATCTAACATACATCGTACATTGCCAAATTATTCTCAAAATATTTTACATTTGATGTAACGTATATTCATTATATTAATTTATCAAATAGATATCATATATTTTTAATCTAACACACATGATGCATAACTTTTATTTTGAGGATAGTTATTGTAGAGGTTCAACAACTCCCATAAAAAGAAGGGGCATTCACAGGAGTTTATCAAAAATATAAAGCCTCCTTGTGCACTCAAAACATATTTTTTAGCATGTAAACACATATTACAAATCTTAAATTTAGGAAAATATAGTGAAACACAGTCAAACCTAGATCAATCTCAATTTCCCTCAAAAATAACACATTTGGTCAATAGCACAATATAGTGGCCTATAGTGAATTATGTTAGTGGAAAAGGGGCCCATGCTACTATTTAGTATCCTAAAACATATAAAATTTTAGAATTACTAGAAACTTATAATAGTTACAGTTCAAATTTATAGTCTTAGTAACATATTATAAGACTTGTTCAATTTATACTAAGTTTTTACATAGTTACATGGATTTTAACCAAATTGGGGGCATTAGCACGACATGATCACTCCCATTTCAATTTTATATATGAATAAACACACATTACTATGACTCAGTCTAGAATCCATATACATAGATATCAGAGTTAGGGGAATGTGCATGGCACATTATTCCCATATGTTTAGTTTAGCACTAGTTCTCTTAGATGGAATGACAACTCCATGTAATTCTCCACATTATCTAATATAGACACCATTTGTACCAATTATACACCAGGTTTACTCTATATTAATGCCTCATTATGTCTACATTAGTTGGCATTCCTAAATGGCCCTTGAGTCATTTTACATTTTGGAGTTATCAAGTGGCCCCTGAGCCATTTTACATTTTAGAGTTCTTGAGTGGCCCTTGAGCCATTTTAAATTTTAGAGTTTCTGAGTAGCCCCTGATCCATCTTACAAAATTTTAGTTATATCACACAATTTCATCTTTAAATGCATCTTCTACATAACATGGGTAGGCAATGATGGAGTCAAGGCCATCTTGAGTTATTAAGCCACTTACATAAGAGGATTAGACAATCCATCAGTCCAATCCAAGATATTCATAAGTTATGATCCATTGAGCAGGGGTGGGAAATGATGGATTCAAGGAAAATTGAATTATTAATCCACACATAGATGATAATTGAGCAAGCAATCATTGCAATCCAGGTTTTTCACCATTTGATCATTATCTACATGCACACATAGGATATTGCTACACCCCTAAATTATCACATGTATTAGGATAGGAATAGCTAACTTGTGGCTTAATTATTCCTCTTTGATTCTATATCACATTTCTCTATGCATTCATTTGGTTATTAGGTCGGCCTATGGAGTAATCATGGCCTAGATAGACTATATATAGGAGGTAGTGGGTAATTGTTTATCATCATATTTTGAATTATGCTCTTATTAAAACTTATAGAGGTTGACCCCTCAAAGTGGTACGTCTATTATCATATATTTTGATATATTTTAGTCATAATTGGATCTATTTTTGCTATTCTACTTTATTGTTAAAGTAATTTCATTACAAGTGGTATCAGAGCTATGATTTGGGCAATCTTGTGGGTAAAACCCTAATTTTTTAAATTTGGATATATCTAAAAAATAGTTGCTAATTTCTCTAAAAAAAATATACTAGAGGTGAGAAATAATTAAATTAAACTTTCATTAAAATTTAAGCTTATTTGGATATGTTTTACAAAAGTTATCACCATTTTAGGGTTTTTCATAAAAAAAAAATTTTGAGTTATTTACATTTTTGGAAATATTAGAGAAATTTGGCTAGGTTATTTTCTTTATATGTTTTGATTTGAGGCTGACATAGGTCTAAAATCACTTGGTCAACGTTGGGTTAAAATTTCCAATCAAGTCAACATCGTAAAACCCTTTTATGGCAGGTCCACAAACTCAAGGCCAAGAAAAGGGTGTTGAAACTCTAGGTAAAACTCATAACAAGGAAGAGATGGAGTCAGAATGGGGATGTACTAGATCCTTTGTACCAGGGTTCTCTGACATAGATCACAAAGTGAACCATGTTGACTATAGTGTGCAAGGCATTCAAAGTGAGGTGCAAGGCATACAATCTAATATGAAATCCATAAAAGATAGTTTGTTAGATATCATGATAGCTTTGAAAAATAATCAGTCAAATCATCTAGCTATCACTATTACACAACCCCACTAGGGTAGTTCTCCCAACTAGTCTACTTAAAATCCAACTACATTGCCATAGAGGAACCTGTTACCAAAGGTGGATATGCACAAATTTGAAGGAAAAGATCCACTCAATTGGATCAACCAAATGCAAAATTTTTTCAATCTACATCAGATCTCAGGTGGACAGAAGGTTACCATGGCATCCTTGTATCTTGAACCTGATCAATTCATTTGGTATCAATGGTTGTGTGCTCAAAATAAAAATATGACTCTTAGTGTTACCTAATCAATTTTATAGAGGAACTATAATTACACTATTAAAATAGTGTGACAGAGAATTACTTCAGCCAACTAGCAAAATTGTGACAAACTAGTTCCATTAAGGATTATATTCATCATTTTTATAACTTATCCTTACATGTGGAGACAATTTTTGAGAACTTGAATGACCTATTTTTGGGTGGACTCAAGGACCACCTTCAACATGAGGTAGACATGTTTAATCCACTTAAGATTTTTTATTCTATTATCATGGCACATAAAATTGAGGAAAAATTCATAGCGAATAAGAAGCAGCGATTCACTCACTTCAAATATCATAGCATATCGACACCAATATTTCCTCCACCTACCAAATTGACCCCTCAACAAATTGAAGAGAATTGTGCAAAAGGATTATGTTTCGTTTGTGACATCAAGTGGAGCAAAGGACATAGATGTGTTGAGAAGAAGTTATTCTACATTGAGGGATCCAATGAAGATGAAGAACAAGATGATGCCTCCAATGATGATGAGGAAGAGATAGAGGAGGTACCTGAAGATTCCCAACCTATAATCTCTTGTCATGCACTTTCAGGTATTAGGACTCCACAAACTCTTAATGTGGTCGGTTTCCTCAAGAAATAGAAGGTGATAGTGTTGATTAATTTAGGGAGCACACATAACTTCATCAACCATAAGTTGGCCACTTGATTGAACTATTTCATCTACCCAGCACCAAAATTTTAGGTCATGATTGTAGATGGTGGCACAATTAATTATTCAGGCAAATGTCATAGTATTAAGCTTGCTATGGGTGAGTATAATCTCAATTATCCTATGTTTGATATTCCCATGTGTAGCACAGACATTGTTTTGGGATTCTAATGGCTCATAACCTTGGGTACCATTGAGATGAACTTCCAAGAACTATTCATGTGCTTTCACTCTTAAGGTAGGAAAATTGAGCTACATGGATTATAGGCAAAATCTCCATAATTGATTAGTTCACATCAAATGACCAAGATGCTAAAAAAAGGGGTAGAGGGAATTATTGCATGATTATGTTCCATAGAATTTTGACCCACACAATCATCTACACATCCTAATCTAGAAATGATTCTTGATGACCACCCATCTATTTTTGGGGCCATTCCAAAAGTACTACCATAAAAAAGAGAACATGATCATGCCATTCAACTACTTCAGGGGAGTCAACCACCAAATATCAGACCATATAGATATCCATATGCATAGAAGAGTGAAATTGAAAAGATGGTCCATGAGATGCTGGAGGCAGGGATCATCCAGCACAGCCAAAGTGCATATTCATCACCAATGGTCATGGTGTGGAATAAGGATGACATATAGAGGATGTGCCCCGATTATATATAACTCAATAAGTACACCATAAAAGATAAGTTTCTTATTATAGTAATTGATTATTTACTTGATGAGTTGCATGGTGCTAATTATTTCACAAAATTGGATCTTTGTTCAGGGTACCATCAAATTATAATCAAGGATGAAGATGTTCATGAAACTACTTTTAGAACACATGAGGGCCATTATGAGTTTTTGATAATGCCCTTTGGTCTTACAAATGCACCATCAACTTTTCAAAGCTTGATGAACACTATTTTTAGGCCTTTTTTAAGGAAGTTTGTGTTGGTTTTCTTTGATGACATATTAATTTATAGTCAGACATGGGAAGCACATCTGTAACATGTGAAATAGGTGTTGATAGTTTTAGAGAAGCATCATCTTTATGTGAAGCCATCCAAAAGTGATTTTAGAGTATAGGAGGTAGAGTACCTAGGTCACATTGTTTCCCATGAAGGTGTCAAAGGTGATCCCCAGAAGATCAAAGCTATGATGGAATGGCCCATGCCAAAAACTCTCAAAAACCTCTGAGGGTTCCTAGGACTAACAGGTTACTACCAAAGATTTGTGAAAGGTTATGGCAGCATAGTGGCTCCACTCACTGCATTGGTAAAGAAGAATGTCTTCCATTGGAATGATGCCACCACCAAAGCATTTGAGAAACTAAAAGTAGCTATGTACACCAATCCATTTTTGGCTACTCCAGACTTCTCAAAGACATTCATTATTGAATGTGATGCTTCTGGATATGGGTTGGGATTAGTACTAATACAGGAAAGAAGACCCATTACATTTGAGAGTCATCAATTCAAAGGTAAGAAACTACAAAAACCTATCTATGAGAAAGAAATGATGGCTATTCTTCATGCAGTTAAAAAATGGATGCCCTATTTGATGGGTAGACACTTTAAGGTGAAAATGGATCATGATAGTCTCAAATACTTTTTGGAGCAAAGATTATCATCTGAGGAACAAAAAAAGTGGGTAACCAAAATGTTGGGTTATGACTTTCAAATCATCTACAAGAAGGGTAAAGATAATGTAGTAGCAAATGCACTATCCAGATGGGATACATCCACAAAAGCATTACTTTGTGCAATGTCCATGTTTCAAGTAGATTGGGTGGATGAAGCCAGGTTAGAATAGGAGCAAGACAAGGATACACAGGTTCTAATTCATAATCTCCAACAAGGTACTTTAGCCTCTAAAACATTTTAATGTAAATATAATGTCCTATCGTATAAGGGTAGGTTATACTTGTGAAAAAAATTAAAGCTTGAGCATAAGATTCTTGCAGAGTTGCATGCATCTCTAATTGGGGGACACTCAGGTTTCTTGAAAACTTATCACAAAATTAAGAAAGAATTATTTTGAGAAGGACTCAAGGGAGATGTACAAAATTTTGTGGCAAAATGCTTGATATTCCAATAAAATAAAGGTGAGATAGTTAAGACCCTAGGTCTGTTACAACCGTTAGCAATTCCTAGTCAAAGGTGGGAGGAGTTTTCCATGGATTTCATCATAGGGTTGCCTTGTTCTGAAGGTAAGAATGTTATCTTGGTCATTGTGGATAGGCTTACAAAATATGACCATTTTCGTGCTCTCTCACACCCATTTTTAGCAAGTGTAGTAGCAACTATTTTTCTGGAATCAGTTCTAAAATTACATGGAACCCCAAAAATAATTGTAAGTGATCATGATCCTATTTTCACTAGTAATTTCTAGAATAAATTATTTTCTTGTTTGGGTACTCAACTAGCTCATATCTCATCTTACCACCCCCAATCTGATAGACAAATAGAAGTGCTTAACAAATGTTTAGAGGGGTATCTCCATTATTTTGTATCAGATAAATAGGAACATTAGGGTAAATGGCTACCACTTGAAAAATGGTGGTATAACACATCTTTCCATACCTCTTCTAAAATGTCTCCATTTCTAGCACTATATGGTTACCATCCACCTTCCATCACTTCTTCATTAAAGGTGAAAACCAAGATTCGAGATGTGGAGGAGCACATTTAGCATCAACAACAGGTTTTGGCTAGTTTGAGAGAGAATTTAGCCTTGGCACAAAATAGGATGAAGCAATAAGTAGATCAGCACCAAAGTGAGCAAAATTTTAAGGTGGGTGACAGGGTATTCATATGTTTGTATCCTTACAAGTAGATGTCCTTGAAGCAATAGAACAGGGACAAAAAACTTACTCCTAAGTATTATGGTCCTTATCAGGTTCTGTATAAAATTGGAAGTGTGGCTTACAAGCTCGAGTTCTTGACATTTTAGAGTTCTTGAGTGGCCCTTGAGCCATTTTAAATTTTGGAGTTTTTGAGTAGCCCCTGATCCATCTTACATAGTTTTAGTATATCACACAATTTCATCTTTAAATTCATATTCTACATAACATGGGTAGGCAATGATGGAGTGAAGGCCATCTTGAGTTAGTAAGCCACTTACATAAGAGGGTTGGACAATCCATCAGTCCAATCGAAGCTATTCATAAGTTATGATCCATTGAGTAGGGGTGGGAAATGATGGATTCAAGGCCAAATTGAATTATTAATCCACACATAGATAAGAATTGAGCAAGCAATCATTTCAATATAGGTTTTTCACCATTTGATCATTATCTACATGCACACATAAGATATCACTAGGTTTTTGCATTGGTTCGCATACCCTATGAGGTATATTCACTCCTTTCCTCTCTGTGTCATCTCTTTAATTAGTTTTGTCTTTATTTTTGATATTTCTTAAGTAAGGATTTATTAATTCATTTTTAATTTGTAGGACATGAAATGGAACACACTTCACAAACTCAAACCCAAATTCATAGGCTTTGCCTCATAAACAAGCTTAGGTACATTTCTTTTTCCCTTATCCTAGTCATTTCACTTTGTCTCATTTCTAGAATAAATGAGGGATAAATTTAGTCATCTAAAATTTCATTTTAGTGTAGTGAGTTCCACTTGAGACCACATTATCATTAGTTTAGCCCTAAACCTATCTTAAGGCCTCTCTTGATCATTTTCTAGCTTTTGTACGAGTCCAACCCATCCCAAGATATACCAAAAGTATTAGTGAGCCTTCATTTAGACACTCAGGTCTATTTTTCACCCATTTCTAGTAATCAAACATTATCTTATACCTTTGGACTATAGTACATTGTGTTATTGGCAAAGGGGTAGTGCTAATGTCCCCTTGCTATTTTCACCCCCAATGGATATATTTCCATTTCTCAAAGCACCTTAGGGTCAGCCTAGACCCATTTTATGTCTTGAAAATCACCAAAAAACTATATATAAACCACTTTCATTCATTTATCCCTTAGATGGAAATCATATGCACATACTCAAAAATAGTTATGCAAATTAAGGTCATTAATCCCTATTCTTCCCTACTTATGCATACACCCATTTATAGTAGCCTAGAGCTCATATTAATCATATTTACAGTCTCAATTCACACTCAAATCATTAAAATCATCACTCATACTAACATTCACTTACACTTGCATCTTAATTTAGATTGGGAGAATTACATTAGCCTTAATCCCCTTTCGAGGTATTGGTATGTAGGCAATGCTCAACACCCTACCCTGTTAATGCAACTCTATTTACTTTTTATCCTCAAATACCCTAAAAATATGGAGGATTAAAGTTTAATATTGAAATGATTCAAAATAAGTAATAGACAATGATCCATCATTCGATCACACAAGCACATATTTCTCAGAACTAGGCGAAGGTCTACCCAAAAACTCAATGTTTCTAATGCACAAGGACGTTAGCATAGCACAAAGGATAATAATGTGGTTTGTTATTGAACAAAGGACCTTAGTACTATCTATGAGGGTTTTTACATCCATTTCTTGTTCTTTCACCAGTTTTTAACCTTTCACTTATCTGTCTCAATCAATTTTCTAGTTAAGTACACCTTTTCTAATTCATTGCTAACTATAGAATAATCAAATAAATCAATCATTATAAAAATTAGTGTCTATTAATTTTTATATATTTATTCCTATATTTATTATTCTATCACTTTAACAACCTAGGGTTTTACATTCTATAACTCCCTAAAAAGTTAAACCAATAATGTATAGACATCATGGAATCATATAACCTATGTTTATCAAGATCTAAGAAGATGGATGCCACCTATGTCCTAATGTCATGAGTAGATGGAAATCCCAACACCCAAAAGTGTATCATGTATTTATGTATTCCTACATATGTGTAGTTAGGATTAAAGGATATTTTACTTCTCAACATGGAATTAATACATATATGCCAAGTAGCCAATATAACATGTAGGTGCAAAAAAAAATTGGATTCTTTACACTTTTTTTTTTTTTTTTTGTGGGGGGGATGTAGGGGAGGGTGTATTTTTGAAGAGTTTTTGGAATATCTCATTTAAAATATTTATGAAAATTCATAATTTTCATTTTACATTTTAAAATCTTTCTTTCAAGTATAGAAAGGTGTTATACACCTTTTCCCATTTTTTATGTAACTATGAATGGTCCAAACTAGTTTGGCTTGAACTTTCCTTTCTTATCTTTAAATGCATTGGTGTTCTTTTTATTTTATTTTAGTACCAAGTCACCCACATCAATGTTTCATGGTAGAAAAAAAATTATATTCTCTTTTTATGTGTTCCTGATAAACACATAAGTGCTTAGTAGATTGTGTACATTTTGCACTCAATTGCTCTAACTAATGCAATCTCTTTTCATAGTATTTATAGTTTTTAATGATGCATTTTTAAAAAACATGCAAAGAAGGTATCTCAAGTTCAATTTTTAAGATGGAATCTATACCATAAACCAAAGAGTAAGGTATGGCTTGAGTAGGTGTGACTACACTAGTTTGGTATGTTGGGGGATCACGAGAACAACACCTGCTCTGATCCCACTTTGTTAGGATCTTGCTCCTCAGAAAGAGCATAGTATGATTACCAAATGTAAGCAATTATAAATGCGGAAATAACCAGAAATACAAGTAACTAAAATTCACCAATAGCATAAAATATGGGAGACAATACACTATCTTGTATTAACACTTTACAGAAAAGAATACAATAAAGAGCCGCCACACTCTTCCACCTTATAGAGGCTTCCCACACCTCAAGGGTACAGTAATTCTTCTACAACACTCTCCTACCCAAAAAAATGGTCCCAAAAACCAACTCACAAATAGAATTGGTGTTCACCTCTCCAACTAGTCAGTAATAACCCTGCCAGTTCACCAAGCACTCCAAAGTACTTCAAGTTGATCTCCCATGAACCTGCAACCTGTAATTCAACAGACCATACTCACACATGTAGATCTCCTATGAGCTTGCAACAACCTGCAACTCAATGATCTTACACTTAGAAGGAACTTCCTTGCCTTCCTTATCTTATACCAATTACAATACATGCCAATGGGTCTATAAATAGATCCCAGACTTAAACAATAACTTAGACTCTTAATTTAGACAATTATCCTCGAAGCTCAAGACTCAACTGGCCTTTACATGCAAACACTTTGTTCACTTAACTAATTTTCCATGCAACAAATAGTTCTGGAACACACAGGCAACCGATGCCGGTCCCTGCTTGTCTGGTTCTGTCGACGTCAGCCGACTCCCTGCCGTCGCTGGTGGCCTTCTACACTGGTCACGATCGACGTCAATTCTGCTGCCGACACCGGTGCTCCTAGATCTCAGCAACCTTCTGTTCCTTTAGTTTGCAAAGAGTTGAAGCTTTTAGCTCCACAACTTAACAATCTCCCACTTAGAGATAAATAGTTGCAACCTGTACCTGTACCTATACTCCGTCTAGTTTGTTCCCTTGGCTTTGTATTCCTCCTCAAGATCACTCTTGAAGACCAACCACCACAAATCTCGTGGTGCAAACCTGTCACCCAAATCACCTGCCACATCCACATCTACAAACCATGTAAAAAATAACTTGAACCTGCATAGCATGTGCACCTACTGCTAGTCCCTGTGAGAATCCACTAAACTGCCCTTTAATGGTTCTCTCCCGAATTGGCTCCAACTTGTGACAACTCCCACTGCTTGGGAAAACTCAAGTTTAGAACATACCATGCACTCAACCTCATTATGTGAGTCAAGACACCTGTTTTATGAACTGTCCAACCATCGGCGTGCTAATCGGTCTCACACAATCATCCTGAAACAAAGTTAACATATGACCTACCATGTCTCTAGAACACACTCATGCCAAGGAATCTTGCTGCTCTTAGATTCTCCATGACACACCCCTGAACTAGCTTTACCTTTAGTTCAACAATACCTGTATATGTAACCCTGCAACAAGCACATCATACAGTAATAGGATAATGTAGCTAATATTATCCAACCTGGTAAAGAGAAATACAATGATCAAACCTCCATTGCCCTGCAGCTATACAAGACCATATACCCTGATCTTCCATCTCACGTATCCATTTCCGCTCTTCTTTATCTTGAACATCCATTCATCTCTCAGTGCTTACTTCCAGCTAGCAACTCTACCCAAAACACCTATTTGGTTCTTCTCCAAGGAATCACATCCTCATCCATGCTAAGCTCCCACTGTTTCTTGGATCTACCTGTTCTGCTTCTTTAATAACTCCCTAGTCTTATGCCATAAGTGAGCAACAAGCAATGTAAATAAGGGAAATGATGAATTTAAGAACTTACTTACACCTTCAGTCCTCCATATGGGTGCTTGAGACACCTTGACAGCTTGCTATCCACCCAAAATTTGTCTCAGTAACCGATGCCGGTCACATCTCAGTCTGCACCCGATCGATGTCGATTCCCTGCAACTACCCCTTTGTCTACGTCATTTTCCCCTAGTCGACGCCGATATTTATCTACCCTGAGTCACTAATAGTCAGGCTACACATAGCCGACGTCGGTCCCTGTCTGGATGCTGACGCCAGTTTTCTTGCCGACGTCGGTCTCTGTGATTCTCTAGTGAGACTTGACTTTTTCCCTCGAGCTCTTTTTGGATCAAATCCTTATCCAAAACACCCTTGCTTTGCTCAAAATTCTTTTGCATCTTGTGCTGAACTCTGTCCATCACCTTTTCCTTGAAAACTAAGGCTTTCCTGTTCTTGTCACTAACATCAAATTCCTCAAGAAACGTCACCTTCTTCTTCTGCATGCAGAAACCATGATCCATACCTTCCAAATCTAAAAGCATATCCTTTGACTCAAGAACAAGCATCTCCTTCTTATCTATGTGACCAAGCCTATCAAGCCACATCTTTGAATCTACAATTGAAGTAGATAACCCAGAAAGAGAGTCAGTAATACAAGTAGATAGATAAAGCGTACCTACTTTCTTACCTCTAGCTACAACAAGTGTACCCTTGGTAACCTTCCAAGAGTCCGTTGTGAGAGTTACTGTGCAACCCTCATCACCCAAACTTCTAACAAAATCAAATTCCACTCTAGAAATGGGACATGCTTGACCTCCTTTAACACCCATGTGTTACATGTCTGCAGTTTCAGCTTCACTTTCCCTTTGCCAACAATCTGACAAGGCTTACCATCCCCTACACAAATTTCTCCAAGGTCTCCCTGGACATACTCATGAAAAAATTCCCTATGTGGGGATGCATGAAAAGAGGCATCAAAATCTAAAACCCAAGATTCTACTTTATCCAAATAACATACCACAGCAGCCCGTGCAGTGTAATCTACAACATCTGCTTCTTCTTCATGTCCTTCATGCTGATCTTTACCTGATTTGCAATCTCTCTATAAGTGCCCTTACTTTCCACACTTCCAGTAGGTTATTTTGCCATACCTGGACTTGGATCTTCTGCCTATCTTGGACCTTGATCTCCCATGCTCTATCTTCTCTCTTTGCCTTCCTCTACCTTCAACACTCAAAGCATTCCCTGATGACTCACCTGTGCTTTTTCTGCGTATCTCTTCATTCAAGATCACACTCACAACATCATCCACTTTTAAGATTTTTGAAGGAGACACAGTATTAGAAACTGCCATTACCAAACCTTCCCAACTTTCAGGTAATGAACACAAGATTAAGAGAGCTCTAATTTCATCATCAAATACAATATTGACTAAACTTAACTGGTTTACCAAACCATGGAAATCACTAAGATAGCTATGAACAGATCCACCTTCCAACATTTGCAAATTAAATAAATGATTCATAAGAAATACCTTATTAGAAGCTGAGGGTTTTTCATATAAATTTGCCAAAGATTCCATCAACTCCACCGTTGTCTTACACTGTGATAAGCTAGAAATCACAGATGATGCAAGACTTAATCTAATAGATCCCAAAGCCTTTCGATCAAGAACCTCCCATTCTTCATCTTTCATGTTCGAGGGTTTGCAATTAACCCCTCCCAATGGTAAGTACAGATCTTTTTGATATAGATAATCCTCAATCTACATCCTCCACAGTTGGTAGTTCTTGCCATTAAACTTTTCCATTCGTAGCTTACTGTCTTCTACCATTGCTCAACTCCCACTCAAACAGAAACCCTGTGAGTAACTTATAATCAAAACACACTAACCAGATCTAATCCAATCTGTTAGTATCCCAACCAACCTGGCTCTGATACCACTTTGTTGGGGGATCACAAGAACAACACCTGCTCTGATCCCACTTTGTTAGGATCTTGCTCCTCAGAAAGAGCACAGTATGATTACCAAATATAAGCAATTATAAATGTAGAAATAACCAGAAATACAAGTAACTAGAATTCACCAATAGCACAGAATATGAGAGACAATACACTATCTTATATTAACACTTTACAAAAAAGAATACAATAAAGAGCCGCCACACTCTTCCACCTTACAGAGGCTTCCCACACCTCAAGTGTACAGTAATTCTTCTACAACACTCTCCTACCCAAAAAAAGGTCCCAACAACCAACTCACAAACAGAATTGGTGTTCACCTCTCCAACTAGTCAGTAATAACCCTGCCAGTTCACCAAGCACTCCAAAGTACTTCAAGTTGATCTCCCATGAACCTGCAACCTGCAATTCAACAGACCATACTCACACATGTAGATCTCCTATGAGCTTGTAATAACCTGCAACTCAATGATCTTACACTTAGAAGGAACTTCCTTGCCTTCCTTATCTTATACCAATTATAATACATGCCAATGGGTCTATAAATAGATCCTAGAGTTAAACAATAACTTAGACTCTTAATTTAGACAATTATCCTCGCAGCTCAAGACTCTAACTGGCCTTTACATGCAAACACTTTGTTCACTTAACTAACTGTCTGTGTAATGAACAGTTCTGGAACACATAGGTGACTGACGCCGATCCCTGCTTGTCTGGTTCTGTCGATGTCGGTCGACTCCCTGCCGTCGCCAATGGCCTTCTGCACTGGTCACGATCGACGTCGGTTCTACTGCCGACATCGGTGCTCTTGGATCTCATCAACCTTTTGTTCTTTCAGTTTACAAAGAGTTGAAGCTTTTAGCTCCACAACTTAACATGGTATGCCCATAGAGCATATACCATCTGTTGGTGCCAATCAGTGTTGAATCATTCAACTATTTTGCCAAGTATTTTGACAATTATTTTATTTTTTGTCTCTATATACCCATTACCTTGAAATTAATAAGGTGTAAAAAATGTATTTTAATTTTATATTTAGTACAAATCATTTGGCCATTTTGTTTTTAAAGGATGATCCATTATCATAAATAATAACTAAAGGAATGCCAAAATGGGAAATAATATTGGTCATCAAAAACATGCATATGTCATCCCATGTGGTAAACTCAAGGGGAATGGCTTCCACCCATTTTATAAATTATTTTATAGCATTAATGATAAATTTATGTCCACCAGTAGATACTACATTGATTTTACCAATCGAATCAAAACCTCATAAGGAAAAGGGCCATGGTGAAACAATCAGTTGTAACTCATGTGATAGTGTGTAATTTAAAGTATCATATTTTTGGAATTGTGATTATAATTTTGCATTTTTTATGCATTCTTGTTCCATGTTAGTCCAATAATAACCTTAGCATCATAGTTTCTAGGACATGGCTCATCCACAAAAATGACCCCCACATTCACTGTCATGCATTTCTAAGACTGCAATGTGGGATTCATATTTGTTTAAGCATCCCTATAAATGCCCATAAAAACCTCATTTGAATAAATCATTTCTAGTAATAACATAATGAAATAATTCACACTATACTTTCTATTTATCATTTCATGTAAAATGGTCTAGTATATAAGTTCAATAAAGAAAATTATAAATATCCATGTGCCATTTTGTGTTTATAGTATTACAGGTAATAGAAAAAATGACCAAGGTGTTCAAATTGATTAGAATAAATGTAAGGATTTTATAGCTACTATATTGTAAATTTTATGTGATCATCATCAAAATTCATCAAGGATGTTACACTTGCCATAGCATCAGCATGGTGGTTATATTTATGTGGAATATTGTCGATAGAAAATGTGTCAAATGTTTGTGTGAGTTTATCTACCATTTATTTATATGGTAGAATATGTTCTTCTTTAGTTTGGTAATGACTAGTAACTTTATTAACAACCAACTAATAATCACTAAAAATTTATGTCTTTTATATCTGCTTGTGTGATATAGATAATTCGATAATCAAGGCATCATATTCAGCAATATTATCAATGCAAAAAAAAGCTAATTTGTAAGAGAAAAACATGTATTTACCTTCAAGGGTAAAAATAAAATGCCATCACCCACTCCTATTTGACATTTTTATCTATCAAAAAATATTATCCATGAAATGGAAGATATATTATATGCCTCAAACTCATCCCAAAAAGCCTCTGTGAGTGGAAAAGAGTCTAGTAAATAGGTCATAGCCAATTGGTCAACTATGACTTGACCTTTTATTGAATTTTGGTCTAAAACTTTTATATCAACTTGGTGAGTTGCATCATCCATTTTTCTATGTGGTTAATGAGGTGTGTTTTGTTCATAAGGAACCTTAATGGATCTTATTTAATTATAACATGAACCTCATTATTGAGAAAGGAATGTTGTAGCTTTTGAGTAGTAAAAACTAAGGCTAAACATAGCTTTTCCATTGTTAAATATTTACATTTAAAATTGACAAACTGGTGACTAAAGTAATATATTGCACATTCTTTGTGATCATCATCATATTGCGTTAATAGGGCCCTAAGGGCCTCATGAGTGGCTAAGATATTAAGAAGTAATGGTCTCTCTGGAATAGGAGGATGAGTACTGGTGGGTTTTCTAAATATGTTTTGATGTGATCAAAGTTTTGTTAACACACATCATCCCATATAAATTTTATATTTTTTAGCAAATGTGTGAAAGGGATTATTTTGTAATCCAATTGAGCTATGAAATGTCTAATAGCCTAAATTCAGCCCTGTAAGCATCGTAACTATTTGAGATTGGTTGGCAGTGGAATTTTGAAAATAGATTTTACCTTTTTTGGATAAACCTTGATACCTCACTGAGAGATAATATATCTAAGGATTTTTTCTGAAAAACCTCTAAAAATGCACTTTTTTAGATTTAATCAAACATTTAACTTGCATAAGCATTCAAATATTTATCACAAATCAGTACCATGTTCCTTATGACATTTATATTTGGCAAGTAAATCATCAACATAATCCTCAATATTTTTATGTATAAAATCATGTAATATATGATTCATGACCCTTTATATGTGGCTCTTATGTTCTTTATCCCAAAAGGCAAGATTGTATAGAAAAATGTACCCCAAAGAGTAGTAAATGTCATCTTTTCTTCATCAATAGGGTTAATTTTGATTTAGTTATATCTTTTGAATCCATCCATAAATAAAAATATCTCATATCCAGTTGTAGAATCAATGATCATATTGAATTAGGTAATGGAAAATCATCTTTTGGACAAGCCTTATTTAAATATCGATAATCAATGAAACAGTACATGTCATTATTAGGTTTTTTTATGAGTACAATTTTGGACACCCATTAAAAATGTGCAATACATCTTATAAATATAGTATATAAAAGCTTTTGAATTTATGCTTTTACAAATAATGTTACTTTGGGATGTATTTTATGAATCTTTTTTTTAATTGGTTTTGCATCTGGGTACAATAATATGTTATGAATTACCACCAATGGATGAATTCCAAGCATATCTAAATAAGCCCAAGAAAAGAGTTCATGAAATTCATGAAATACCTATTGAAAGGTTTTTCCTTCATCCTCCTAAATCATAGCCACTGGTAGAATTGGTCGAGGGTCCTTATCTATTCCATAGTTGTATTGGACTGCTTCTTCATTTATCAAAGTGGATCTCTCTTTGAGAAATGGTTCTATAGGAATAGTATGTGATGTATCATGTTGGACATTAGTATCATTGCTTTCACCAAAGTAAGCATGAGATGAAGTGGAATGAGGAAATTGGTCCTTATGATAAAAGGAAGAGATATCCTTGTATGACCCCAAATACTCTAGTAATGATTCATCATTAGAGAATTCATCTAGTGTCAAACTATTCAATGAAACATGCTCATCAATAAGATGAGGGTTGATCATTAGTATATCAGTTGTATAAATATTCAAACATTCTATTTTGTATTTTTGAAAATAAGTTGTGGTGACAGATATGCTTATGATTTGTAATTTTTTTTTTAAACCCAAAACTTGATAGCTTATATTTATTGGAGGATAAATAGGTTGAGTGATGTCTTTCTCATGGTTACCTATCCCTTTATCCTTTGTATCCATATTTTTGAAAATAATGAGAACTAAAATCAATATTATGATATTGTGGTGCAATATTATCTATTGTGTTTTATCATTGCACAATGTTTGAAGGCAACAATATCCATAAAACAAGTTTAAGTGAACCCATGATGAATGAATTTTAAACATGTGTGAAAAGTGGATAAAACTACATACATCTCATGTATCCAAGGTTATCCCAAGATGATGTTATAATTTAATTCATTTGGCATAACTTGGCATAAAGTAGGTAAGGTACGGGGACCTGTAGTAATATTCAATGTTATGTTCCCCAACACATGCATGAAATGTTATCAAATCACTTGATGTTCATATTAGATGAGGCTAAATTTTAAGGCTCAATGACAATTAAGGAGAAAAATATATGTTGCAAATGTTGAGTCACAAACCATTACCACAAGAACTTGTTTTACCATTGTATTACAAAAACACACTTGGATGTAGAGTGGAAAATAACTATTTATAATATTTTTAGGTGGTAATTCCTTTTTTTCAAAGGATATAATATGCTCAGTCCATTTGACATAATTTAAATTAGAAGCCATATGGTGGTTTCACATTACAAGGCAACATAGTCATACACAATACATCAAAAAGGATATCTTTGTAATGGGATAATCAGTGTAACAAGTCCAAAAGGGAATTTTGAAAAATAATATCCTTGTAAATGGAAAGAACATGGCATACAGTGAAATACTACTTCATACACTCCCTTTGGCACTTTTTATTAACAAGTAAAATTTCATTGTAAACATTAGAATAAGGAATATGTTAATATGCATATTTTGAATCCTATATGGATTAGATGGTTTTAACCAATCAACTAATGTAACTAATAATAGAAAATATAAGTGTTGATGCCTCTAAGTGTACCATAGATGCTCTTAGTGTTTAAATAACACTTCTCATTTTAGAATCCTAAGAATTCAGAGCATGAGTTGTAGGTATTTGACAATTGTGATGCATGTGGTGAAATAGTAGAAAAACAAGGTAGACTATTCCATAATATTTATATGATTTAGTGGTTGGGAGCCACCTTGATCCAAGCCTTTGTGAATTCTGGTGAATCTCAATCAAAGTTCTAAACTCCATTAATCTGAGTGAATATTTGATAATGAGATCTAAGATACAGTTAGTTATTTAAGAAAGGGTAAAAGGGAGGGTAAGGTAGAAAGGAAGTGAATGTGATTGCTAATGTTTAACTCAAACATTATGAAAAAGTTTCAATTAACTGAACACGAATTAAAACTAGTATGTAAAGCAAAATAGCTAATGCTTAATTTTCACTACAACCAGGCAAAATTCTGAGGATAAGTTGAAGATACAAGTAAGAACTAAGTATGTTTTAATGTTTTGTTACTACACCTAGATAGAAAATGCACATCTTTAATGTAGAATAAATTAAAGTGAAGCAACTTAGGATCTTTTCAACTAATTTAGCATAGCATAAATTAGCAACCTTATAACAAGAATACAATTTAGAATTCAAGAAACCATTCAAATTTGAGATATAGACAAGCAATTGAGAGAAAAGCTACTAACCCTTAAAATAACCATATAGACAAACTTTGAAAAATTCTTTAGCTGTATTAATTGTTCCATGTATATATTATTTTTTGCTAAAAAATCTCTCCCTTACAAAATGGTAACACTGCCTATTTATAGAAATCATAGGTGGTGTACTAATCATTTTCAAGATACTTATGTATACAATAAGTGTTGGTCTAGGCTTTTTTTCCTATGAGTTTTGGCTACATGGATACATTAGCTTGCTTAGGGCTCTAGAGGTCATTTAGGAAGATTAGTACCACATTCACTAGAATGTGGGGTTTCACTATCTCTCCAACCTATAAATACCTCTCTCCCTTTGCATTTTTTATTTATGGAGCTTGGATTCATTAAGTTTCTTAGTTATGAGCTATGACAGCTTTGAGAGCTGTGACAGATATGAACTTTGTCTCTTTGTATAAGTAGTTCATCTCCATTATTGAATACATTGTGTTTAGTTTATGCTCTCTCGTAGATTTCTTGATTCAATAGTTGTATGTGTTCACTTTGTAGTCAATGATCTTAGACATCTAATTCTAGATAACTCTTTCATGGTATCAGATCTCTCGGTATCTTGTATGGAACATCATTATTTTTTGTTTTTCATTATTAAAATCGTGAGTAGTTTTATATTTTGTATTCTCTATCATTTTTCAGCAATTTTTTAATGGGTTTATGAAATTTTTAGGTTATTTTGAATTTAAAAATCTCAAAAACTTTGGGATTTATTAATATCCCTTAGTCACATAAAGCAACCAAAAAATTCTAGGGGTCTTTTTTAAAGAAGAATCTAGGGTATGACTAGTATGTTGGCCTTTTGCATTGGCTGCATGAGTTTGGTTTCATGAATTGCTTAGAGTTTGGCAAGTTTCAGTGTTGCATTGAAATTTTTCTCTTGGAAAGAAGGCATCCTTGTTACATCCAAATCTATATTTACTTTTTACATAAGCATTAAAAGAAATAACTACTATGTGCAAGATCTAGTCAAGCTATTGTATAGCATTTTGGTAGGATCTACATATTCTTACTATAAGGAGGAGTGGCATGGATCAATGGAAGAATGATCGTTAGACATCATTAACACATAGATAAGCTAGTTTTTGATGCTACATTGGTTTTATTTTCTAGATCTACATAGATCTATCATGTAACCGAAGCATTGGATCTACAAAAATGAGAGAGAAGCATTGAAAAATCTAAAGGTTGTCATCCTTTTCTACTTATTTGAGATATGGTTGAGCTTTTTCACAGTTTTAAGTGGTGCTTCACCTATCAAGGGTCATATTGGTGGTGATTCTAAGACCTTTTATGCCATTGATTGAGCTCTATTGCTTCACTTTCTAATAGATTTATTTGGACAAGTGGTGGTGGGTTGAAAACCAAAAACCATGTTGGATCTGCTCTACATGTTTTTTGCCCTTAGTTTAAGATGATTTTGTTGTTTGAGTACTCTAATAGTTGAATGCTCCTTATCATTCTTGCACTTGAATCTAGCTCATTATCCTGTCACCATTCTCTTCTCCATGCACCTGGCCTACTACTTGGATGTTATTCTGAGAACCTATGAGGTAGATCCTATCACAGCCTGCATCATCTCATCGTCCTCAATCAATCTACCACCATGCCTCCTCTACTAGTGTCAAACCACCTACAAATCCATCGACCTTCCTTGATACCTATATTTGGTTGATGTCCTCTATAGGCCTAGTTGCATTTTCACCACTCATCATACATCCCATGGTTTTCCATCCTCAAAACTACCTTTATCTTAAATTACATGGTTTTTAAAACCACTGCCATTAAAACCATAGTGTGTGTGAAACCCATGGGCTTCCATTAGAAGGTTTTTTTGACATTATTAAATGTAAAACTCATCAAAAATTTTGGGTGGGATTTGATACATGAGTGGGAGGACATTATTTTACGAGATGATAATCTTTATGGTGGGATTTATTCTTTTGAGTAATGAGACATATGGTGGGCATGGCATCCTTTTTTGATTATTTTTTATAAAAAATAATAGAGATTTTTTACTTGTTTTTTATATAAAAACATTATATATTGTAATTGCATTGGATAATTTACCTTGTATTTTTGCCTAACAAAGATGAAGGGTGAGGCTCAAGTTGGCAAGAGGCCAATTCCCCCTCACAAATGAAATCATTGCAATATTTTTTCTAGGACGGTTCTAATGAGTATCTGGAAGGCTACCTTTCTCCTTGTCTATATGATCATTTAAACTTTTAAGTGAAAATTCATTAAAATAGGCCATTAATGATGAGAAATTGATTATGTCATAACTTTTGCTCGGTAACTCAGAATTGAGTGTCATTTTTTGCAAAAGTGATTTATTTTTCATTCCCATTCCATCGTTCCTAATTTCATTTTAAAATGTACTAAAGTTATAAAGTGCCATATTCAGGGGGGTACATACCCTACTACTTTCTATAGCATGCATTATGGACTAATTGCTCTCATCTATATGGAATCCTTTTTGACCGAGTCTAAATTCCATCTCTATAGCATGCACCATTGTTATCCCTCACTTGAGCACTGATTGCTCACTTGGATGCATTATCAGTTGTGTCCAATGTCCCTTTCATGAGCATGCTTTAGGGATTCATTATAGAGTTTTTTGTGGGCCCTACATTCTATCACGCACACATTCAATTTTTATAACTATTTACTATGTCCATTTAGTGACTATTTTCATAGATTACTCTTATATTCATGGATGTATTATCAACAAAGCCTAACATCCATTTGAGTGTGTATTGTCACTTGTGCATTGATGCTCTCATTGATTGGACTCATTTTTGGTGTTGTCTTAAGTCCATTTTTAGAGCGCGCACTTTTACTCTCGATCATGGTCATGTCGACTCCATTTGAGAGATCCATATTGAGGAGAGTTATTTCATCTCCAGTGATCCTTCTTGGAAAGGATAATTCTGCTTCATGGCATGCTTATATAGAACATTCACTCAAGGAATGGGAACTTATTCCATTCTTATATGGACATATTCTTGCTCCTATTGACCCAAGTCAATATTATTACTGGGTCAACTCTTGTGACTATGTCTATGGTCACTTATTATTACATGTTGCATGGGATCTATACCACCATGTAGAGCACATAGAGTGTCCCTCCATTATTTGGAGCACTCTTCAGATCCTTTTCAAAGATCTAACTGAGACTTACATCATACCTCCTCCTCCACTTCCTATCATCTCTTCTAAGATAGTTATACTCTCACTTCCTACTTTTGTTTCTTGTGATGAGACATCTATAGTGGATAGAGCTCTTCCTTCTATCGAGCCCCCACTATAGGATGAGATTCTACCAAACTTCAGTTGTCCTATTACAAATTCTACATGTGTTCTTATGCCAATTGTTGTTCTTTTAGAGACTTCATAGACTTTCACTTTAGAGGAGTCTATTATTTCCAAGTATGAGTACACACATTGAGAGTATTGATGAATCACATGTTCTTGAGGATTTTCAACTTGCAGTTCTAAGTGCTTCATTTGTAGACCAGTCTTTAGTTTCTATAATTGTTGAGCATTGCTCTTCCTTCCCATGGAAATTCTTTCATCGAATGTTCCATGTCTATCTTCTTCTTTGGTTATTCTCTCTCCTTCATTGCATGCTTATTCATTACCATCTTCTAATGGTAAGTTTGTGATACCTAATCATACTTTGGCACATTTGAGCACTATCAGGGAGACATTTCAGCATTTTTTAGAGATCTACATCATGATTCCTACATACATTCCACTTCAATAAGAATTTAGCAGTTTGATAACTCATGGTTTCTTTATTCCAAAAGGAAGAGACAACATTTGTTTTCAAGGGACCTACTACAGCATTCACCATGTGATATTTTGCATTGACATTCTCTCTCTTTTGTGTGGAGGCACACTTCCTTCATGTCTTATAGGATATTGGGGATCATCGCTTTATACTTGGAGTGTTGATTATTCTAGCATCTTCTTCTAGGGGTATTTTAGTCTTCTCTTCTTCTTTTCACTCTTTTGGAGGGAGTTTTTTCCCACTAGTTTTTATCATTTTCTCTACTTTATGAGAGATTTCATTGTACATGGGTACCTCATTAGGCCTTGTTGCCAAGACCCATTTTTTGGATTTTTTGTATCATCATCTACCTAAGCTATGTTTATAGGGGGTGTTGGTATAGGCCTTTTTCCTATGAGTTTTGGTTACATGGATATATTAGCTTACTTAGGGCTCTAGAGGTCATTTAGGAAGATTAGTACCACATTCACTAGAATGTGGGATTTCACTATCTCTCCAACCTATAAATAACTCTCTCCCTTTGTATTTTTTATTCAGTGATCTTGGATTCATTGAGTTTATAGTTGTGAGCTATGATAGCTTTGAGATCTATGAGAGTTGTGATCTTTGTCTCTTTGTATAAGCAATTCATCTCTATTATTAAATACATTGTGTTTAGTTTCTTCTCTCTTGTAGATTTATTGATTCAACAGTTGTTTATGTTCACTCGATAGTCACCGATCTTGGATGTCTAATTATAGATAACTCTTTCAATAAGGACAATTTTCCTTATATGAAAATTCTATCATACATATGACTCTTCTACATTGGATTGACCTAAAACTCTATATGCTAACAAATTAGCATATAGTTGTACAATAGAATATTCCATTTTACAAAACATATGTAAAATTATAATACATAGAATCTTCCATAGAGCTAGTGGTGGGTCTCCTAGCTATCTTTATTATAGGATGTTCTTAGCCTTATTATGTAGTTTTTATATTAGGTCTAGATGTGTTGTAAGCTTCATGAAACATCCATCTTCCTAGTCTGTCAGTTTGTTAAACTCCTTGTCATTTCTCAACATGGCCTCCTTGATGCTCTAGGCCTCTACTATTTGCTCCCCTGAATTGATGATAATATCCATGATTCCATGGTTCTCACTACCAGAATGGCCCTAGTTTTTCCCTTTTATCTCTTAGATGGTGGAAATGGATCTTTTCTTAAACTCCTCATCATCAATCAACCCCATAGAAAAGAGTTGTGAAGCCTTTATTAGCATAGTTCCCAAGAGTTTCTCAATCCTACTTATCAAAGTTTCATTTTCTCTTACAATCTCACTAACATTATTATTCCATGTGCTTAAATCCTATACCTTATCAAAAATAATGCCTAAGAGTGAACTCAAGTGTCCCAGACTAATAGTCCTAAAGTTTGAGATCTATCTCTTTACCTGCACATTAATGAGCTTAGCAATCTATTCTTCAGAAGCTTGCCATTAGATGACCAAGGCTTTGGTTGTTTGAGCTTATTACATTAAGGCACTCTATCTAAGATTCATAGCCTTCAAGGACTCAAACATGTCAAAAATTGATCCACTTAACATCTTAATTATTTCATCAGGTATAGAAAGGATGTCCTGGGCTTCAACGTCTTACTTCTCCTTCCTCAAGTTAGAAATTTGCTACTTCAATCCCCTAATTTCTATCATTTCCTATGTTGTTTGGGTGTCAACTAGGCTCTCCACATCCTCTTGATAGATGTGTTGCTCTCCCAATTCCTATCCTTTGACTCGAGTTAGGCTCATGAAAGGTTCCACCCTTTGAAAGGTGAACTCTTTTGTACCCACCACAGCTTTCCTTATGGTGATTTTTTCTAGCCCTATGGTATCTAGATTGAAGTAGACTATAGTGTTAGGCTCAGTTAATTGGTTGGAATCTAGAATTTAAACTTTGGTTTCACTGGATTCTCTTGGAGCATTTATTCTCTTACAACTAGACCCTTTTGCCTCCACTATTCTCCTTTTTTCTTGTTCTTTCATCATCTCAATAATCTATGGTTAGAGGTCCTCTTGCACATCAACGTTATACTTTGTGTTAATTCCCATGAATAGGCCATGGCAATAATCTATTGCAACATCCCATAAATGAACCAATCTAGAATGACTGGCCCATGAATCGAGAACTCATCACTAAACAAGTTTATCTCCTAGGCTGGGTGTATAAATGGGAGCTTTGGCCTTTTGGAACTAGTAGGACAAGGGCCAACATAGTTTTCCTATTCCTTTAAATGATAGTTGGTTCTAGGTCCAACTCATGTTCCTTTCCATTATCCTCTTTAGTCCCTTCTAGTTGTCCAGGAGCATTTGCACCTTGCCCTACTTGGGTGCCAAGGTCTTCATATATTTGCCCTTTATCTGAGCCATAAGCTTCCTTAAGATCCTAAAAAACCTCTATAATTGTTTCATATGGCTCAAGATCCACCATATCTACATGTTCCACTAGAGGTGGTGGTTCTTTTGGAGGGCCTAAAGATGATGCTACTTCACATGGCCTCTATTCTAGCTATTTCTTGTTAGGGTCCTGTGTTTGAGGCAATTCTATCGAAGGGGGTCCCTAGGGTGTTCTAGAGGTGGAAGGTATTAAATGGTACTATAGTGTATGCATTTTAAAAATGTCCTCAATTTGCTTTTACTCATGTGTTAATTTATGCTACAACTTGGCATTGCACTCTTTCAACCTTGCCAACACCTCCTTAAAACTACTTGCCTTGGTATAAATGTGGTCAAAAACCCCAAGCTGATGATCATATACCTACATGAGAATTTTATTATCTTATAGATGATTTTTCACTACCCCTTTAGGGTCCCACATTCTCAATTCATCCACTTGGAAGATATAAACTTCTCTCTATCTGGACATGACATCCACTTGCTTCAAATCTTGTAACATGGTATTTCCAATTATCAGAGGAAATGGGTGGAGGAGGCCTTTTTCATTTTCCTTGCATACTCCATCAATCTTATTGAGGAGCTGGAATGTGATCTACTTATCCAACTTACTTAGGATATATATATGTAATCTAAAGGGTGAGGGCATGGTTCCCTCAATCCTTATCACTATGTAGCGTAGATAATACCAAACATCTCCCATCATTTCCACATACCTTTTGATTAGGGGGTGCATCCTAGGCATGTGGGAGCCAATGATAACTGCAACCAAAGAGGGATAAATGCCATCATAAAATAATTACATGTGATTTCTATATTTGAAAATGTGAAGCTTGGAGTAGTGATGAGAAATAGTGATTCTACTGATAGGAGACCAATTTATTGTTTGAGGGAGATTGGTTGAGGCCAGGAAGGCACCAAGGAGGTAATACATCATGAATAATTGATTTTTGGTCTTCTTCTTGATGGCTATAAATTGACGGCCTAGGTGGATACTTATCATATCCCCAATGGGAGGGGTGAGTTGTTGTTCAATTAGAAAATATACATAAGAAACCTAGGTGGGATTGACATAATTAGTTATGGTAGCTCCAAAAATCCTATTTAATAAGGTCTTGACAACCCTAATCCCCTCTTTGAACTTGGAAATTATAATTCTAAATTGGAAATCTCTAAAAACATAATTTCCCTGATTGAGCCAAGGTCTAAGGATGGTGTCCAAGTCATTCTTAGTGGTCCAATCCTTAATTGTGGGTAAATCCACATGGGACCATAGGATCTTATAGTAACCCTCAAAGGCTATAGGGGTAATGTATGTAATTTTCCTAAATGTTCCTTCTTTTAAAATCTAGTCCTCATATACTCTACAATCAACAAAAAGTAGAGCAAGCATGTCGATATAATGAAATACCTCAGTTTTAGCCACTACATGGTAAAGGCTAGCCAATTACATAATGACTAAGTCCTTGTAATTGGTGTTGACTACCTCAATTCTCCTCTCATTCTAAGTTAGGGGCTTCATCTCTTCTATGGTGAAGAATATCTCAAATTAATTCTTGCATCTATTATTTAATGCCATGATGTCTAACTCTATGTCCCTGAAAACCCTACCCAAGTGGTATGTGGATAATTAAAGCTCCATTTCTTCCCTCCATTAATATCTACCCACTACCATTGCTTCTTAAAATTTCAAAAAAAATGGTGAACACATATTTTTCAAACATCTTCGAATTGCCCTGCTCACACTAAAAATTGCTTTGCAAGTTTGACTGTGATTCAACCGTTCAAAATCTTCCTATTTTATGCAATTTTTTAGGTTATTTGAGAGCTTTAATGGTAGAGGTGATTTGGACCTTGGTTCATTCATGCCTTTGATCTGATTAAGACTTATGTATTTATACCTTTACTTTTCTAGATGGACAAAATCTAAGTTTTGTCATCATTTTCTTATGTGGATCCTACATGGAATCTATTTGGTGTCATTTCATGGAATTTTTCATACTTGTTTGAAGGATAACTAGCCATTAGCATTTAAATTCTACCTTTTGTTATGCACCATTAGATCAAAATCCAAAGACTCGACATTAACTATCGATCTAAATCATACGCCTTTTATTCTATTAGTTGTTATGAGCATTAAGTCCCATAATTAGTATGACCAAGCTTGGGTTATTAGATCCTGCAAGATAAAGTTTAAGCTGGTCCTAAGGGTCCAATAAAGACTTAGGCCAAAATGTATAACCTTAAGTTTATCCAAAATATTTATGTAAAATCCCTTATAATAATCAAAACATGCCCCTTTTATCTAGGCAAAAATATTGTACTAGATTAAGTTTGATGGTCTTATTGCCATCCCAGATTTCCTTGTGGTCATCAAATGATGTTAGTGAGAATGTCAAATTTTAGTCTATGAATTTCCTATAATAAAATTTGAGAGTGACACATGGCATCCTAGTGGGGATTCCCAAAACTTAGGGTTCAATGTGCTCCATTAGATCAATAATAGTGATGATCATTGGATCAAAATCTGAGGCATTACACATGACTGGCTATTTTTAATAAGTGAGATCTTTGTTGACGTAGTTTGGTGTAATGGGTCACCACTTATCATCTTTATAGATCTTTGACCTTTCAATCCTCACCTCACACTATTGGATCAAATTCCATGATGAAGCGATGATCGTTAGATCTAGGTTCTCCTCGTGTCATTGGATCAAATCGTGTGATGAAGCGATGATCATTGGATCCTACAAGATGCATGAGGTTTAAGTTGGAACCAAAGTTAATAAAGACATAGGATAAGTTTTAATTATAAGGCCCTATTCATATTTAAATATGAAGGGGTTCTTATTCTTAAGACTTAGGTTAAACCTTAATTCAAAAGGGGGGTTAGCTAGGAAAAAAGGAGACCCCACAGAACATATTTCATGGGGCGGTTAAGTTTAGACAAGGATGTTTTAAAAGGGAAAACATAAGGACTTAAGTTTAATTTCATGTTAAGGTTTGGTCATGCTAATAAAAATGACTAAGCCTTAATATAAAATTAGGCTTAAGTCTTTCTATTTTCAAAATTTCTACTGAATAACTCTTACAAAAATTTGAATTCAAATTTGAGGGTTTCAAATTTAGGGTTTTGTTGAAGAGGGGCCAAAGTTAAAACTTAGTAAACCAAACATCAGTGGAACTCTGGTGGATCTTTTGCCTGGTAAAAACTAGTGTTTCATGAATCTTGCACTTTTCACAACATAGGGTAAAATGTTAGAAGCATTAGGCATACTAAGGTTTAAACAAAATATACCATTTTACCGAATGGATGATCTTCAAATTCTAATGAAACTCAAGAGTATAGAAAAATTGATCGTATCAAGGTTTCAAACATCTCAAGGGCCCCAATTTTTAAAATTAGGGGGTATGTTAGCCCGAATTATAAGGTATTAGACCATGAAAAAAATTAGATATATGTCCATGGATAACATGATTGAAATATTTATAAATCAGGGATTAGCAAAAGGAAAAGAATTTAGAAAACCCTAGCTAGCCTATGATTTGATGTTCAAAGATCAAGTTCACAAACTATTTTAACACAAACTAGTTTATGGAATCCTACTTAGGTAGATAGGTTTAAGGATATAAAAATGATAGGGCACAAGGGTGAATATCAGATCTACATCAGGTTAATTATTTTGCTTAACTTAAATGTACCATATGTAAAATTTATAAAACTACGATAAGCTATTAATGGAATTTATAACTATGTTAGATACAAAAATGACATAAAATAGAGTACTTAGTTGTTTTTGATGTTAACACAAGTCTGGATTTGGTACATGTATAAAATAGGCAAGAATATAGTTTTGGATCAATTTTTAGATTCTAGATCTAGTGTTATGGCTCTATAAATAGTTACATTAGACTGGGATGGTTGTATTGATGTCAGTGTCTAAGTTCAACACTAGTGCCATATATAGAATATCTACTCAAACAAGATGCAACCACATGGATGCTTCTAGTTTTAACTTCACCTTCACTCTAATGCATTCAGATCTAGGTCATGGACTATTGGTCTTAGTGAAATGTAAAAACCCTAACTTTCCATCTCTAATGTAACCTTGGGGTAAAATGGGTTAGTGGTGACATGGTGTCGAGCTAACCCATAATGACCCCACTATCAAAGGGCATTTCTTACATATCTAATACTCTAGAAGAGGGCCTCAAACTTTTGTAGTTCCACCTTATGTGTTGGCTTGTGTGTGAATCATGCAATGTGTGTAAAGTATGTACAACAATGACCTAGCTTATAACTTAGAAAATATGGCATTGTGGCTACTCTATTAATTTAGACCTACAATTGGATTATTACTTTGACTGATATCTAACTAAGGTAGATTAAGAAATATTTTAGTAACTTGAGTCCTTCTTGAGTGATATTTTGGTTTGATTACTAGGTGTTGAATGAATGAATGTTGATATTGTATTTATACCAACCTTATCAGGAGATAACTCACATTAAATAACCTAGGTTAGCCATTATAATATGTTTCATTTGTAAATTAAATGACTTTAGGGAACTAGACACTTGTGCTAATCTAGTATAGTAATGTTGATGCTACTATCTATCCCAAAAATTAGTGTTTAGGGAGAAGGAGAGTAGGAAAAGGCTCAAAACTTGTAGAGGTATAAGATAAATACATTTTAAGCATTCTGGGAAAGATGGGATGTTTTTGTCATCAATATAAGGCTGTTCAGACTAAGAGATAGACCAAAGGGCACAAGATATAATAGATGTGAGGCTTTCATAAGTAATGCATGTGTAGAACTAAGAGGAATAGGCATGATCTGAGTTTTCCAAGTGTATAAGAATGAGGTGCTACATGATCACAAGATACCATCTATAGAATATATTTTTATTAATATAATTAGCATGCGTAGGAATAAACACCCTATTATTTTTACCATGACCAAAATATTAAAATAGAGAATAAATCCAAGAATTTTGAAAAATAATAGGAGTTTCAAAATAAGCATTAAACCAAATAGGAATAGGCATGGTAAACTGAGTATAAGTAGAAGATGGAGGCACAAAATTAAGAAAAATAAGAACACTTGCCTCATAACCTAATGTATAATGATAACCTCTAGTAATTGGAATATATAAATGATAATCATTTAAATATTCATTTTTAACATGTACTTCCTCATATACATATTCATTCATTGAATTGTTCTTTTATAATTATTTTAAAATAAGCAATATGTCATTAAATTGTCTAGTGCATTCCTTAATCGTTTGTATAAAGTGAGAAATTATTTTGAGTCTTTCTTGATATAATTTATCATTATCTATGTCATGATATCCACTATCATCATTATCAATCATATACACTTCATAAAAAACATTGGAATCATAATAATTATCATTTTCAACATATGCATTTTCATAATTCACATTTGAACAATATGCATTATCATCATTATAAGGAGTATGAATATCATCAACATTCACCATTTTATTTTATAGACAAGAATGACTACCATAAAAATTATTTTGAGCCAAATAAATATCTATACCATTCAATCTATCACTTTGGTTGGTAGGTATTTAGATCCAAATTTCTTAGTTGGCATAAGATAGAAACATAAACAACATGCAAAAATCTAGGGCTAATGATACTTAAATAATAAAACAAACCCATAGAAAAATCATATATGAAACAAATCCAAAATCAAAACCTATAGGGAAAAAAACATTAAACCCTAATGTTGGATATTCAAAAATGAGGGGTTCACCAAAAAATTTATACAAAAGTGCACACAAGTATTCAAAACACCACACCAATTAATGCAATAAGACACTAGATAAAATCTAACCTAAATACAATAAATATATATCCACCTTAAGCAGAATGTATATCTAAAATTGAAATTTTGAAATGGGAAAAAATGTATAGAGATGTATACCTAATTTTTTATTCACTTGAAATCTGACAATGATTGAGATGCTAGAAATAGGGTTTTTGAGCAATGTCAAAAAGACTTCAGAAAGATAGTATTGATTTGAGATGATGAAAAGTGTTTTAAAAAATTAAAAGGGTAATGAAAATAAATGGAATCAAAAAGTGATAGGGTATACCAAAAGGGATCAAGCAGATCCAAAAATGGTTTTGTAGATCCCTGGGGTCTAAATTTTTCTGTAACACTTTGTGAGCAATAAAAGTCCAAAATCCTCTCTCTGATAAGTATATTTATGAACATAGTTGTAAAAATATTATCTCCTTTAATTTAACCCTAATCTATCCAAAATATATAGTAATACATCCAAGTTTAAAGGAAAACTACAAATTTAGTAGTTCATGCCCCTTAATAGGATGGTTGCACTACATATCAGTGTTGAGAATCAAGGACCATGTATGAATGTGAGTAAAGCATCCTAATTTAAGAGAAGACTTAAATTTTTCTCTCTATGATAATTTCAAATAATATATTTCCTTACAAAATCCTTCTTTTATTACAAGTATGCATCCAAAATACTTCAGTAGAGAGAATAGAATAAAAACATAATGTGCAAACTCCTTAACAAGTGTATGATAGATATGATCAATGTGTGACTCAATAAAATTTTGGTTTCTGATAAATTTCTTAGGGTATATGTGTATATATGTATCTTTAAATTAAAATTGGCACACCTGTGTACATAGGCTGACTATGGAAATTTATGAAAGTTAACAATTAAGGCACATGAAAACATGACATGGTGGAAATAATGACCCTCAAAAAACTTTACCACTTTTGGACCATTTGGAAAAGGATCCAGCCACTTTTTAGATGCTCTTAAAATAGTCAAGGTATAAAACCAATGAAACAAAGAAAATTTCAAGACTATGAAGGTTCCACTATGAAGGAAAAGTGTATCATTTTCCTAGAGTAATAAAATGAACCAAATGTATGAAATTAAAAAAAAGTATTATGACAACATTATTTGAACCAAAATTAGGTGTCTACATAATGCCCCACTTTTATATGTAGGTATGAATACATATCAAAGTTAAAAAAATAAGGGCCTATACCTAAGAAAATTTTGAAGAAAAAAATGTGCTCCTTAGAATGAAATCATCCATGCTTCAAGGTCAACATCTCAAATGTTTTTGAAAAAAAACATGAATGTGTAAAACTATATCAATGCCTTGATAATTTGGTAAAATTTATCCAAATGAAATAAGAGAAAAAATTGGAAGTGAACAAAGGAATGAATACACTTTGTGGTATGCTAAATATATTTCTATTTCAAAAAAATGTAACTGGAAATTGGATCCTAATGACCCATGTGAAGGGGTAAAATATGATTCTTGGCCAAAGAATAAAAAATATGGTACATCTATGTAACCTATAACCCATAATCTTGTAACTAAAGATAAAATAAATTGACTGTATCCACCTATCCCCATCCTTTTGAGGTGATTAGTATTCTTGCATATCACTTCTCAAGAGATTCATGTGCACAATGTGTAACATAGATATAAATCAAAATTTGTAATAAATAACATTTGTAGACACATGTGGGTAATCATAAAAATGTATCATCTTATATATCTCAATAGTAATTTGTAACCTAATACTCATATGTCAAAACTAAAGCTTCATGTGTAAGGGTGTGTTTTACTTATCTTGTGATTAATGTGATCTAAATAAGATAAAAATATGAATATTTAGATTCTATAAAATAGGACAATAATCATAGAAATATGGATGTAAAAGTGTATATTGATATTTCACTTAATATTATTTACAATTAACAAAACAATGGAGGAGATATGCACTTTTATTATTTTGATGTTATTTTACTCATTGTATTCATCATAATCCCTAAAATGACTCTATTTTTGTTTTATAACCACTTAGATCAATAAACAAGACCTCAAACCCTACTTGGATGTTGACAGTGAAACTCAAACCACTATGGCAACCAATATTATCTAGGATCTACCACTACCATCCCAATCAACTATTTAGGTTTATGTCACCTTATAATATTACACCTACACCTATATATACCTCAATTAGTGCACTCACCCTTAATCATATGCATTGACTCATATTTTTTTATCCTTGTTTTGAAAGCCTAACTTTAATTTTAACAGAAGATAACCCTTTAAATATAGGTTATAAATTTGGGTTGGATATCCCCAACTACTCCCCATTGAGTGAGCATTATCTATGTTTCAATATTACAAGGAGGGATCAAATCACATGCATTTATCCCACTTATTTGTGTGAGTGCACTATTGTGATCATGTAGAATGCAACATAATGCTCAGCTTTTGAAAATTGACAACATGAAACTTTCAACTATGTTTTGTACTCAAACTTAGTCCTATTATTATTCATTTAAGGGGTTTTAAAATGTATATGCCTTTGTGATATTGTCTAAAGAGAGTGTCAAAAGATTTATCAAGCTTGTTATAATTTTCTAAGATGAGTGTGATATGGTTTTTTCTTTAGGCTTGATTTGTATTCATATATGACTATTTGATATTTCCCACCATGACTGACCCCATGAAATGTTTCTATGTTGATCTAATGGAGGAATCCCAATTTGAAAAATATTCATTGAAGGTTTATCAACACTACCGGTAAAAGTAGACACCTATAACAAATTGTAATTGTCTGACTATTTTTGGTACTATCTTGGGATGAAAATCAATGATTTGGGATATGAAAATAGTATTTTAGGATTAAGGACTATTCTTGAAAAGATTAGGGTGATCTTAAATATGTGTATTGGTAAATTGGGTCAGACAAGATAATAAGTGGGTAGAAATATAGGATAATTATGCACGAGAGTCAAATGTATTTGCATACATCCAAGTATGTCAATATACCTATCAAATTTGATGTTTCAAGTGTATAATACCAAATTTGATGTTTCAAGTGTATAATACCAAATTTGATGTTTCAAGTGTCTAATACCAAATTTGTTTGTCTATAAATTCTCTATTTTAGTCTTGAATTGAAAATGCTAGATTAAAATGATAAAAGGAAAAAAAATATACATATGATTAACCACACTTGGTGTTGACAGGTATGTCTAAAATGTCACACTTGCTCTATGCAAAACTTGCAAGGAGACATAATAGATAATTGTCCATTCATGATATAAAATCTAGTATTATATATATCATTTAATTATTTAAAATTTAAAAATTCAAGGAAATGGGTAAGCAAACCAAGCTATTGTTTGTTGAATTTTTTTGTATGTGTCATGTTCACACTTATTGTGAAGTCCATCTTAGGTAGATGTGTTATCAATGTGTGATGTGTTATGCATATTTAATGTGTCATTTATCCTCACATGTGAGAAGGGTTATGTGTAACTTTGGGAATGATCCCACCTTTAACACCATAAATAATTATATCTCACTCGCCTCTTGATTTTCCTATATAAGGAACCTTTGTGTACTTATTTTGAATAGATCTTAGAGGAGCTTATCCTGAACTGGTGGAGATGTATTCTCTTATGAGATTACATTCTATTAAAACCATTTTACGATACACACTTACATTTTATATTACTTTATGTATTTAATACAATCTATTTTTAGTGGGGAATCTTGTTTCTTCTAAGTACATATGTGTGGATGGTGATATGTTTACATTGTGTATTTTTCTTGGGTCTTCCTCATTTGTAATATGGTATTATAACTTTGAATCAATTATCCATAGTTGGTGGAGATGTAGTATCGTAAGAGATATTATGATATTGAAACCATTGTTGGTTGCACTTATACATTATATATTACATTAAATTAATACATTATCTTCTATTGGTGAATCTCTTCTTATTGTCTAAATACATTATGTGGATGGTTTTTATGCTAATTTTTTGGGATTTCCCTTTCCTAATTTGATTTCAGTGATAAGATTTATTTTCCTCAATATTCAATCAAAGCTATGTTATTATATCAGAGTTGACGGATCAAATCCATTCTTCATAGATAACCATTGTGGATTTTTGCATTTTTTATCAAGTTTGGCATTCTCACACAACTCCTCCATTGCCTTTGTAAGTTTATGAGCCATCATTATTTATAGGTGGTTTCAAAATTTAAAAGAACATTTATGATCCATTCCACTTGTTGGTGGTTTCAAAATTCATAACATTCATTTTTGAGCAATTCCTCCTTGGTGTATTCAAAATTCAAAACAAGTAGGTTTATAATCCAACCTTTTGCTAGTGTGATTCAAAATTTAGAACATCAAGTCATTTTCAAGGAAGAATTTTGATTATATTATAATTTATTCACGTGTACCATTTTTTATTTATTTATATCTAATTTTTTCCTTCAGTTGGATTCTTATACTAGCTATAGATCTACATATGGATGAATTACATTGAATATATTTATACTATTTTTCATTTGTGAGTGTTTTTTGTGGTATTAGAGCGAGATCCATAATCTCCATCTCACATTGTATCAAATCTAGTTATTTTGTTAGTTAGATTTATGTTGCTTGTAGATATACATATGGAGGAGTTCTATTGAAAATATTTCTACCATTTTTTCATTTGTGAGTGCTTTTAGTATGAATTAAACATTTTAATTACATTCAAAGTGTTAGTTAACATCAAACTTGACTTTCATTTCACTTGAATCTAACATGATGAGCTCATTTGAAAAGCAATCTAGATCACATTCCATTCAAATCTATATAACTTGTAGTGATAAGAATAACCCAAAAAAAATAAAAATTGTCTTTTCATCCAATATGTCATTTTTTAGGACCATGTTTCACTTTTTTAAGCAACTCTTAACATGTTGTTAGCTTTTATGTTAGGTTAAGATTGGATTTAGGATTATTCAGAGGATAATACATTTTTATCTTGCCAATTTTTATGAGATCTACATAGCGGTGTGGTCATTTTTTATTTTTGATATGCCATATTTTTAGAATTTTTAGTTTCTTTCCAATTTTGTTGGCTAGTTATTATGTTTTGGATCTTTTTGAGGCCATAAATTTTGACTCATAACTTGGATTTGCATGTTATTTTTTTTAAGTGCATGTTTTTTGTGATCTTCATAACTATAACATCTATTTATTTTGATCCTAACTTATACTTATATATTTTAATTTTATTGGATTCTTTTAAACTATAGATCACTCTTCAATGCTATAAACAACTTCTGGGTGGGTTATTCAAATGTTTTTTGAACTCGCAGTAATTTATAAATTGTTATGATGGGTTTATAACCTTATGTACATTCATGTGTGTGTTATTTATCCCAATCCATTTTCACATTTTAGTTTTTAAGTACCTCATGTGGCATAGTGTACACTCTCACTTGAGGATTTTTGTTGTGTTTTTATGCACACCTACCGCGCTGACTCTTTTGGAGATATTGAGTCATTTTGTCTTCATTCCCTAATTAGCATTAGGGGGTATTATGTACTGATAATGCTTCTTTGTTTGTTCAAGTATGTTATGTACCTTATATTTTTTATTGTATAATATGTGGATGAATAGGTTGGTCTCAAAATTTAGAAAATTATTTTTGAGACATCTTTGTTGGTATCAAAATTTAGAACATTGTTTACGAGCCAACATTATTTTATATTATCAAAATTTAGAACATCATCTCTGAGCTTACATTAGTTAGTGGTATCAAAATTGAAAATAATTTTTTAGCCAATCCTCTTTGGTGTATTTTAACCATGCCTTTTGGTTAGATGGAGCATTTATCTATGGTCACTCTTGTTCACATAGCCATATTCATGGAAGCTAATTTTGATTCATTTATTTTGAGGCTTCATTACATTTAATATTCATCTATAGCAGCTTGATTCTTTTTTATTTTAATTCTTTTATTGTACATCAGTACCTCATCAGGCATAGTTGTTGAGACCTATACTTATGAGCTTAACACTTATTCTCTTTTACCACCTCACCTAAACTAATATTTAGGAGGGATGTTGGTGTGCTTCATGTCCACACTTCTTTTGAACTTCACCTTAGGTGAATGTGTTACCAAGGTATCATGTGTTATGAAAAATTAATGTGGTAGTTATCCTCATATGTGTGAGAAGGCTCAGGTGTAACTTGTGTAATGATATCGCATTTCATTCCATCAATAATTATCTTCCACATACCTCTTACTTTTATGAACCTATTAGCAAAATTTTAGCTATCATAAATCAAGTTCATAAAAAACCTTCTTGTCATGTCTTAATAATCTTTTTCTTATCCATTTTAAGCTTTATGAGGTCTTAAAGTGGTCTTATTGAGGTCTTATTAACATATTTTAAAGTTATTTTGACAAGATTAAGGTAATGTCTTATATTTATTATGTGGTAGTCTTGTCATAAAGTGAACATGAAAAGGTTGATCCATAAGGTATCAAAGGTTATTAGTTGTCTCTCAAAGTAATCTCATGATTTGATCACCTTGCATGAACACTTCATACTTATTTGGATAAATTAAGATTATTTTATAAATTTTAAGGTAAGTGTCAAGAAAGAGAAAGGTGTTTTTGGTCAAGTTCAATGCTCAAATCCCATAAAGATAAAATATTCATACATCAAACTTATACAAGATTTTTAAGGAGTTATATAACTTGAATATATGTCAATGATGTCATATTATGTTAGTTTTACATGTTCAATGTCGAAATGAGATAGAATCACTCTTTTACAGGTAGTACAGGTCTTAAAAGTCCAAAACTTGCATCAAAACCTCCATTAGCCTCTTGGCAGACTAGCAAAGAACAATTTCATGTACTTGGAATGAATAGGGGAGAGCGACTCATGACCTAAGCTTGTGGGAAAAGGAAGGGAGTCTAATGGCCTTAAATTTTGTGACATTGGTTCTTAGTTTGATGCCTTCATCTTTATGAACAATCATTAAGACCATTAAGTGGTCTAAAACCCTTGTAAAACCCCAAAGTCTAATTTTTTAGCATGTTTCATCCATGAATGAGATATTAAAGGTAAAATGAATTCTTTAAAAGACTCTTAAATCACCATGAAACCTTATCACACTTTCATTTTCCATCCTTTTGGTATGTGTGGCATTGGAAATTGAGAAAAAGACCCTCACAAGGTGAAATCATAGGTTTGCACTTGAGGTTTTAAAGTCCCTATAGGGTTCAACACATACAGGTTATTGATGTGGGTTTCATGCACACCTCAAAGAATTTTTAAAAAGGTAACATCTAACATTATCAGGACATCTATGGAATTATGTTCCACTTCAGGGCATGAGTTACAGTTATCTAGTTCAAATAATCAAGTGGTGGAATAGTATGTTGAGCTTGTGGGTTATTCATCCAATTTTATGGGCAAATGTGTGGTTTCTAATAAAAAGGATAAATCACTAGGTGCATCAGATGGGTGGAAAGCTAATCAATGGTGGGAAGATATCAAATAAACCACAAAAAGATGGAAGGGTAAGGCAAAAAGAAGGATTTTATACCTTTTAACATGAACTTCTCAATGTATTTATTTAGTGGACAACTATCTCAAAGGCCAATGTTTGTTGTTCGTATCTTTTGCTTGCTCATGAACAAACATGGATTAGATTTTGGGTATTCAAATATAGGGTGCTTATCGGTCTCAAATGAAGGTTTCTCCTTTTAAGGATATTATTGCATATATGTATACAAGAGATTATAGCTCAGATCAAGAAGTTATATAAGGCATCTATTGCTCTCACCTAGAATACTATATCAAATGAGACACTTCTACACACTTTAGATTAACATGTACTAACTATCTAAAAAAATGAAATATATCAATCTTTAATAGCTACAGCACATTTAGGATTAACATTCATAAACATAATAGTCAAATTCATCTGTATCATTAGCACAAATCACAATTATTGAATCAAATTCCAAACTAAAGAAACTTCAAATTCATGAACATAGAAAGGAAATAAGATAGAATAAACATATTTGAATGAAAATCAAGATCCTTGATTTATTATTGTATTTCATTCAAAAACTTTAACCCTTTGAAAGAGGGTTAAAAATTGTATATATAGACTTGGGGAAGAGGTCGCCTCATCCTCAAAGATTAGAACATTTTGTTTACATCAAAAAAGACTGTAAAATAAGTATGATTTACATATCGATGCATTACAAATAGCCTAGCCAAGAAATGTATGCATACTACTAAAAAATTAGTTAACTACAATATATATAGTTAAGACTTAACTATTTAGTTATGTTAGTTACATGCAAAATATAAAAAATTATTCAGTCTAAATTGGATCTTGCTTGACCTATCTCAAGACTGTTATTTGAACTATAGTGGTACTAGTAATTGACACCATAGTAGCTAGAGTTTCATTTAAAGATGCACTAGTAGTGTTAACTATAGTAACCATGGGAATAGTATCTTGAAGGGACATCAATGTGTTAGTTGTCTTTATTGTCATTGTTAGTGGAGTTAATATACTAGAACTAGTAGTTGGTGTTTGTTGATCTTCTTTCATCTTCACATCTAAGTCCTGGTAGTGTTTGTAGGCTTTAGCATGTTGTGCTCTAATTAGACTCATATTCAAGAAAGATAAACTTGTTACCCTACTTGTCTCACTCATTATCTTATTGTGATCTACCTTGGTTTCTCTTAAGCTAACCTTGAATACTTCCACTTCTATGACATTTTTCTTTATTATGCTTAATTTAGCCTCTATGTCTTCCAGGCTCAAACCTTGTAGGCTCTTTTTTAAGATGTCATATGATTGTTTGATCATCTGGTAAATACAACTCTAGTCACCAGCCTACCTCTATTATCTTGAATAGTATCCAAATCTAGTCCTAACAAAATTTGCTTGACTTATTTCTCTTATTCAGCCAACTTATTGACTAGTGCCTCAGAGGATAGTACCTAATCTCTAGCCTCTTATGTACTTGTTAATGATAGGTTCAGAGCATTAGATGCCTCTAATGGGGTCATAAAATATAGATGGTTGAATTCTTTATTAGGTTTATAAAGTATAAAAAAATTCAACTTGTTGTCACCTTCCTTATGACTCATCAATAATTTGGTTATGTTATTAACATGTGGAGCCAAGCTAACTCTCAAAAAATGAATGGAATCAAGAATTTCATACAACCTGAGGGAAGAATCCTACACATCCTGTTCAATATCATGAGGAACTTCAATCACTTCTTGTTTCTCTCTAAGTATCTCTAACTCTTCCTTGAACTCCTTTCTGGACATTTTGATACCTTGATGTATAGCAAGGATGGCTTATGTATGGGTCTTCATATATGACTTTATGTCCTCAATATAATGGGACTAACCCTTTATCCTATTATACCTTTTTTTTAGGAATTATACTTCTTCCCTCTCCTCCATGATTAGGCTTCTTCCCAAGCTATCTTATATTTTCCTCTTTCTCACCCTTTATACTAATGCAGTGGCTTTATCAAATAAGGAGCTCACTATTGGCAATTTCGTTGTCTTTAGATTGGGCCTCTTAGAAGCTAAGGCTCCTAATTTCTTAACCTAATCTAGAAGAGTGATTTTTGATGGATTAGATAGTTTTGCTTCCACTTGAGCATGTTCTTTAGTTTATTACTTAGTTTGGGTGGAAGGATTGGGCATTACAGGCCAAATAATCTTCAACTAGTCTATGTTCCCATAAAGTGGCATTGGATGGACCACAAAGACTGATTATCTCCTAGGTTCCCTTTTAGTTGTTACCACTATGGTTACTTTGGTGGTAGTGGAAAAAGTCAAGGATGAACCCAACTGGGTAGAAGGAGATCTAGTTGAAGGCATGAATTGAGTAATGGCCAGAATGGATAAGGCTAGTGTTGATGGGTTAGATATTAATGGAAGGCATAGAAACCATAGGTATAGAAACTACAATAATGGAAGGTGGAGTGGGTGTTGTGGTAGTGGGTAGACTCATGGATGGTTGTAGAAATAGTAAACCTATAAAGACTATCCACTGCGGAATGGATGTAGAAATGACTGGGCCAAGGGTGATCGAAACTATGTGTTAAGACATCAAAGGGGAAAATCTCAAAGGAGTTATAAGTAAGGGACCCTTACTAGATTAATCACCTATGATGGGTGATTTAGCCTTGAGTGCCTTTAAGCTTATAACCTTTGTCTATAGTAGCTCCTCCTCATTTACCTCTTGAGTTGAAAGAGTTTGTGGCATGTCTTTGGCTTCCTTTGATAAGTCTTTATTGTTCTACCTACCTATGGGCCTGATGCATGTGATGGAAGAGAAGGGGGAGTAGTGCTTGGCATTGAGTCTAAAGTAGCCATTATTTCCTCTTATTCTAATGAATCTAAGAATATAATCCTAAACTCTATTTGTGTGATGCCTCCTACTATAGTTAGCTCCTCAACTAACTCTTGCTTGACTTTGATCAATTCAACTATTAAAGGTTAAATTGGGAGCACTTCGGCTTGTTCTTATGTCAAGGTAGGTAGTTATTTGTCCTCAACTTGTTCTTCCTCTTCTTCAATGAGTGGTTCTTCAGCTACCAACTACTTTTGGTCTTGAGGCTAGCTTTGACATTGTTGGGGATTAGACCCCTCTTCTTCCATTTGTTTTAACCACCTACCACTCCAAAAATATGAGTAAATCCATCCTCTAGGAGGTGGAATTATAAAAATTGCTTCGTAAATTGTTAGGGATGGTTATGTTTGAATCACACTCAATAAGTCATAACTTATCCCTATAGTTGTGGTCCTTTCTTTGACCTCCTTGTCATCCTTGGCATTCAAGAAGAGGAATTCATGATCAATTGACTCATGCTTGTAGTCAAGGCCAAGGGTGTGAATTTTCTTTTGGACCTTACCATGAGGGTCTTAGTCTCTATAAGGATGAATGAGAAATGCATAATCCTTCCTAGCATTATAAATCTCCCCAAACTATCTATGAATGGTAGACTACATTTCTCCAATGGTGATGTGGGATCCAAGAAGTTGGCCTTCTTATTTGTCATCAGCTCTTCATCAATGTTGTTCTGAATTTGGTACACAATTTCCTACTCAGCTACCTTGTTTGGAATGAACTTTGGGAGCTAGAGACAATCTACCTTATGACCTACCATCATGATTACTATGTAATCTAGATATAGCCAATAGTCTCCTATGTTATTGGTTAGTGTATTGGCTATGTTTATGGAAATCCTTGGTAATGGATCGTCATGGATATCTATTCATACCTAAGGGTAAAGGTCCTCAATAATTTTGGCTATGTTTCTTGTATATAAGTATATGTGCACAAATTTATAATAGTCATATATCTTATTTTTTATAACTTTAATGTTGGGATTCCATAGGACTCTATTGTGTCTATATATAGTGCCCATGACTGCATCTAATAAGTAGGACATCATTTAGAAGTTACCTCCAAATGGTCATTTATCCTTATACAAGATTTTATATTGGAGGCATACGCTAATTATTTCCCTAAAGATAGGTGTGGTTTAAGTTAGTTAGAAGATATAGAAGGGAAACCCATTCTAGGTACACGAAGTAGATACTAGCATAGCCAATAATACTATTCAGTCATACCATCCCTACATGGATTCCTATTTTAAAATTGGTAATGGGGACAGGGCTCTTAGCATGCTCTTTCAAAGTGAAACTCTCCATAAGTAGCAGCCATTTTGAAATAGCTCACTCCAAATGGTGGAAATTTTTCCATGTGATGATAAAATATACATCATATGTAACATCTATAATAGGCAACCTTAAATACCTATTGAATGTTTCTCTAATAAACCCACAATAACAATGTCATTGTCTACATAATGTAGATATCCTCCATCTATGCTTCTCCCTTCAAAGAATAGGCCCCATAATAAATTGATGCATGGCATCACCTCTAGTTTTGTGGCTATGTAGTGTAGGGCTTATATTTTGAAAGGGAGTAGGTCCTTTATTAGTTGCTTATCTTTAGTTGTTATGTCTTCCTCAAGCACAAATGAATCCACATTATCCATTGCTTCCCACAATGTTGAATAATTAGAATAACGTCCATCAAATTTAGTAAAATATAACATAATATTCAGGTATTATGTAGAATCCTTAATCGAAAACCTTGATGGTGTTAGGGCTCCCCTGTAGGACCTAGATGATGATGCCATGGTAAATTTTTTGGGTATTGTATGTTTCAAGCTTTCTATAATGGTGTCTCTTCACTTAGCTAAATTTTTCAAGTTATAAATCATTATGATAGTAGTTAGGGATTTTGGGATCTCTTGAAGCTAAATTCTACTTGAGCTCAAAGAATGAATGATGTGATATTGTCTAGGGGATTAATGTAAATAGATATCCTACATTGATTTCTAATTCATGCACCATTATTCATTAATGACTATGAGCTCATCACCTTCATTCAATTCAAATTAAACCACCCTATCCTAGTGTGCATGCCATGTAGGATGCCTTGTCATCGAAGGTGTCATGGTGTAACCTCTCATCCTTTGCCATGTGTCAATGTATAACCTAGTCAATAAAATTCAACTTTGATTTTGATCCAAAAGACTTTGAGGCATATAATGAATTTTGTGAATATTTACTCCCAAAGTTTATGAAACAAAGTTTCTAATGACCAATTTTAGTGAAGGGATCCTTACAATGAGAACATTTCCAAAATAATAGTTCCCCATGGGAATATTTCCAATATAATCCTTCCAAAATGAAAGTTATCAAATATTAAGTTTTTAAAATAAAGTCTCTGAATGTAAATGCCTAACATAAAGTTTCCAAAGTGAAACATCCCAAAATGAAGTTACCAAAATAAAGTCATTGAAGAGAAACCTTCTATAGAGAATCTTTTTGAAATGAATGTTTATGACGTGAATGTTTCCAACTAAAAGACTCCAAACTATCATTTTGCCAAAGTAATCCTTTCAAAATGAAACTTTCGAAATAAAATTTATCAAAATAAAGTTGTTATGAGAAACCTTTCACAGAGAATCTTTTTGAAATGAATGTTTTCAACACAAATTTTTCTAATGTGAATGTTTTTGATGTATATGTTTCTAACTGAAAGCTTTCAAACTATCATTTTGCCAAAGTAATCCTTCTGATGAAAACAATATTCATACATTTTATGTAAATCAACTCTTTCCATCCTTTTTATTAATAGGTTAGTCTAAGAAAGGCCATCAAAAAATATACCATGACATGATTTTACATTAAAACATGGATTTTGTATAAGTATCACAAGTATTATAACCTTCAAAACTCATCAATTCCCCTTCAAGATATCATTATTTTTAAAAAACAAATGGGGTCCCTATTTTTTTAACAAAATACAAAGTGGGGTGCGTTAAATACAATAAATGGTGACTCACAGGGGTGAATACTCCAAAATTTTCAAGAACCTAGAATCCATGGTTTTACAATCCCAATAGCAATCATAAATTTATTCTAAAATAAATGACTAAACTAGAAATGGAAAGAGACTCTTAATAATCCTATGCAACATACTAACTCTACTTACACTTGAATTTGTGTGTGAAAAGTGTTGATTTTTACCTACTGGGCCCCAAATCCATCTAAGTATAGGATATGTGCCAACACAATAGACACTTGGGCATGAGGCAATCACTTGGTATGATTTTTGTTTTGTCATCTTGGGATGCTAGTCAGTTGGCAGCTAACTAACTCCCTTCTGACTCAATCATCATGGGAAGAGGGCACATGAGACAATTATGGCTCAATGGAATTAGGGTAGTAGAGTTGATAGAATGATTACATACAGTGCCATCTCAGTGACCAGCATGCTCTGTTTACCATGGCACTAAGATTCCCTAAGACACTATAAAGTTGAGTTGAATCTAGTTAAAAAGATAGAGAAGATTTGAGCAACAAAGCCCTAAAAGAATTATTTTAGTTGTTGTGTTTGCCATTAGAGCTTAGATCTTAGTTTGGGATGCCTTTAAGGCTCCCCATTATCGTGCCCAAACTTGCATGTGATCCCCTACGCTTTTAGTAACTTTAAGATGAACATTTGCTTAGCTTCTATTGATATATAAACTATGTGTTTGAACTTTGTTAATGAGGGATGGTATGCGTTTAATGAGTGTTAATCTAGTTTACATGGTTGTGACTATAGGATTACAATGAGAATGGTTTATGTAATTTTTTAATAGATTGAATGCTCAGATTAATATTATATATGTTGAGTTCCCTTGAGATTTTGACCTAGCTTGTTCATGGCATTTGTATAGTGTTTGATGGCATCAGTACCCCATTTATAAATGCTCTAAGTATAGGAATAGCCCCATGCCTCACAATTATACTTATTGTAAAGTGTGAGCCTAACCTAATTCCTTTACCCAAGTACTCCATTAAAACCGTCTTAGTGCCTGTCTGATGCTAAATTAAGGAAACCAAAGGCTTGCACCCATGAATCTATAAAATCACATCATGTAGGCTTTTGCCTAATAGATAGTTGGATCCTCCCTAGAATGACTTGTGCCCATGAATGTACCACTACCATTTCACTAACCAAATTCCCTAGAAGATAGAGTTGTGTCATGGCACAACTAGTCCAACACAAGCCCTGGTATTTTATTTATTGTGCTTCGAGTGAGCGCATAAGGCTTGTGCCTTATGTGAATTGATGTCAGTGCAATCAAGTGACAAATGTTGAGCACTCTAAGATTAGTCAAGGCTTATGCCATGTAATATTTAGATCTGACTTGGATAGCTAGATAATCATCAGACAAGGTTTATGACTTAAGATCACAACTTTTATACAACATTTTGGTTTCATTATTGGGAACCATGTTGAATTTTATTACCATAATGGTGCACCAAAATGATACTCTAACTCTCCCTTGATAACATCAAGTGCTATCTATAATAAGTGGAGGACAACTTTGCGTTGAGGCACCCAACCTATAGAGGATAAAAACTAAGGAATTGGGTCTAAGACCATCTATATGCTTTGTACAAGGTTTTATTTTGTAAACTCCCTGAGAAAGTGTACTGATGGTTGGATTCTTATGCAACATATAAAATTTGAAGTTATGGATAGTACCTCAAGTGGATGAAAGAGCACCTAAAAATGCTTGAGAACTTAGATGCCACTTGAACTAGAGCTATAGATAAATGGTGGTATGGGGTGCTAAATATCTACGTGATTGAGTTTGAAGTATTGACATACTCTTACCCTGAAGAAGCAGAATATCAATCTTACATGAACCCAGAGGTGCATTTATGAGATATTTTGTCACCAAACTCAAGAATTTGATGGTAGATTATAGCTTTGAAACCATGAGAATGGAAGGATAAAATCCTCTCATAGATGAGCAGCACAATAGGGAATAAAGGGATGTGGAAGTGAAGTGCAATGGAAGGGGATCGAGAGCTCAAGAGATAGGCTTATAATAAGAGGAGGCACATGTTGATGGAAGATCTAGAACTTGAAAGTATCAAGAGGACCCATAGTGAGTAGGAAGGGCATGGGGAAGGATATCTTGAATGGAATTAGCACTCAGATGAGGGAAACCTTGAAGCCATAAAATAAGTTCCACAATTGATAGGTGAAGAATGCTCGAGGTCCCTATATAATTTAACCATTAGAGATGCACCTACCCCCTTTGAACCTATGATGTGATCTCTTGCACTAGATCCCTCACAAGAAGATAATAACTAAACCCATTTTCAACCTAAAATTTGAATATTGTACATACTTAGACCATAATTTTGTGATTAAACAAGTTGTTCCTTATGAGGAGTTAAGTGAAAATACCTCTAAACCTTGGGGTGTTATCCTAACTAGATAGAATGTAAGCACAAGCATTCCAATCCAACCAATGTCAGTTACATAACCTAGGAAATAGCCTAGAAGAAGTGGCTCAATGCCATTAGTTAGTAGTACAAAGCCATCATCATCTATAGTGCTAGTGGTAATAATTGAACTAGTTTCTAGGCCCAGTGTTTGGAGGTATTAGAGGACCATTACCAGGATAAGTACTAGGGGAACAAGCACCTCAAATATTAGCTACTCCCCCACCCCAAATTTATTATAAGATGACCATGCATCTACCTAAGTATTGAGGCATAGATAATGCCATAGAGCATATGCTCAAGTGTGATCTATAATGGCACACTTGGGGTATAACCCAATTTGAGCACAAGGTAACCTAGTTCATGAAAACTATGCTTGATCACACCTAAAATTGGTATAGGAAGTTTAATCCTAACCAAGTTATGGTTGATTATGACACCCTGAAGGAAGCATTCTTGAAGGAGTTCGACATACTTGAGTTTGAATAATAAAGCATCACCACACTTAAAGAGATTAATCAAAGATTATCAGAGAGTGTGCACCTATATGATGTTAAATTCAAAACCCTTATTTCCAAGCTCCCATATGATATTCAACCCTTATAAGATGTGCAATGGTTCATTGGGGGATTACTAGTACCCTTTAAAAGGGTTTTGTCCATGAAAACATTCACAAACCCTCAGGAAGTGCTTGAAGTTGTGTTTAGATCCAAGGTAGTTGAGAACACTGACAAAGGAATTAGCCCTATCATGGAGGTGTAGATTGCATATATGGCCTCCCAACTATATAATTTAACCACTAATTCATTTCAAGATGCTTGAGTTGGGTTGTGGTGCATATACTATGAAATGGAGGCCATAATAGGAATAACTACCCTTGAAGGAATATGTACACATTACTTCTCAGCTATGAGGTTTATCACAAGGTGCATGATGTTCACAACTATCCCTTATTACAACATGTCAGTTAGGTTAGCATAACCACCTATTGATGATAATGTGATGCCTATACTCATACCATAATTGATTATCATGTAATCAATGAAATGCATGAGAACATAGGGAGAGGTGCTTAATAAGCAATGGTAGTAGTAGGAGGATAGGGAGCCCAAAGAAATGAGGGATATGGCCAATAGAATGTAGGCTATGGAATGTAAAGAGGTGCCTAAGGGTGAGGTGGTGGATGTGGTGGATGAAGGTTCCCACCATGATTATATTACAAGTGCAGTTCAACCAAACACTATCATCATGTCTACCATACACATCCAATGTGTGGGTATTATAGAGGAACACACAAGGTCAAGGAATTCCTTGACTTATACAAAAAATTAACCCATGGTAAGTTTGGTGTAGATAATAGTGCAAGGATAATCAATCATGATCATAAAATGCAGAAATGGGCTTTAAAGGTGTAACTAATTTGCATGGATCTAATAAAAGTATAGAAAACTACTCAAATTGGATTCACCACTCAACCTCCAATTGTACCAGTAATAGAGTTGCACCTAGAATATGGGGAGTCAAGCTACACTGAGTGCATAACGTAGCCTAAACTCAAAGTTAAACCTTATCTAAACCTTGCATGTCAAAAAGATGTATTGCAATAGGCTATGAGCATAATCTAGAACCATAAGGAGAGTTCTAACTTGCACAAGACCTAGAGGTGTAGGCTACCACTTCTCATAAGAGGTAGGATGGTCATGAAGCTTAAGTATAAGAACTAACAGAGATCTTACACCTCCTACAAATAAAAGGGATGTTACCTCTATTAAAAAACTTTTTCCTAAAACATGTATGGTAGTAGTTGAAGTTGTTTCACTACACATGGAAAGGGCATACAAGGTCAGGGATACCCAAAATGTAGATTACAATCAATAACTCTTAGTGATTGCCACCATCGATGGATGGTCTTTCTATGAGGTCCTTATCAACATAGGCACCAATGTCAATATCCTAACAAATAATGCATGGGAAAATATGGGTAGGCCAACCTTGAGGCCTTCTCCCCATGTAATCTTCATGGCCAACAATACATGAGCATATATAATTAAAATCCTGAAGGGTGCCATTGTAGATATTATGGGCATCGAATTCCATGCTAACTTTGAGGTAATCAAGTTGGTTAAATAAGATAACTATCCAATGCTTTTAGGAAGGCCATGGTACTATGTAAACAATGATGATATACACTTTAATAAACAATATATGACCTTCATAAATGGCAAGGAAAGGGTAGTGATTTCCCTTTTAAGTGACCAATACCCCCTATGTAGAGAGCATTAATCCTAAGGTTGAAATCAACCATATATATAACACCATAGTGTAAGGCATCAATAATCTCAACCACACCAATTAAGGAGTGTTCTCATGGGAAGATGGGTAGTCAGCCTTGAACACCACTAATGTCACCTACAATAGATCAGTTGAAAAATATTATGAGGCCACTAGTTATAGGTGTCACTTAGTGCACGCAAAGGCACCAAAACTTGTGAGGACTGGTTGTGTCCAAATTGATCACACTCTAAAATTATGGGTCCCTTACGATGAGAAGAAAGGAAAGAAGGTACTCTACCTAAGAAAAGGTAAACTTATGGCACTCCCAAAACTTGAAGGGAGCAACCTATGCAAAAGTATGTCCATGATCTTAAATCATGCATCCCCAAAGAAATAGACAGAATGGGCCTACTAGTGTGTACATTGATAAGCACTACCTCCCATTAGTGGGTAGCATAAAAGTATAACTTACCAACCTAGTAAGATGTGAAATCATCCATTTGCAATAGATTCAAGACAATTAATGAGGACTTGCATATATCATCATACTCTGGTGACTCTAATCCTAAAGCACTTGTGCACTTATGTGAAGATACATGGACTGATTGTAGTGCAACTACCCTAAAGAACCTATGGGTATAAAACTTCTAGAGAAATATAAAGGCATAGGTGTGAGCATGGTATGTGGTCAACAAGATGCACCATGAAATGACCAATTAGGATGCCCTTAAGGAGAATTTTGTGCACACCTTCTCCTTTTCCTCATAGAAATTGGGGTTGATCAAGCCACTACAATTAATTCAAAGGCCAATGTTTGAAGACATCATAATGCTCAAAAAGCACCTAAAAGACATGTTCAAGGAGAAATGATTAGTGCTCCTAAATTTCTTTGAGTTAAAAACTCTCAACAATAACTCAGGTGAAGAAGATGATGAAAATTGGAAGGAGCGATACTAGAAAACTCTGACGGGCTAAAGAAATCTCATATGTTAAATAGATGATAATTCTCCTATCAAAGAAGACCTAACTCATCTATGAATAGATACAATTAAGGGAACTTATAAAGTCAAGGACTCACACCAAATAAAGAATGATTCTACCATGTACCACTAAATATCATCAAGGTGGACATTGATGTAGAAGGAGAGCCAAAGATGGCTACCCTAGGTACCTATTGGTCCAATGCACAACTGTCATGCATTATCAATCTTTTGAAAGAATTTAAAGACTTATTCCTCAATAATTATCAAGATATGAAGGTCACCCACCCGTCCCTTGGGAAGATGATCATAAAGATAATCGATGGTATAAGACTAGTCAAGAAGTGCCCCTATAGAATGAATCCCAACTTCCATGCCAAGGTTAAGATCAAGATCAATGTAATACTACTTGTAGGGTTCATTTACCCTATATAGGAGTTTAAATGGGTAATCTTAATGGTGATAAGCATCAATAAGGATGGGTGTATTTGCATTTACATCTATTATATAATGTTGAATGTTGCCTGCATTACTGACCCCTTCCCAACTCTGTTCACTACTAAAGTTTTGGATGGCATCATAGGCTGTGAGATATACACCTTCACTGATGGGTTCTCCATATACCATCAAGTCTAGATTAAGGAGGACAAGCCCAAAATAAATTTTACAACTAAATGGGATTGTTTTTCTTATAATGTGATGCCCTTTTCACTCAAGAATGCACCAGCCATGTTCTCTAGAGTGGTGATCACCGTATTCAAAGACTTCATCCATAAATTCCTCTAACTATACGTAGATGATTTGATGGTGTATGGCCTCATGAAAGACCATTGTGAAAACCTATGCATAATATTTGAAAGGTGTAGATAGATTCAAATATCCTTGAACCTAAAAAAGTGCATCTTCATAATACCTTTTAGAACCCTATTTGGGCACATCATCTGTAAATATGGTCTGCTCATCAATCCCACAAAGATTGTGATAATCATTTAGCTCCAAACTCCTTCCATATAGAAGGACATTCATGCCTTTTTTTCCACTATGTATATTATAAAAAGTTCATAAGGAGCTATGCAAAGATTTTGATTCCACTATAAGAGTTGTTGCACAAATATGGGCCTTTTTATTGAGACAAAGTGCAAGAGGATGCCTTTAAAACTATGAAGCTCAAGTTGGCCCTGACTGGATGAACCCATTCCACATCTATGTTAATGTATCTAAATCTAAGATTGGATCCATTTTGGTACATCCTAGTGAAGGAAAAATAGATCACCCCATATCCTTTGATAGCAAAAATTTGATGAAGGCAAATACAAACTATATCACAACTAAGTGATAGATGTTCACCATGGTTTATGCCCTATAAAAATTTTGATAATACTTATTGGTGACCCCATTCATCTTCTTCACAAATCACAAGTCACTTAAGTACCTCATGAATAATCCCATTCTCCATGGGTACATTATAAATGGATAATTCTATTTCAAGAATTCCAGTTCTTAATTATCATCAAGTTGGGAAAATAAAAATTGGTCCCTGACCATTTGTCCCATATTGACACTAATGTTGTAGCAGCACCTATTGAGGATGATATGCCAGATGCACAGCTCTACCAATTCCAATGTGCCCCTGAGGACTTGGAGGAGATAGCCTCTTTTCTAATATCTGGATCTACCCCCTAAATAATGACAACCAAAGAAAATAAATAGCTCATAGTTTGTGCCACCCCTTTTTAGCTCATTATTAGGGAACTGTATAAACTAGGATGAGATGAAGTCCTACACCAATGTGTCTTAGAACATAAAATGGACTCCATTTTACACCTGGTGTATGAGGGGATAGTAGGAGGCCATTGTACAAGAGATATAATGATGCATAAGGTATTACAATCAGGATTATGGTGGCCAAGTCTATTTCAGGATGCAAAATATTACACCAAGGTATGTGACATATGTTAGCACATAGGGAAGCCCAACCACTAGGATGAGATTCCTCTCATCCCCATTCTTTTCCAATCACCATTTGAGAAATGGGATATTGATTTTGCTAGACTAATTATTCTCACAACACGGTGCATAGGTATGACATACATTCTAGTAGTCACTGACTATTTCTCCAAGTGGGTCGAGGTTATGCCAACCAAGAACACACATCTTCCACAATTTCAAGGTTCATATGGGATAAAATTATAAGATGTTATGGGTACCCACTCAACTTGACTAGTGATAGGGGCACACACTTCATCAATGAAACTATGTGGATCCTACATGGTGGCACACCAAAAGATAATACCTTATCATCCCAAGTGAATGGCATAGCTAAGGTGTTCAATAAGATCTTGGGATATGCCTCACAAAGATTTGTAATGTTAGTCATAAGGATTAGGATGATCAAGTGTCGGTAGTGTTATGGGTATATTGCATGGCCTACAAGTGCCTAAACAAGGCTACACCATTCCACCTAGTGTTTGGTGCTAAAGTGATTCTAAAAATGGGTTTTTTGTTGAAATTGATGTGCATTACATGAATTGGTCTATTGGATGACCAAGAATCATTAAATGCAAGATTAGAGAACTTGGAGCACTTAGATGATGTGTGTGCCCAGGCAAGGTGGAGCCAGTAGATAGAGAGACATGTTAAAATCTATGGCATGACAAGCATATCAAGCACAAAGTACTAACTGAAGGAGCATTAGTTTTGCTTTATGAATCCAAGTACCTCAAATGCCTAGGCAAGTTGCAGATAAGATGGTTGGATCATTATGTCATCCATAATATATTAGAGACTAGTGCATGCAAGCTTCATATGTTGTTAGGTGAGATTCTCCTTGGGTATTTCAATGGAAATAGATTAAAGCTTTATAGGCATTAGGATGGTGCTTGTGCCATCAGACACTGGTTCCCTGGTCATGAACTGGTGATATTATGTGACCGGAATAAATTTTGGAATGAAACAAATAGTACTTGATGAATTCAATTAGGGGGATAAGCAAATAAGTGACACTTTGAGGCCCACTAATAACATTATTATGATGCTTTCATGCATAATTCTAGTTAGGTGAGTCAAGCATGGATGATTTCTAAGTGCTTGAGGTTAGACACCTAAGTTATGGGCATGTGAAGTTTACCATATTCAGATATAAGGCACACTAGATCTTTATGCACAAGATTTAGATAAGGCCCACTGAGGTGTACAGATGAATTATTTTGATGCTTCCACATGTAATACTAGTCAAGTAAATTTAGCAAAATATCTTCTTAAGAACCTACGGTCAGACACCTAGGTCTCTTGGCACATTAAAATCATTAGACTTAGGAAATAGGAATACCAAGTGATGGAGAAAGATGCATAAGATACTCATATGTATATGATGAAATAAAGGTGCACTTGATAATAAGAGTGTAAGATACCTGGAGAGTGAAGCATTCGAGGGATAGCATAAGGGATTTTTATGGGGTGGGATAGGCTAAGGCAAGAGGCAAAAGTGTAGACAAATCAACCAAGACAAGAAAGTATGCATGGAATGGAAGCATAGTAGGAAGAGGAAATGGGACCATGGAGGATAAATTGTGTGCATGTGAGGTTATATTCCCATGTTTCCATAGGGAAGGTGAAGGTCACACAAAATAAATAAAAGCATAGAAGAAAAATTGTCAGGACAAATTGGCATCCACCCAGAGCAAGGTAGGAAGTGATCATTTGAACTGCATGTCACTTCACCAAAATAACATTAGCATAATTAATTGAGGTGATGGTAGAGGAAGAAAGATGCATGTTAATTGCATGCATGGTAGTATATTTTATTAGATTTATCAGGTTTTGGTGAATCCCAAGTATTTTAGGCATTGCCACGTCATTTAACACCTGTAATTAAGATGGTAGCTAAAATTAGGGTATAAAGTAGTAAGATGTTGATTGGTTGAGGTTACAAACCTTAAGATAATTTACAAACAAGAACTCATAATGAACCAGAGCTGAAGTAACAAAACTCTACTATAGTGAGACTTGGAGAACCCCTAAATGCCAAAAGTAAATGACTGTGTAAAGAAATGAATTGTGTTCCCTATGAGATTGGTATAAAAAAGTAAATGCCATGAATTGAGCAAGAACCAAGGAGTATAAATGTAAAGTGACATCAAGGTCATATTTAATAGTACATGAAACTTGAGAGCTGAAGACACAATACAGACCTTGTTACTATGAAAATCAAAATCAAAACAAAAATTGAAGGTTTCATCAAGATAAACATACCACACTTCAACACCAACTGATTTAGGATGGGGAAGAAATGTATGAGCTCTAGCCTATAACAGTAATATAAGGACACTAAGAGGGTGTGTATAAAATAAGCAACCACACAAAAAAAAGAGGGCACAGTTGGTAGAAGGATTTAGCATCACTGAGGTTAATCTAGATGTGTTTACAAAGATATCCTATCGACAAATGTAATTTATGAAAGAGGTTTTGATAGGAGAGAGTTGGGCATCCTTTGTGCACAACTTTTTACTCAAGGAATATAACCACTACACAACAAGAATGCATAAGACCTAGTGCAAGACTAGGTGGTAGACATGGGGACAAAGACTAAAGTAGGCACGACACTATTTTGTGTCTCCATTCAAGATAAATTAGCAAACACTTGTATAACTCAAATCTATGAGTTGTGTTTTGGAAATCTAGAAGAACTTGTATAGTTCTTCCTCCCATGCATCCATGAGGAGTGATTCTACATTATGGGGAGATGCATGAATTTGTTAGCTAGACTCATTAGGTGAATCACTAAACTCCTAGACTCCAGCATAGACATCTACCAAATGATGGAAAATTATGAAAATTTTGAAAGGGTCATAAAGATCCTAATATAATATAAGGGAGGTTTCATGTTCCCAATTAAAGATATCAAGGACCCAAGGATGAGGGTAGCTATGCACATGGTGAGCTCAAAATTATGTCTTGGCAATAATTGGGTAGATATCACAAAGACCTACCTATGAATTACCTATCACATGGTATAGGGAAAAAAATTTAACATTGTTAAGTTCATAGAAAAGGAGATGGTGAATAACATGTTTGAGTGCCATACAACATAGGAAATATTTTGATGGGGGTCGATTCTAATTTTGATTGTCATGGAGGAAATTGGAGTGCCAGATGGTGATGAGGATAACTTTTGGTTCTTCCCAATACACAAAGACTTTTAAATATTAAAATATTAGGACTTCACCTACCCTTCAGCCTTCTCCCAAAAATATAAGACATGTATAATAGGGTGGTTCATCCAGTATATCGAGGCATTCGAAGAGGAGTGACACATTCTTGAGGATATCTCTTAGAATCTGTTAGGCATAATAACATTTGCCATAATGAATAAATTTTGTGTAGTACACTTGGAACACATAAATGGTAATATATCTAGCTAGATGAATCTCCCCTATGCCTTCTTATATAAATACTTTAGGGATGCAATTTGAAGAATCCCCAAGACACAATATTTATACATCCTAGTAAAGACCATAGATTTGGAATGAATCTAGTTACAACACCAATATGTGCACCCAAGGGAAAAAGTAACCAAATATGAGGAGGATGACTTGCATCACACTGACATCCATCCCCTCCAAAATTAGGTCATACTCAGGCACATCTACATGTGGTATGAAAATATGAAGCTAAGGAAGAAAGGTGCACACCCTAAAAAGGATGAAGACCTACCCCTTTTGATTGGTGATGAAGGGAAGCTCGTGCTAATAATAGTGAATAAATCTCCCCATAAGAAGAAGGGGGAGAAACTTGAGGATATGTAGAAGTGCATCAGACTAAAGATCACATTTGGTAATGAAGCCACCCCCTCTGCACCAAAGAAGAAGCATTTGGCCTTCATGTCATGTATTACCTCACCCAAGCCAAAAGAGAATAAAAATAATAAGTCCAAGGGGCCAATGGCAATTCCCACAATAACCTTGGTAGAAATGGAGGTGCAAGAGGCACGCAAGGAAGTAGAGGTAAATAAGTTGCATGAAGAGATGAAAGAGGAAGAAGAGGAAGAAGATGAAGGGATGAAGGTATATATCTTCCAAAAAGAAGGAATAGGGAAAGATCCTAGTGCTACAAAAATTCATGAGGCTCTCCAAGGTGGCACTACTACCACACTCAGGGAAGCAAAAAATCCATCATGTACCCCACTCATAGAACCCACTACACATATTTTACAAACCAAGGAGGAAAGGAGGCACCAATGGATGGAAATGGGCCTTAGCAAGGAACATATAGAGGTGACAGTGGAGCTAGATCATAAAATATAGGGCATGAAGGCCAAGGGCATGACACTAAAGGAAATTACACAATTAGAGGCCAAAGAAATAAACGCCGAAGAAGAGAAGGCCTTAGCATGGGAAAAGAAGAGAAAGGTATAAATTAAGGCCCAGAAGGAAAGTGCCAAGAGATAAATGAAATAAAAGAAGGTTTCCATAAGTATGAAACCAATAAAAAAAATAGTAGAGGCATCTATCACCCCCACCAACATAGCAAAAGAAGTTGCACCATAGGCACACCCAAGTAGTGAAGGGATGCCTAGAGAAGAGGAATGTGATACTGGTGCCTTTAAAGAGAAAATAGAGAGTGAAAAATAAACCCAACCAACATAAGAGGGCCAAGCTGGTGTTGATGAAGAAGAAGAAGTAGACAAAGGGGACAAGTCCAAGGAAGAACCACTACTATATAAAGAAGATATCATGAAGGAGGGAATTAGGGAAAGCACTAGCACTAAAGAGGGAGAATAGATGGATCTCACCATCATTGAAGAAGAGGATGCCAAGTCGAGCCTATGAGAGAAGGTGTAGAAGGGGTTCACTGATGAGGACTATTATATGATGGAGTACATGCCCTCCAAATTTGCCATGATAAGGACGTGCCATCAACTATTCTTTTCCTTTGATAGTTATATGGATGATCCTCCTTTTGAGGTACCACTAAAGGTAATCCTAAGTGAAGATAAACTAGAGGAAGGGCATGAATCCCTTCTTATCAACCCATATGTAATGAATCCATTAAGGTCAGCCAACAACCTCATTTGAATAGCCTCCGAAGTAGCATAGAATAACATTGTTAATGATGTTAGAGCCTCAAGTTGGAAGAAGATCATGCTAGAGGTAGATGAGAAGATTAAGGCCATGAAATTCAAGTTACAACAACTGGTTGAGTACATAGAGGAAGCTAAGCCATCCCTCTTGGATGACATTGACATTTCAAGTTTTTTGGAGGTTGATAAGGTGTGTGCATTAGTGGAGTAGATGCTCCCAAGATTGAAGGTGGAATAGTCACTAGAAGAAGAGGAATATCCTTGCACTGTCATAAAGTAAGATCTTGTCACAAATCTTGAAGAGGTGGAAAACCTCTTCATGAATCTTGAAGAGATTGCAGAAGTGGTTGATGCAATCTTTTGCAACTTCTCGACCGAGGCATTAATCATCGATGTGCACCTCAAAAAGGCAAAAGGGGAAAAGGATGCACTGATGCCATATGTATACACTATAATTAGGTTTGAGCATATGTAGGTAATGGCACAAGTTAATACTTTAAGTACCCAAATCAACACCCAGGAGTAGGACCTGGAAGAACTCTTCCATGCCCTACAAAAAAATGCCTAAAAATAAGGAGTGATCTTAGACAAAAGAATAAAAAAGGCAAAGGAAAGTCTAGAGGCATTTAGGAAAGAGTTGGAGAAAATTAATGTGTTCACCCTCAGTACCACTTCCATAAAGATATACAGTGTCATAAAATAAATCAAGCTCACAATCCAAGTCTTTGAAGACCTCAGAGAGAAACTAAAGGAGTATGCACCCAAGATTTGTGCACCACAAGTGTTGTAAGACTTGTCCATGGGTGGACTAGAAATTTTTTATGGGGTAATGTTGGGCCCCAAATACATCTAAGTATAGGATCCACACCAACATAATAGACACTTAGGCATGAGGTAATCACTTGGTATGATTGTTGTGTTATCATCTTGTGGCACTAGCTGGTAGGTGGCTAACTGACTTCCTTTTGACTCAATAATCATAGAGAAGTAATCACATAGGAAAATCATGGCTCAATGGAAGTAGGGTAGTGAAGATGGAATAATGACTACATATAGTGCTATCTTAATAACCAATGTGCTCCATTTACCATGGCACTAAGATGCCTTGAGACATTATAAAGTTGAGCTGAATCTAGTTAGAAAGAGAGAGGAGATTGGGGTAGCAAAGCCCTGTAGGAATGATTATAGATGTTATGTTTGCCATTAGAGATTAGTTTTGGATGCCTTTGAGACTCCCAATTATAGTGCCCAAGCTCACCTCTGAGCCCCTGGGCCTTTAGCAGCTTTAAGATGAACATTCACTCAGTTTCTATTGATATATAAACTATGTTTAAACTTTGTTAATGAGGGATGATGTGTGTCTAATGAGTGTTAATCTAGTTTATGTGGTTGTGACTATAGGATTAAAATGATAATCATTTACACAAATTTTTAATAGATTTAATGCTTAGATTGATATTATGTATGTTGAGTTCCCTTGAGCTTTCGGGCTAGCCTGTTCATGGCATATCTATAGTGTTTAAAGGCATTAGTACCCCGTATAGAAATTTCCTAAGTATAGGAATGGCCCTGCACCTTGCAATGATACTTATGTTAAATCATGAGCCTAATCCTAAGTCCTTTACCCAAGTACTCCATTGAAACCCCCTTAGCATGTGATTGACGCTAAGTTAAGGAAACTAAAGGCTTGCACCCATAAAGTGATAAAACCACATCATGTAGGCTTGTGCCTAACAGACAGTTGGATCCCCCCCAAAATGGCTTATGCCCATGAATGTACCACTAACATTAAACTAACCAAAGCCCCTAGAACATAGAGTTGTGTCATGGCACAACTAGCCCAACATAGGCCATGGTCCTTTTTTTGTTGTGCTTCAGGTGAGTGCATAAGGCTTGTGCCTTATGTGAAGTGATGTTAGCAAGATCAAGTGATAAATGTTGATCACTCCATGATTAGTCAAGTATTTCACCATGTTGTAACAATTCTAGATCTAACTTGGACAACTAGATAAGCAATGAATAAGGCTAATGACTTAAGACCACAACTTTTTTAAAACATTGCCTCTTATTTCATGTTTTTATGAAAATACATAAGGGTGAGTTGTAGGTTTTACTTTGATTGGATGTTAGCTATATATATGGGGAGCTCAAACATTGTTATGCTACCAGCCAAGTGTCCATAGCCCTGATAGAGATACCTTTGATCACCTATTCCTTTTTCTTTCATGTTTTTCATGACATGTGATGTATTGATCTTATTTCATCATGTCAGCTTTAAATCTTTTTTTATTTTCTTTTGGATTTTTGGATTATGCCTTTTTATTTTTATTTTTTTCTTTCTTTTCTGGAGAGGTGGAAAAGGTGACTACAATGAGATGATCTTAGTAAAAATTTGGATTTAATCAAAAATGTCCCTGTCAACTCTTGCCTATACCCATGATTATTGCTTTGAGTACGTATTAATGTTTTGTGTACACTTTAACCCAAGGGAAAAAGCAAAATTTTCTAAATTTGTATAGAATTGTGGGAGCAACTTTCACATACCTAATGAAATTATTCATTTCAAGACATATTCATGAGTAACCCTCTCATCGCTTAATTGGATTATAAGTTCTCACTTATAGTATGCATTATCCCTTTGATTCAAGTTGGATTCAAAACACCTCAAACTATGTTTGATTATATCAGGATCAACTAGAATTTGACTATCACGAAATCAAAGGGAAACTATTCTAGAAAGTAGGAAAATACTGAAAGCAAAAAGCTACTCTATAAAATGCAAACTAATCTAATAAAAGCAAACAATAGAAAACAAGAAACTAACTAAAATCTAATATACTCTTACTTCTATTGGAATTTTTTATTGTTACTTAGAGACCTCTCCATATGTAGTAGCCATGAAATAATGATTCAAAAACTATCCATTTACTAGATATGTCAGATCATTACCTTGAATATCCTTCTAACATAAAGCATTATTACCTAAAATTTAAGATATTTGATATGGTCCTATCCACAGTGGGGTAAAATTATCATGCATTCCTTTTTTCGCATGGGCATTATCCCATAGTAGTACCAAGTCAGAGATTCTAAAAATTTTGAATTTTTCTCTTTTGTCAATTCATCTCTTGACCACATCCTAATACTTATTGAATCTCTATAATGCTTTATCCCTAGAGTCTTTCATTTTCATGATATCCAATAATCTAGACTCTAGTTTATCATTGGGATACATGTATTCTTGCATAAATTGGTTTATTAGAAACTTTAACATGATTGGGAACATGGTTCATTTCACATATACTAGTAGATATGGCAAAGTTTTGAGGGCCTTCTTGTACCTCATCCTATCTACCCAAAGTGCATACTTTAGTAGGAGGTGCCACTCCCTTCGTTTATCTATGGTTGACTTTTTCATTGCATTTATAAGGTTCTTATTGGTTGACTTAGCCAATTCATTCCCTTGTAGGTAATTATTTAAGGATGATCTAATTGTAATTTGATTATCATGGGTCTACTCAGTGAACTCATTTGATTGAAATGTTGGCCCATTATCACAAACCAAAGAGATGGGAGTGCCAAACTTGGTTTTGGTAGGTTCTTCAATAAAACTTATCACATATTGGGCTCTAGAGTTCTTGACGGCTACTGCCTCTATCCATCTAGTATAGTAATTTGTAGTAATGAGTACAAATTTGTGTCCAACTAAGGAATTTGGGTTTATTACTCTAATAAAGTATAGGCCCCACTGCGATAATGGCCTACCTTGAATTACAAGCTATAGTGGCATGGTTTTGTGTACCTCTCTTTTGGCCAACACCTAACATTAATGGCACATCCTCACATGGAAATGAGAATCCTTAAAAACTGTCAACCAGTAATAGCCTATTCTAAGTATTTTATGTATTGTAGTATTACCAAATGGATGGACACTACCTATATTTTGATGTAAATTATATAAGAGTTCTTGAGCTTCTTTATGTGAAACACACCTTAGATAAATGACTTCATAATTATTTCTATAGAGGAATTCCTTTATAATCATATAATGAGTAGTCTTGAGCTGTAAAGATCTCTTCTACTCTCTTTTAAGTTCTTGGGGGAATGCTCCCATAATCAATAATATAAAATACCTAAATACCAATCTTCTTGAGAGACCTGTGTCTAGCAAATCTCTTTGATAATGATGCATGGGTCTGGTTTAGTCATTAATTGAACTATGTCTTATCTTATTATGATTTTAGTTAGTTTGATTTCAATATCAAACTCCTATAACTTAGCCATCTATTTACCTCTATGCTCCCCCAACTCATCCTATCCAAGGGTGAGCTTTACAGCAAGATCTGGTACTATAGTGATGGTTTTATTCCAAAGGATATAGTGCATAAACTTTTTGACTACCTTGATAAGAGTGAATATTTGCTTGTCAATCATGGAATACTTGATCTCTCCATCTTACAAGTTAGTACTCATAAATGCAATTAAATGTTCACTTTCTTACCTTTTCTATGTAAGTACTACAGCAATGTTGTGTCCTGAGGTGAATGAATATAAGTGAAAGACCTTGGTGAAATCAGGGCTTACCAACACTGGGACTTATGAAATAGTCATCTTTATGTCTTGGAAGAACTTCTTAGCTTCAGGCATCTACTCCACTTTGATGTTATATTTGATCATTATGTTCAGGGGTCTAACAATCTCCATGAATCTTGATATGAATTTCCTTACAAAATTTATCTTTCCAAAGAATGATTTGATCTCCTTTTTTTTGTTCAAAAGCATTATCTTTGATATCCCTTGAATCCCATCTAGTTCAATTATGATCCCATCCTTAGTAATGATGTCTCTTAGCATCTTACCTTTGGTAATGTTGATTATGCTTTTCTTGGGGTTAAGTGATACCCTGAACTTCTTGCATCTCTCAAAGATAGATTAAAGATGGTCAATATGATCATCTCTATTTTTAAAAAAAATAGTGAGATCATCCATATATAATGATGCACTTCCCTATTAATCCTTGAAATCCATGATCCATTTCCCTTTTAAAATTTTCTCTAGCATTGATCAACCCAAATAGCATTTTCTTATATGCATATGTTCCCCGATTCGTAGTAATATTGTTTTCATCTTATATTCTAATTCAACCAAAACTTGATTGTAACCTAAAAATCCATCTAAAAAATACATCATCTTAGAGCCACCTACTATTTGTATTACCTCATCTAAGGAGGGCAGAGGGTAATTGTCCTTCTTTGAAGCTTTGTTTAGGTTTCTAAAAACAACACAAAATTTGATCTTGCCACTCTTTTTCTTGACTAGAACTAGATTGGCCACCCAAGTCGAATATCTAATAGGGAAGAAAATCCTAGCACTCAATGGCTTTTCCACTTCCTTTTGAATTAGTGGTTTCAAGATAAGATTAACTGACCTTTGCCTTTACCTAAATGGTTTATGATCAGGCTTGAATAGAATTGTATGGGTCATGATTCTAGGATTAAAAACAATTGAGTCCTCATAAGTCCATGCAATTACATCTTTGTACTTGATGATCAATTATTTAACTCTTTGCCTCTCTTCAGGTGTGCATCTTAAGATAATATTGATGAAGTGTGCATTTTTCATCACCAACATTTTATGAGCTGAATTTAGATTCATTAACCTTTAGCTGCCTTTGTGATTGAACCTGAGGGTCTGTATTGAAGGTCTTTTCCAAAGTGACCATTTTCAATGGGAGTTGATTCTCTTTCAATTGGATAATGCCTTTTTCATCCAATTCTTCATAGATCCTATCATTTCTTTCTTTGGCATATATTATCTGATATTCAAAGTGTTTTGAATTTGTCAAAAATTGGATAATTTGATGGTCATAATCAAATACTTGAAAATTTTTAAAATTGTCTAGTACTGAGGGACATGGTACCAATTCAATGGAGACCTTATAGATTTTTGACTCCTGTAAGGGTGCCAAATTCACTACTGAAGTAGTTAATAAATTGGTGGTTCATTTTTTTTCTCTTGGGATTGACACTATGTTGAAAGCTTCCAAGGATTCTATTAAGTCCCAGGCCCTATGCTTATAATTCTTCAAATATGACAATTTACACTGATATTTATTCCTTATATGATTTATCAAGAGCTTAAAATCTTTGTATACCAATAATTCCTTTATATTGTTCTTGAGGGCAAATTGTAATCCTAGAACTAAGGCTTTGTATTCCACTTTATTATTGTGCATGGGAATGGGATCCTATATGTTGTCAATAGTTTTTCTCCTTATGGATTAATCAATTCAATACCAACGCCTGATCCTTGCTTAGATATAGCTCCATCAAAATGGAGGTTTCATAATTGAGGAGGGCGTAGAATTTCTTCAAGTGCTTCATGCTTTATGGAAAAAGGAGATTTATAATTTACCTCCTCATTAGCAGTATATATTTTTTAATAGGATACTTCATTTTTGGCTCTTAATCGATTTTGATTTGGTTGGCTATACCTCTCCATGGTAGCCAAATATGTGAAAAGTCTATGAAAAGATATCTATTCAGCATTTTTGACCAATCTCTACTGAATAAAAATATATAACCTTCAGGAATGTCCACTACTAAGATTTCAATAGTCATCTTCCCCCTTGGTTCTGATGCAACATGAATTCTCACATCATTCAGCTCTCCCAACACTGGCACCATTATTTTATCAAGTTATGACATAGTCCTCATGGATGGATTTAGTGATAAACCAATCTTATGACATATAGAAATTGGCATCACTATTGTTGAAGCTCATGAATCTACCAGGTAGTTGTGTATATTCCTTCCAAATACTCGAATAATCAGCAAGAAAGGGGAACTTCTAGCTTGTTTTTATCTATGGCATTCATGTTAGTTGTCTTAGACATTTTTGTAATAGACTTGCCTATGATGGACTTCCATAAGATCTCTTTTTTCTCTGTGATTTGTGATAGCTCATGAAGAGTAATGTTGGCCTTGATTTTCTTCATATCCTCAATGATATTGTATCCTCCTTTATTTTATTCCTCTATGTGTTGAGGCTGATCATTCCCTTTAGGGGGAGGAGGATTATTATCAGCCTTGGGATTTAGAGGGATAACCATATTACTAGGAGGATTATAAGTAGTGAATGGCTATATGTTCCTTAGATTGTAATTGTTCTTGTTGAACTACTGAAATGCCTACTTCATCAAAATTATCTTCTAGGACTTTGTCATCTTCACTAGGGAAGGGAGACTCAAAAGTATTAAATACCATAGCTGAACTAGAAGAGCCATAGTCATGAGGCAAATCTAGAGGATTAATCATTTGATCTTGTCTAATCATTTCCCTCTAAAAGATTTCAAAGGTTGTATAGAATTCTATACAGTCCAACTCTCCATGTTGGGATGTGTTATGGACCCTGCACCAATTAGGCAAAGTTGTTTCCATGATATTGATCTCTGGCATAGTATTGGATTTTTATTAGTCTACATTGTTAGTGGGCCTATTGAAAGGCATGTTATATCTTAGAAAGGCAAAAAAATTATTTTAATCCTGAGTATTGGTATTTTCCATCCTCTTCTATATATTCAAAAAGTCATTGCTCAGCTTCTGAACCATTCCTTGTATAGAATCCAATTCAGCTTTGTTATAATTTGAACCTTGAGTGATGGTTGCATTGGTGTGAGCCTAATGTTGATTCTATTTTTGGTTATTTCTTTGCATATGATTATTCAATAAATTTTACTTTTAATTTGTTATCTATTACGTCATGGGTGACAGAGTGTACAGCTAGTTTTGATTGAATGTGGGAGTATTCTAGTTCGTACTTAAGGGTGTAAGTCCATTGTTGAATGTTTGACCTCCCAGATTATGTGGGCTAAGTTATGGGTTGAGCTACTTATCTATGTTAATAGATTATTGGAATGCCAAATCTAGTGTAGTGGCAGTTGCAGCTCTTCATAAGAACATGATAGTAATAAGATCCAAGGCATTTTTGTATATTTTGAGCATGAGATTCTCATCAAGATTATAAGTGATGTTCAATTATGTGTGCATATTTTAGAATCTTTCATTGAAGGCTCAAACAGATTCATTGAGCTCCCATTTTATGATGGTAAAAAGCTGATATACCAGACTTGGATTAGTTACCTATTCAAATTATGTCAGGATTGTACCTTGACATTCCTCCCATGAGGTGATGGAATTTTCTTGTAAATTAAGATACTAATCATAAGAAGAATCTTTCAAAATAAATGGTAAAATACATCATGCAACATCCTCACAAACAACATTCATTAATCTCATGGTGGCCTTGAAATATTTGATATGTTCTTCAGTCATCCTCCCACTTAAAGGTGAGAAAGTAGGCAAATATTTCTCCAAATTCCTTGGTAGATCATGTTGGTCCCTAGGGATAGTAATAGTGGATCTGATTAACCAAGGTTGGGCCATCAGAATATTGATAGGTGAGACGTTCCTTATAGGGGAAGGTATTTGGGCTTTATGTACCTCAGGGATAGTAGGTATAGGTCTAGGCCTTCTAGAGTATGATAATGGTGAAACAAAAGACTAGCTTGAGCCCTAGACCTTGTTAACCTCCTGAGTGTCTCTGTAATGATGGGTTCCCTATTTATTGGGAAAGTACGCAAGTGTGCCCTCCTAGTACCAACTTTTTATCTTTTATTGGCATGGGTTTTATGCACACCTTAGAGAGTTTTAAATGAGGTAACCTCTAATATTTTGGGATCTCTATGGAACTAAGTTCTACTCCAAGGCATGAGTTATAGGCATGTGGTTCAAAAAAATGAGTGGTGGAATAGCAAGATAAGCTTATGGGTTGTTCAACCAATTTTGTGGGTGGATGTATGGTTTCTAATAACAAGGATAAATCACTAGGTGAGTTAGATGGGTAGAAAGCTAATCAAAGGTGGGAAAATATCAAAGAAACTTAAAAAAGAGGGAAGGGTAAGGCAAAAAAATGATTGTATGCCTTTAAACAGGAGCTTCTCAATCTATTTCTTTAGTGTACAAGTATCTCAATGACTAATGTTTGTTGTTTGTAGCTTTTGCTCACTCATGTAAAAACATCGCTAGAGTTCGAGTATTCAGATATAGGGTGTTTATCAGTCTCAACTAAAGGTTACTCATTTTAAGGCTATTATTTCATACCTTTATACAAGAGATTACATCTCAAATCAAGAACTTATCTAAGGTAGCTATTGCTCTCACCTAGAATACTATATCAAATGAGAAACTTCTACACACTTTAGATTATTGATTTAACCTATACTAACTGTCTAAATCAATGAAACATATCAATCTTTAATATCTATAGCACATCTAAGATTAACATTCATAAACATAATAGTCAAATTCATTTGTAGCATTAGCACACATCATAATTATTGAATAAACTTATAAACTAAAAAAACTTCAAATTCATAAACATAGAAAGAGAAAAAGACAAAACAAACACAGTTGCATGATAATAAATATCATTGATTTCTTCTTGTATTTCATTTAAAAACTCTGGCCCTTTGAAACATTGTTACAATGTGTATATATAGACTTGGGGAAGGGGTCGCCTCATCTTCTAAGATTAGAATGTTTTATTTACATCAAAAAGACTATAAAATAAGTCTGAGTTACATATCGATGCATTAAAAATAGCCTATGCATACAATGTATGCATACTACTCAAAAATTAGTTAACTAAAATATGTATAAGACTTAACTATTCAATTATGTTAGTTATATGAAAAATGTACAAAATTAGCCAATCAAAATTGGCTCTTACTTGACCTATCTCAATGCAACTGTGGGAATTGTAGTGGTACTAGAAGTTGATGTCATAGTAGTTGGAGTTGCACTTGAAGATGCACCAGTAATGTGAACTATAGTGACCATGAGAACAGTAGCTTGAAGTGGCATCAACATAGTAGTTGTTGTTGTTGGTACTGTTGGTAGAGTTGGCATAGTAGAACTAATAGGTGGTGTTTGTTGAGTAGCTTTTTTCTTTATATCTAAGTCTTGGTAATGTTTTTTAGGCTTTAGCTTGATGTGCTCTGATTAGACTCATATCCAGGAGAGATGGCCTCATTACCCTACTTGTCTCACCCATTAGCTTATTATTTTCTACCTTGGTTACTCTGAAGCCAACCCTAAATACTTTTATCTCTGTGGCCTTTTTCTTTGTTGCACTTAATTTAGCCTCTATATCTTTTAGGCTTAGGCCTTACAAGATCTTTTTGAAGATATCTAAGGCTTATTTGATCATTTGGTCAAATACATATTTGATCACTAGCCTACCACTGTTATCTTGAATAGTATCCAACTCTAGTCCTGACCAAATATTCTCAACCTCTTTCTCTTGTTCAGAGAACTTATTGACTAGTGCCTCAGAGGATAGTACCCAATCTTGGGCCTCTTGTGTCCTTATTAATGCTAAGTTTAGATCATTATATGCCTCTAATGGGGTCATCAAATCTAGATGGTTGAATGTCTTATTAGGTGTATAAAATACCAAAAAATTTAGCTTGTTGTCATCTTCCTTATGGCTCATAAATAATTTGTTTATGTTATTAACATGTAGAGCCAAGTTTAATCTCAAAGAATGAATGTAATTAAAAATTTCATACATCCTGAGGGCAGCATCCTACACATCCTTCTCAATACCATGAGGAATATGAATCACTTGATATTATTCTTTGAGTGTCCCCAACTCTTCCTCAAGATACTCTCTGGCCATTTCAGTCCCTTGATGTATAGCAAGGATGGCTTCTATATGGGTCTCCATTTATGAATTCATGTCCTCAATATAAGGGGACTGACCCTTTTGCCTATTTTCCCTTTTGTTTAGGGAGTAGACTTCCTCCCTCTCCTCCATGTTTAGGCTTCTACCCAGGTTGTCTTCTATTTTCCTCTTTCTCACCCTCTATACTAATACAATGGCTTTGTCAAATAGGAAACTCACTATCGGTAATTATGTTATCTTCAAATTGGGCTTAGAGGATAAGGTTCCTAGTTCCTTAGCCCAATCTGGAAGAGTGAGTATTGATGTATCAAAGGGTTGTGCTTCTATTTGAGCATGTTATTCAAGTTCTTGATCTGTTTGAGTGGAAAGATTGGGCATTGTAGGCCAAATAATCTTTGACCAGTCTATGTTCACCTATTGTGGCATTGGATGGATCGTAAAGATTAGATGCCTCCTAGGTTCCCTTTTATTTTTTACCACTATAGTTATAATGGTGGGAGTGGAAGAAGGCAAGGATGAACCCAATTGGGTAGAAGGAGATGTAGTTAAAATCATGGATTGAGCAATGGCTAGAATTAACAAGGCTAATGTTGATGGGGTAGATGTCAATGGCAGGGAAACAGAAGGGATGGAAACCATAGGGATAGAAACTATAATAGTTGAAGGTAGAGTAGGTGTTATGGTAGTGGGTAGACTCATGGATTGGTGGAGAAATGGTAAATTTATAGAGACTATCCATTTGGGAATGAATGTAGAAATGACTAGGTCATGGGTGATGGAAATTATAGGTAAAGACATGAAAGGGGAAAAACTCAAAGGAGTTGTAAGCAAGGGACCCTTAGTAGATGAATCACTTGTGATGGGTGTTTTGGCCTTGAGTGCCTATTAAATTATAACCTTTTTATGATATAGCTCCTCCTCATCTACCTCTTGGGTTGGAGGAGTATGTGGCCTAACCTTTGGCTTCCTTTGATAAGTCTTTAGTTTTATACATGCCTATGGGCTAGATGTTTGTGATGGGGGAGAAGGAGAAATAGTGCTTGGCACCAAGGTAGAAGTAGCCACTATTTCTTCTTTATTTGAGGAATCCAAGAATATAATCCTAGCTTCTATTTATGTGTTGCCTCTTACTATAGCTAGCTTCTCAGCTAAATCTTGCTTGACTTTGATCAATTCAACTATTGAAGGTTTAACTGGGAGTGCTTGTGCTTGTTCTTATGTTATATTTTGTTGGGGATCATTCCCCTTTCCTTCTAGTTGTTATGAATACCTACCACTCCAAAAATTTGAGAAAATCCATCCTCTAGGAGGTAGAATTCTAAACATTTCTTTATTGAGTATTAGGGATGGTTATGCTTGAATTACTCTTAGCAATTTCTCACTTAGCCCTGGAGTTGTGGCCCTTTCTCTGACCTCCTTATCATCCTTGGCATTCAAGAAAAAGAAGTCATAATCAATTGGCTCATGCTTGTAGTTAAGGATGAGGGTGTGAATTTTCTTTTAGACCTTGTCATGAGGGTCCTAGTATCTATGAGGATGAATGGGTAATGCATAAGCCTTCTTAACATTGTCATCCTCCCTAAACTATCTATGAATGGTATACTGCATTCACCCAATGGTGATGTGGGATCCATGGAAGGTGGCCTTCTTATTTTTTGTTATCTCTTCATCAATGTTGTTCCAAATTTGGTAGGCAATTTCTTGCTTGTCTACCCTATCTATAACAAACTTTGAGAGCTAGAGAGGATCTACTTTGTGACCCACCACCATGATTATTTTGTAATCCAGATATAGCCAGTAGTCTATTATATTATTGGCCAATGTCTTAGGTATGCTTGTGTAAATACTTGGCAATGGATCTTCATGGATAGCCATCCATACCTGATGGTAAAGGTCCTTAGTAATTTTAGCTATGTTTCTTGCATATGAGTATATGTGCACATAGTTGTAAGAGTCACATATCATATTTTTGATAACTTCAGTGTTGGGCTCCCATAAGACTTAATTGTGTCTATATATAGTGACCATAATTGAGTGTAATAAGCAATATATCATATATAAGTTACCTCCCAATGGCCTCTTGTCCTTATGCAAGATATAGTCTTAGAGGCATGTGCTAATAATATCCCCCAAGGCATAGGTGTGCTCTGAGGTAGTTAGAAGATCTAGAAGGGGAACCCATTCTAGGTACACGAAGTAGATACTAGAATGGTTGAAGAGCCTATTCATTTATGCCATACCTATGTAGATTCCCATTCTAAAACTAGTAATGGGGATAGGTCTTTTGGCATGCTTTTTCAATGTGAAACTCTCCCCAGGTAGCAGCCATTTTGAAAGAGCTCACTCTGAATGGTGGGCCTTTTTCCATGTCATGACAGTATGTAAATCATATGTAACATATGCAATAGGTAATCTTAAATACCTATTAAATGATTCTCTATGTATACATGCAATAATAGTGTAATTGTCTACATAATGCAAATATCTTCCATCCATGATTCTCCCTTTGAAAAATAGGCCCCATAGCTAATTGATGCATTGCATCACCTCTAGCTTTATGGTTGTGTAGTGTAGGGTTTATCTTTTGAAAGGGAATATGTCCTTTATTAGCTACTTATCTTTAGCTACTATGTCTTCCTCAATCATAAATGAATCCACATTCTCCACTACTTCCCACAATGTTGAATAATTGGAATAACATCCACCAAATGCAGTAGGCTCAAACACAATATCCAGGTATTCTGTAGAATCCTTAATCGAGAATGTAGATGGTGTTGTGGCTCCCCTATAGGACCTAGATGATGATTCCATAGTAACTCTATTGGGTATTGGTATGTTACAAGCTTTAGATAATGTCATCTCTTCACTTAACTAAATTTTTCAAGTCAAAAATCACTATGATAGCATAGAATACATTCAATGCTTCGAAAGAATTTCTCCCAAAGTTTCCTTTCAAGCCAAAATACTCCAAATCATAGAAGTATTTTACAAAGATTTGTTCCCAAATTTTTTGAAATAGAAGTTTCCACAACAAAGTTCTCAATGACAAAGCTTGCCGAAGGAATCCTTCCAATGAGAATGTTTTTAAAATAAAAGTTACCGATGGGAATCTTTCCAATATAATCCTTCCAAAATGAAAGTTCTTGAAGACTAAGTTTCCAAAACAAAGTCTCTGATATGTAAATACCTGACATAAATTTGTTGAATTGAAATTTCTTGAATTAAAACTTCTGAAATGAAAGTTCCCAAAATAAAGTCACCAATGAGAAACCTTGCATATAGAACCTTTCCAAAATGAATGTTTTTGATGCAAATGTTTCCAACTGAAAGCTTCTAAACTATCATTTTTTCAAAGTAATCCTTCCAAAATGAAACTTCTAAAATAAATTTCCCTAAATAAATTCATCAATGAGAAACCTTCCACAAAGAATCTTTTTGAAACAAATGTTTTTGATGAGAATGTTTTCTACACAAATTTTTTTGATGCTGATGTTTCTGACTGAAAGCTTTTGAACTTTCATTTTGCCAAATTAATCCTTCTGATGAAAATAATATTCATACCTATTATGTAAAGCCACTCTTTCCATCCTTTTCATTATAGGTTAGTCCAAGAAAGTGCATCAAAAATTATACCATGACATGATTTTACAATTTTAACATTGATTTTATACAAGTATCACGAGTATTATAACCCTCAGAAATAAGTACCCCTTCAAGATATTCATTATTTTCAAAAAATAAAGGGGGTCCCCATTTTTTTAAAAAATACAGAGTGGGGTGTGTTGCATACAACATAGGTGATTAAAAAAAAAAATCATCGTCTTTTCCACTTAATTTATATCCCTCCAACATATCTGGTTACCTCATACTAGCTCCTCCAAGTAGCATTCAAGTTTCTAGCCGGAGGGTTGTGTGTAGGTTGCCTACACGTGAAAAACTTGAAAAGGTCTAGGCCTACATTATTAAATACATATGAGGGTCATGAACTCATGGTAATTTTAATGAGGTAATATATAAGTTTTCTTAGGTTTAACTTGATCAAGAAAAGCCTCATGTAAGGCTTAAAACATAAAAATGCAAACCTACATGTCTCAAACCTATAGGTTTGTATTCATGTGAGATGCATACTTGAAGATGAGATTAATGTAGGATTTAGTATTAAAGATAATGGATAAATTAATTTAATATGTTTGGAGTATTTTCTTGGATCTACACAGAGATAAAGTGACAGAGGATAATACTTAGAATGTAACCTTGCCTAAACTATCACATATTGTCATCTCTTGGACAAGTTTTAGAGAGAAGGTATATACTTGTGGTGTGGAAGTGAAGTATTGAATGGTTATAAAGAGTCATAGATAAATTTAGTATCTATATTAACTCGGGTAAATTAAAGAGAAATTGAGAAAATGTCACCTCAGAGCCTAATACTCAAGACAGTCAAACTAGCTCTTACAAGCCAGCTAGAGAGTGCAAAATTCACCAAGTATGAGAGGGAAGATGAAATGTGTTTCATGAGATTTTTGTTTATATGATTAATAATATTTTATGGTATCCATATATACTAATTAAATTATTGAAAACATCATAATAGTGTTATAAAGACAATCCATCTCAAATTACAGTCTTTCAGCCCATCACCTATAGGCAATAACAGTCAAGAGGCATGTGGTAGAACAAAATGAAGATGGGAGTCATGGATAGAATATATGGGAGGTATAATAAATATAATGAATAATTTAAAAACACACTCTTCAATAATATTATAGGATGAGTAATGGTATTATAGAAGACAACAGGTATGATTAGACCAAATAGGCCTAGGCCTGCACACACAGGGCTATGTGTAAAGTTGTAATGAGATTTTGTTTGATTGAGGGTGAAATGAAAACATAGAGAGATATAATAATATGATTATTAATTAAATGAAAAATTATCTTATATTTTAAATCCTTTAAATAGTGTGAAAAAAGACTAGCATAGACAACTAGGGTCACTTACATTGATTTGCTAGAGAACCCTAACATGAGCTAATGATGGTTATAATAGGTTTATGGAGATATATGGAAGAGAATACCATTTTAAAAATTAAATATATATGATACTTACCTCACTAAGGTGTTTTATATCAAACTTAATCACTCTTACCCCTTTTCACTCATTTGTCTCTTCTTAGACCTCATAATTGCAGGCTCACCAACCCAAGAAGCATCTTATCAAGATCAAAAATATATGCAGGGTTTGTATGGGAGCCTAATATCTTTGGAGATGTTATGGGGAATTTTTATTTGGTATTTATGGCATTTATTCATTGATTAAGGTCCCAATATTTATGAATCATCGTTAAGATGAGCATGTCACAAGCTACTAAGAAGATTAGTAATGACCCAATGAGAGAGATCAGATTCCTAAGCGCCTAAAATGAATTTAATTTACCTTGAAACCACCTTTAAATCATTATTATTTATAGGAGGACCCTCACCATGATACTTTCTTTTACTTTCACCTTTATGAATCCATTAAATGTTGTGTTTTTGTGAGGTTTTGGTCTCAAAATAAGGTGTTTAACCTCCTAAATAGATGAAAAATATTTGAGAGGGTGGATTAAGATTAATTATATCTCCTCAAGTCTAAAAATATATACATTTGACCTTGTAAGTTCTCCTACAGGTTTATTTCTTTAAGTCAGTATGAGAAGGCTTGTGAAAGACTAGGTTTTTGGCCATTTCTTGGTTCACCCACCTACACAAGGTTTTAAAAGCCATAATTTGGCATGGACCATGGTCATGGGGTTTTCATGTGTGTGGTAGAAGTATGGAGCCAAAACGCAATTTTAAATCCTATAGGCCTAATTGGAGAGAGAAACAAGGTGAATAAGTGTACTTGGACTTGATGGCTGGTCATGAAATTTGGCAAAAAGTTGTAATGGAATACTGGGTACTCAAAACTATGCCTAGTTTCCCAAGATCATCTATATATTATTCTACACAAGGATTTTTGTGTGTTTTTAAGGCTACAATGAATTTAAGACATGCAAGCTTTAGCTGAAAAATGAGGTCTTTGGGAGTGTTTAATAGATCCAGATAGGTTGATTTGGGTTTGTTAAGCTTGGGATATGCCTTTCATGAATATAGTTTATACTCATAAAAATGGACTCAATATTTGATGCTTGCAAGCAAGGAGAGGCATATTGAGACAAATGGATTTCAAGACACCTAAGAAGGTGTGATCATCATTGTAATATCAATATAGAAGATTCCTAAGTAGATGAAAGGTGTCAAGAACAAGGGTATAATGTAACTCAAAACTAATTGATGACCAAGAAATGCCACTTGTCACTTTCCAAGTTAAGAAGAGGGCAGTTTGAAGAAGGACACAAAGGTGTCAAGAAACTAAAGAAACCCCTATGCCATTTGGAAGAAGAAAACATCATCAAGGAAAAAACACATCCTTAAATATCTTATAGAACTATTCTCCAACTCACTTCTTGATTGTAATTATCACTTGACACTTGTCAATTGCTCCCTTCTATTCCTCTCTCTCTCTCTTCTACTCTCATTCTTTATAAATTCATCCTTGTTTGGCTTTGTATTTATCCTTCACCTGGGTATGGTGAAGCCTTGCCTATCTGTATGACTTTGATCAATGAGGAAACACTGGTTTTACTCTTTTTATGACCGTATTTAGTGTGTGTACATGAATAGTTGATCTTGTCAAGTGATTTGACTAGTCTTCCTTAGCATGTTGTCCTTTTCTAACACTTATATGTATTTTGTAAGCTTATAGTGTAGGTCATGTGAAGTGTGTAAGTGTAGTGTGAGGGTTGAGCAAGTTTATCTACTCATTAGTGTCATTCCATGACCTCTTGATTAGTCCTCATATCTTAAGCATCTATCACAACCTCCATATTGAAGTGCTAATGTGAGAGATTCAAATTAGGAGAAGTGTATATTAAGGTTTGTCTCATGGTCTATATGTGTACTACAACTAGTTGGTAGTGATAAACTTATTTGGTATATCACCCCCCTTATTCCTCTCCCTTTTCCTTGAAATTTAATAGTGTAGTAGAGCCTAACTAATACATTAAGGGGAGATAGCCCTTTAACCTAGAGGTTTGGTCCATTTAAAGGTCACCCATAGCCTAAGATCAATCCCATTGCATAACTCAAGTTGAGAAGGTTTGAATCACCCTCTCAAGGGTAAAAATTAGAGCTATAACATTTTTGGCATGCCTAGTGGGATGAGTTTACAATCAATTAAAGAGTTTTTGGTGTTGTTCTTCAATGTACCAACCTTTGGAGGCATTTCAAAAAACATCAATGGTGACTTTGATTGTATTCAGCTAGTTATATTAGCCCAGGTACCATTTTAAACAAGTGTTCTTTCATTTTTTTCCTTTATCATGAGGTTTCACGACTGAGTTTGAGGTTCATTTTTGTTTTACACAAGTTGAAGAGCTATATCACACTCATGTTGATCCTTTTTAGTAGTTTATTGACCCTTATCATCAATATGTTGAACCTTATCATCCTTGTTATCAAGAGTATTACCCTCCTCCTTTGCCTCAGCAGTCATACCAAGATAATCCACCTCTTTTGCAGCCCTCTCATTCATCTAATCAGCTTTATCAAGACCATGTTAACCCTTGTCAACATAGCCATATTTTAAATTAGTCCATCTTAAGTTTCAAGCAAAATTTCTTGGACTATGAAAGGTATATGATAGGGCTTAACACACAAATGGAATAATGTCAAAATGTTCCTAGTCCTCTCATTCATAATGTGAGAGACTCATTTCAGTTAATAAAGAGATAATGGTCACCTATTGAAAGAGCAAAAAGGGAAAGACTCACAAGTGACATGATGGACATAAGTGTCCCAGTTCAAGGCATAGAGGAGAAACTAAGATTTTATGAAGGACAATAGGTTCAATGTTATAAACCTCATGTGCCTTCAATTATACCACCTCATACCTCTTATGTGCCACCCATTCTTCCTCAAAAATCAAGTCAAGTGAGCTTCAAAGTGTCCCAAGTCATTTACATACCCCTCAAGTTTTCTCATCATGGAAATCAATCCAATAGAACATCTAAAAGAAGAAAGAGGTTGTTGTTGAGCAGCCTATTGTTGAGAAACAAGACAAATCAAAATTGGAAAGTTTGATTGTCACTTGGAAGGAAGCTAATGAAGCTATCTTGGCACAAAACTCCACTCCTCTTCCTCAAGAACCTCCTAAGAAGTCTTTTAAGATTCCAAGTTGGAATCAAGTGGTGAAATCATGGGATAAACAAAGTGGAACAAGCATATATTGGGGATTTGAGATCAAGAAAAAACTTGAACCTATTTCCCCTCCTCAAGAACCTAAAGCATTCCCATATTGGAAATCAATTCAAGAAGGAATTCAAAGCAAACAAGAAATCCTTGTTGAGAATCTTGAAAAACCTAAGAATTTTCCATCTTGAAACTCAATTCAAGAGAGTATTCAAATGAAGAATAATGTCTTGGTGGAGAAACTTGAAATACAAAACACTTCAAAGATGGAAGGATTCATTATGAATGGAGGGAATAGAAGGACAAGTACATTGATCATGAGAGTCTAAAACTTGTCTGTGAGGTTGAACATCCTTTCCTTGAGGAAGAAAGTAAAGTTGTAGTTGTATATCATGGTCATGAGGAGGGTACTTCAAGTGAACAATAAGAGGAGCTCATCATTGGAACACTATTTGGTGAAGATAAATGCAAATCAACCTTTGAAGTTGAAGACAAAGGTGACTTTGATGGAGTAAAAGATAATAAAGTTGTTATATCAAAATTAGAAGCTTCTAAGGACTAATCAGAGGTGGAAAAAAATTGTTTTGATCCCCAAGAATATGATCAAAGAGGTACAACTTCTAACTCCTCAAATTGTGTTGTGACTACTTCTATACTAGCTCCTATCAAGTTTGAAGAAGGTTTAAGTGAAATAAAACCAGATGAAGTTTAATTAGAGAACATGTTTGAAGTTATAAGAGATATTTATACTCTTCTAAAGAGATGTTATGGTCTGATGTAGATTGAAAAAAGTAATTTTGTCGAGCAAGGCACCATACAAGAGGATGATAACTCTCCAAGCTTGTCACTCCAAGAGGCTACTTCATTTTAAAATGACTTGTTTGATGTTATTAAACAAGGTTATCAATGTCTCAATCCAATTATAGGTGATTTTTCATTCTTGGAAAAGGAAACTAAGCTTCATTGGCCTTAAGCTCTCAAGAATCAAGATACACTTCTCCTTGAAGCCAACACTACAAGCATGCCACAAGATCCATCTAAGATAATTCAGCTTGATCAAGAGCAATGTTTTGATGAGGTAGAAATGAGATTGTTTGTGTCAAGCAAAAAAGTTTGGAATGAGTATGATTTGGTACTTGATCCACATAGTTAGCCTATGTATAAATAAATGAAGCAAGAAGGTCTAATTGCTAGTCAAAGAAACTATGAACATGTTAGCATCTCCAAATACAAGAGGAAGCCTCCATTCCATGAACCATGCCTAGTTAGACCCCACTCAGCATGTGACAATCTAATTTTATGGTGTCATGGTGATCCCAAGATCTTCCTTTTTGATCCTAGAAGAGAAAGAAATGTTGAGGTTAGTTGTGTGTGGTTGTTTATGCTTTGTGTTCCCTAAGTGTTTCTGAGCACAAGTGTGTGTGTTTTGTCTTATTTTGTGTATTGTGTATGGAGGTTAAGTCAGCTATCTTGTATTGTGTTAAGGTCATTTCAAGTCTAAGTTTCAGTAGTAATGACTCCATTGCCCAATAGATGGACTAGGTAACTAGTCTAATATGCTTAGCAAGTAAGCATCCATAAGAGACCGCCAAGGACGTCAGCCAAACTTTGGCTATCATAAACCAAGTTCATAAAAAAAATTATTATCATGTCTAAATAACCTTTTTTTTAACCATTTTATGCTTTTTAATGTATTAAAGTGGTCTTGTTGAGGTCTTATTAGCATATTTTAAGGTTATTTTGACAAGATTAAGGTAATGTCTTATATTTATCTTGTGGTAGTCTAGTCATAAAGTGAACATGAAAAGGTTGATCCACAAGGTGTCAAATGTTATTAATTATTTCTTAAATTCATCTCATGCTTTGACCACCTTGCATGAACACTTCATACTTATTTGGAGAAATTAAGGTTATTTTGTAAAGTTTAAGGTAAGTGTCATACAAGAGAAATGTGTTTTTGGTCAAGTTCAACGCATGTCAAATCCCACAAAGATTAAATATCCATACATCACACTTATCCAAACTTGTGAAGGAGTTATATAACTTGCATATATGTCAAGAATGTCATATTATGTCAATTTTTCAAGTTCAACATCCAAATGAGAGAGAATCACTCTTTTGCAAGCAGTTATAGGCACTTATATAGACTTGAAAGATCCACTTTTAGGTGAAAACATATTCAAAGTGTCTCTTCACCTTTTCCAAGTCATATCCATTGATATCAAGCTTATATAGGTCCTAAAAGTCCAAAACTTGTATCAAAACCTCTATCGACCTCTTGGCAAACTAGCAAAGGACAATTTTATGTACTTGGTACGAACAGAGGGGAGAGAGTCATTTCCTAAGCTTTTGGTAAGAGTAAGAGGCATAATGGGCTTCAATTTTATGGCATTGGTTCTCATTTTGATTCCCTCATCTTTATGAACAATCATTAAAACCATCAGGTGGTCTTAAACCCTTGTAAAACCCCAAGGTATTAGTTTTGAGCATGTTTCATGCATGCATGAGCTATTGATGATAAAGTGAGTGACATAAAATAGTCCTCATTCCCCAAGAAACCTTATCACACTTTCATAATCCATCCTTTTGGCACATATGGCATTGAAAATGGATCAAAATACCTTCATAGGGTGAAATTATAGGTTTGCACTTGAGGTTTTGAAGTCCCTATAAGCTTCAATGCATATAGGTGATAATAAAAAAATAATAATAATCTTGTCCACTTAATTCAGATCTCTTTAACATGTATAGTTACCCCATACTAGTTCCTCCAAGTAACATTTAGGTTTCCATCCTGACGATTGTGTGTAGGTTGCCTACACATGAATGAATTGAAAAGTTATAAGTATGCATTATAAAGGCATATGAATTTCATGACCTAATGATTAGTTTAACGAGGTAATATATAAGTTGTCTCAAGTTTAAATTGATGAATTCAAGCCTCATGTAAGGTTTAAATCATGAAATATAGCCATATAGGTCTGCAAACTTGTAGGTTTACATTCATGTGAGATGCATACATTAAGATGAGATTAAAGTAGGATTTAGTCTTGAATTGAAGGGATAAATTAATTAAATATGTGTGGAGTATTAGATGGGATCTACATAGAGAGAAAGAGATAGAGGACTAGACTTAGAATGTAACCTTGCCTAAACTATCACATGAAGTCATCTCTTAGACAGGTTTGAGAGACAAGGTATATACTTGTGGTATGGAAGTGAAGTATTTAAGGGTTAGAAAGAGTCATATAAATGTAGGATCTCTTTTACCTTATGGAAATTCAAGACCAATTGATAAAATGTGGCCTTAGAGCCTAATACTCAAGATAGTCAAACTAGCTCCTACAGGCCAGCTAGAGAGTGCAAAATTCACCTTCAAGTATGAGTGGGAAGATGAAGTGTTTCACATGAGAGTTTGTTTTATCTGAGTATGAACATTGTATGGTATCACTAGATACTAATTATTATTTTTTAAACATCATAAGAGTGATATAAATATAATCCATCTCAAGTTATAGTCATTCAGCCCATCACGTAAAGGCAATATAAGTCAAGAGGCATGTGGTAGAACAAAATGAAGATGGGAGCCATGGAGAGAATATACATGAGGTATAAGAAAGATAATGAATAATTGAAAAACACCCTCCTAAAATAAGCTTCCAGGATGACTAATGGAATTAGAGAAGATAAGAGGTCTGATTAAACCAAATAGGCCTAGGCCTGCACACACAACCCTGTGTGCAAAGTTGTAATGAGAATCTAAAGAGATCTAATAATATTATTATGAATTCAAGAAAACATTATAATAGGTTTTAAACCCCTTCAATAGTGTGAAAAAGGACTAACACAAATGGCTAGGGTCACTTACATTGATGTGTTAGAAAACCCTAGCATGAGCTAATTGTGGTTATAATATGTCTGTGAAGACAGATGGAAAATAATACTATTGGAAAAATTCATTATGTATTATGCATACCTCATTGAGGTGTTTGAAATCAAAACTAAGCAATATTACCCCTTTTCACTCATGTGTCTCTTCCTAGACCTCACAATTAGAGGCTCACCAACCTAAAAGGCATCTTCTCAAGATCAAAAGTGTATGGATGGTTTGCATGGGATCCCAAGATCATTTTGGATGTTATGGATCCTTGTCTAATTTTTATTTGTGGCATTTTTTCATTTATTAAGGTCCTAAGCTTTACAAATCATTGTTAACATGGTAAGCATGTCACAGGCTACCAAGAAGACTAGTAATGACCCGATGAGAGAGATTGACTTCCTAAGTGACTAAAATTAATTAAATTTACCTTTAAATAACCTTTACATCATTAATAATTCCATAACGACCCTCACCATGATACTTGCTTGTAATTGCACCTATACAAATGCGTTAAATGTTATATTTTTGTGAGGTTTTGGGCTAAAAATAGGGTTTTGGACCTCCTAGATAGATTAAAAAACTATTTGAGAAGGTGGATTTAGGTGTATTATATCTCCTCAGGTCCAAAAATATATACATTTGTCCTTGTAATCGCTCCTACAAGTCTATTTCTTGAAGGCAGTATGAGAAGGCTTGTGAAAGACTAGGTTTTTGGCAATTTATTGGTTCACCCACCTACAGAAGGTTTAAAAACCCCAAATTTAGCATGGAGAATGGTCATGGGGTATTAAAAGTGAATTAAACACTTATTTTTATTTTTACACATGTTTTAGAATTATGGAACCAAAACTCATTTTCTAGACCTAAAGGCCTAATTGAGGCCTAATTGGAGAGAGAAACAAGGTGAATAAGTGTACTTAGACTTGATGGTTGGTCATGAATTTGGCACAAAATTCTAAGGGCATATTGGGTACTAAAACACATGACTATTTTCCAAATATCATCTATATATTCTTCTACAAAAGGAGCTTTTTGTGTTTTGATGGCTACAAGGAATTGAAGACAAATACAAGCTTTGGGTGCAAAATGAGGTCTTTGGGAGTGTTTTATGGAGCCAAATGGGTTAATTCAGGATTTATAAGCTTGAAATATTCCTTTAATGAAGATAATTTTCACTCATAAATATGGAATCAATATTTGATGCATGTATGTAAGGAGAGGCATAGTGAGACCAAATGGATTTCAAGACAAAGAAGGTGTGATCATCATTGTAATATCAATACAGAAGATTCCTAAGAGGATGAAAGGTGTCAATAAAAAGGGTATAATTTAAATAAATATGAATTTCTGACTAAGGAGTGCCACTTGTTGCTTTCTAAGTCAAGAAGAGGGTAATTTGAACAAGGCGACAAAGGTGTCAAGCAACTAGAGAAATCCCTACACCATATGGAAGAAGAAAACATCATCAAGGAAGCAAAACATGTCCTTTAACGTCTTATGAAATTTTTATCCAACTCCATTCTTTATTGTAACTCTCAATTGATTATTTTCAATTGCTCCCTTCTACACCTTTCTCTCTCTCTTCTACTCTCAGTTTCTATAAATTCAGCCTTGTTTGGCTTTGTATTCATCCTCCACCTAGGTATGGTGAATCTTAGCCCAATTGTATGCCTTTATCAATGATAAACTATTGTATTTTTATCATTTTATGACTATAATTAGTGTGTGTGCATGAATATTTGATCTTTTCAAGTTATTTAACTAGTATTTTTCAGCATGTTGTCCTTTTCTAACACCTATATATAGTTTGAAAGCTTCTTTTACAGGTCATGTGAAGTGTGTAAGTGTAGTGTGAGCATTAAAAGAGTTTTTATACTCATTAGTGGCATTTCATGACCTCTTGATTAGTCCTCATAGCCTAACCATCTATCACAACCTCCACATTGAATTTCTAATGTGAGAGAATCAGATTAGGAGAAGCGTATGTTAAGGTTTGTCTCATGCTCTATATGCGTACATGCAGTTGGTTGGTAGTGATCAACTTATTTGGTATATCACCCTCCTTAGTTTTTTTCAAAGTTATTCATCTCCCTTTTCCTTGCAATTTAGTAGTGTAGTATATCCTAAATGATACATCAAGGGAGCTAACCCTATAACCTAGAGGTTTGGTCCACCTAAAGGTCACCCATAGCCTAAGATCAATCCCAATGTATATCTCAAGTTGAGAAGGCTTGAATCACCCTCTCAAGAGTGAAAATTTGAGCTATAACATAACCTTTGTGTCCTTGCTTCAAATGGATCTCAAAGGATCTTATCCTAATCTAGTGGAGATGTAGTCACTTATGAGATCATGCTCTAGTGAAACCATTTTTGGTTGTGTGCTTACATTGTATATTACTTTGTTTGGTTAATACAATGTGTTTTTATTTTTGAATCTTTTATCTTATTAGATATAAGTGTGGATGGTGTGTTATGTTTACATTGTAGAGTTTTATTGGGTCTTCCTCAATTCTAATAAAACTCATTTGAAACATGCCATTGAGTGATCATTCCCCAAAGAGATGTAACTTATAAAACTATGAGTTGATAAATATAAATGTTTCAACCCCCATTGAAGACAGAGAAGTGCTATAAATTGAGCACCATATAAACCTCAACTACACTAATCAAAACATCATTATAACTCTTTTGTGGAACCCTAAAACATGTTCATATATAAATTAAAACTTTAAATGAACCCCTAAAGAAGGATTTTAGATATAAATTGCTTGTATAGTACTGTCGTTCCCTGTTAATATTCAATATAAAAAATAGAGTATTTTTTTGCATGAACAAATTTTGAACCCCAAATCTCATCCATTTGTACCTCAAAGTGATATATAAATGTCATAATTTATCAGTCAATCTACTTAATTTGACCCAAATAACATGTCTCATAATGTCATAGATTATCCCAATGGTTCCTCAAGATCACGTAGAATTCCCCATATATGTCTCACATATGTCTCAGTATGTCCAAGATATCCCATCTAAATCACATAACCTAACTTAAAATTTGAACTTTGTATTTTTCATGTCTTAAATATTAAGGACAAGATTTCTATATGCCCCCCTTTTGAGGTGAGGGATGAATCATGTGAATCACTCATCCCAAAAGAAATAGTTCTGTGAATCATGTGTATATAGAAAAATATAGTCATATAAATTATATATAAAAACAAGATAATACATGTCAACATATAAATATTTGATCATTCAATAATGTATAAAACATGTAACATAAGACAATGGGCATACATGTGTCATGTCAATAAAATATAGTAATTATGCACATAATAATAAGCAACATAGTAGATGCATGATAGAAATCATGGCATCACATACAATAGAATAATATGTGATAGAAATCATGACACCAAGCTCAGCAATAATCATATATATAACCACATACACACATAATATCATGATTATGAAACACACAAGCACTTAAGACATTACACAACTATGGCTCAACTCTAACCCAACATGGGAACAACATGGCCATGACATTGACTAGAGGATCCTCTAACACAACTGACACACAATGTGATAAGACATCATCAATTTACACAAAATTCAATATAACATACATCAATGATCACACAATGTAATCATAATCATCATCAAACATGTAAAAACTAATGAATGTTAGTTTTCATAATCTATCAATATCATCACCTATTATAGCAAAGCACAATATGCATAGCAAATAGCACTATAAATGTATAAACAAGAGCAAGCCATTTTTAACAATGTACTATGATCAATGGATCAATACAATAAGATATAACTTAATAAGTGTGAAAAAATGCCTCTAACGTAGAAAAATTTCCCCTACATGTAAATAATGTCACACATATGTATGTCCACGTATAATGTGTAACCTATCTATTATGCATCCAACTCATTCACCCAGTGAAAAGAATGTGTGTAGAAAATAAATATGTAACTCACCATGTCTATGATAAATAACATAAATCAATAATGTATACTATCAAAACAGGTCATAAATAAGTTATATTTTTGTTTTTTTTTACTTCTTGAATTTTTATTTTACTTTTTACAATCCTAAGACTGAATCTAAGGGATGTTGAAATGTAAACTGAGAATCATAAGGTTGCATGTTTAATTCATGTCAAGATCACCAGAATGTTTTAATTATTTTGTGATTAATGTGATCTAAACTAAATAAAATTATGAATATTCATATTTTATAAAATAGGGCAATAATCATACAAATATGAATGTAAAATGGTAAATTTATATTTTACTTACTATATTTTGAATAGACAAAGTAATGGAAGAGAGATGATCTTAAAATATTATGATGTTATTTTTCTCATTGTATTCATCATAGTCCCTAAAATGAATCTATATCTACTTTATAACTACTCAGATCTGGGAACAAAATCTCAAACCATGCTCGAACACTACCAACAAAGCTCAGACCCCTATAGTGACTAGTATTGTCTAAGCTCTCGGTACCATCACAGTTGATTGTGCAGGTCTGATCCACCTTAGACCATTTCATCTTCACCTTTAAATAACTCCTATGTGTACACTCATACTCGATACTATGCATTGATTCTTATTTTTCTTATCCTTGATTGGAAACCCTAATAATACTTTTCACAAAAGATTACCCTTAAAAAGTGGGTTGGATAGCCCTAACCACTACTTATTGAGTGATGTAACATTTCCTATGTTCTAATACTCCCAAGAGGGCTTAAAATATAGTCCTTCGACCTATGTGTGTGTGCACATAATCATGACCATGCTAGAATGCAATGCAATGCAATTCTCTAATTTCCACAATTGATAACTTGCAACTTTGACCCATGTTCTATATATATACTTGCCTTTGGGGATATTCATTTGAGACTTTTTAATATTGGTATGCCTTTGTTTTAATTTATAAATAGAGTTCTAATATATATCTCAATCTTATTAGGATTTTCTAAGATGAGTGCTAGACTAGTATGGCCTTAGACTTGATTTGTATTTATAGATGACTCTTTAATATTTCTTGCCATGATCGACCCATGAAATGTGTCTAGGCCAACCTAATAGAGACTCCACCATTTTAAAATTATTCATTGAATGTCCTTAACACTACTAATAGAGGCAAACACCTAAAACAAATTATAACAAACAAATTATAACTGTCTGACTACTGTCAGTATTGTCCTAAGAGTGAAAATCAGTGATTTGGGATATGATGATAGTTTATTTAGGATTAAAAAGTTTTATTGCATATAAAAAGATGATATTAAATGTGTGTACTGGTAAATTGGTTTAGCTGAGATAATAAGTGGGTAGAATGATAGGGGAAACTGTGCACAAGAATCAAATGTATATGCCCAAATCTAAGTATATCAAGATGTGCCAAAATTGATGTTTCCTAGTGTCTAATAACAAATACATGTGTCTATAGGGTGCAGAAAGGTAAGAACGAGTGATAATCCCCATTATACATGCCCCAGTATAGACTAACTATAATAATGAATTAACTCAAAATAGTAACTACAAAGTGACTAAGATGTATGAAGGATGCTAAGACACAGCCAATCCTAATATAAGCAATGTAGGATCAATAAACGCATGGTGCATCATGCCCCCAATGAAATGTATAGGTGATAAACACAATAAAATGGATGGACAAGTGATATGCCCCAATGTAACCCATGAAATAGGGATAAGAACTATAACCCATTGTAATTATATAATAAAATTGTGAGCTATAGCAATGAAGCACACAATAGTGGTATGCCCAAATAGATGCATAGTAAGAACCACAATAATGTATGCACCAACATAGTGTATCATATATAAGAGTGTGCATGATATATATCATGGCACCAAGCATATGACATTGCATAATATAATTAATAATGTAGATAGGCATAATCATGTAACCACATATAGTAATTGAAACCATCGAGTGAAACAAAAAGACCAAAATAAAACAAGCTATCAACCACACCAAAGTGACACACTTAACAACTAGAGGGTCCTCTATAGATGACACAAAATAAGAAATTACAACCAACAAACACAAGCACATGCAAGTAATCGAAACAATCGTAACGGTAACACAAGAACACATAATATAACTATGTAACAATCATATGAAGTAACATAATGGATCAATGTAATGCAACATCTAATATGTAAGCTAGAATAAGATGTGTATAACCAAATATATAAAAATATATACAATAATGAAAATTAGGAAGGATATAATTATAAATCCACTAAAAATGCCCCCAAAGGATGCCCCCGGGTATAGATATGATGAAGCTTCTAAGCAACTTTAATTCCATGATCATGCGTAACATGTACATCATGCATCTAACTCAAATAATATTGTGAGAATCGTGTGCATAAACAATTGATATGTAAACATCTAGTATAGGTATATAAATGTGATATATAATAATGTGTAACTATGTAATAGATAAAGATAAATGAAAATAAATTTTATTTTTATGTTTTTTCATATTTTTACATTTTATAATTTTTCAAAAATTAGAACCGAGTAAGAGACAAGCCAAGAGGCATAAAATAAAAGGAATCAAGGAAACAATCCTAGAGGCAAAAGCAAGAAAAAGAGAACAAGACCAAATCCAATAAGAGAAATAAATAAGAAGCAATAAAATGAGTAGCCTGGCTAACCCGCAACTTCCCCCAAATCTATGTGTAATAGGGAATAAGGCATGTGCACACACACACACACACACATATCATCATCATCATCATCATCATCATCATCATCATCATCATCATCATAAGTAAGTGCATGTAGGATTTTAGAATGGGAAACAAAAATTAAAAGGGAAAGATCCAAAAAAAACGATGAAAATAACATAAAAAAAGTGGCTAGAAGAATAGAATAACAAACTGGAAGCATGAAGAAGGTAACTTCAAAGTTTAAGAAAAAACATAAATTTCAAAACTAGAAGACACATGAAGCAATAAACACCTCAAGGGAGGATAGAAATAAAAGATAAAAGGAAGCATAATGAGATCAAAATCCATACACACATTAAAGAGAGAAAGCATGAGAGAGATTAAAAAAAAAATGAGAAGCTATATGCAATATATTATTTCATTGAAGTGGATGAGATATACTAGCAATGCTAACCAATAACCTCGTTTAAATGTTTATTGTATGAATAATAGGTTGCCTACTCATTTTTATGATCAAGATATGAGGATCTTGTGGAACATGACCTTGAAGATTCAAATGTGTCACTAGCAATATATGAAATGTAATCATCAGTTGTATGGTAACATGAATCATCATCACTATGAGTGTAATCATTATCGATAAAATGGGTTGTAATAGCCTATCTTCCTCTTGAAAAGAAACACTTTGTTTGGATCTTATAACTAAAACCATAGTAGGTGTTTTGGCTTAAGCAAACACAAGAGATTGTGATAAGACTCTCACAAGATGTGGATGAATAGATCATATAACTCTAGATATCTTCACTTGAGATTGTATGAAATATTATTTATGTAGCACTTTGTATAATACCTCATGTTGTTGTTAAATAGGTTACTCACAAGATGTCCCTCAAATAGTAAACACTTTGTTATCATGCACAAACCTTATGCATTGGTATGATGTGGATGGGATAGCTCACATTTGATTAAGCCAAGGGCATCAAAATAATAGATCAGATGTTTAGTTATCTAAAAATACATGAAACCACACTAAATAGGTCTTAAGACCTGTGGTGATAATTAATGTGATGCCTATTGGATGTGTCCATATAAGACTGTCATATCTTTTAATAACCATGGTTATACCAATTGGGTCATTTTAAGTGTATCCTAGACTAACAAGAAATTGCATTATACATATGTTTAATATTGAACCATTGTCAACCATAATATCATTTGCTAATGTTGGATGTGAAGTAAAGAAAGCTTATATAAATAATGGTCCATTGTTTGAATCATCTTTTGTAATATCACAGTCATAAAATGTAATAAATGGAACTTCTTTATATGCATATATGACCACACCTATGTGTTGGAAATCAACCAACAATGTTGATTACAATACGAAAGCAATAAATGTGAAATTAAACCAGAAAGATAAGTAACTAGAATCAGATAATAGCAAACAATAAGAGATACAAAAAACTACCCTGAAAACTTGTATTAAACTCTTTACAGAAAGAATACAATTGAAGAAACTTCTTTTCTTCCACACCTCTCTCAGATGTACAGATCTCTCTCTAAATCTCTTTCCCTCAAGAGCTCTCTCTCTCAATTACAATCAACTCCAACAACCTGGAATGATTCACATATACAATTCTGCACTGTTCAACACTCTACTCTACAATAAGCTATGAAGATCTATCATATTATATAATAATTAGGAAACATGAGCATACAACTACAGCCATCAGATGCACCTCCTAATCAAGGGCTCTAAACAGTCTTACTTAAAATAGAGATGCAGACTTAAGACTATCACTTAATCCTCTCATGCAAACACTCTGTTCTGTCCACGAAAATAGCTTTCTAGACGCATAGGTAACCGACATCGGTTCCTGCCTATTTGCCTGTGACCGACGTCGGCCGATCCATGACCGACGCCGGCATCTCCTGGTCTGCTCCTGATCGACGTCGGTCGCTCCTGACCAACGCCAGTGACTGTGTAAACCTGCAACTTTGCAATTTGCTCACTTGGTGAGGCTTTTAGCTCCATACCATAACAATCTCCCACTTGGAGATAAACAGTTGCACCAGTACCTGTACAGCAACATCTTCTAGCTCTGATACCACTTGTTGGGAAATAACGGAAGCACACAATTGATTACCAAATACAAGCAACTTACATGCGAAATTAAACCAGAATCACAAGTAACTGGAATTCAAAAATAACACAGAATATGAGAGACACTACACAATTGTATTAATACTCTTCCAGAAGGAAATACAACAAAAAAGATTGCCACAGTTCTTCCTTACACACCTCTAGGGCTCCCACACCTCTAGGGCATAAACAGTAAATCTTTCCTCAAAGCTCTATCTCTTACGGTCCCAACACACAACTCAAACACAGAGTTGGTGTTCACCTCCAACCAGTCAGTATCCACTACTGCCAATACACCAGTGCTCCACGCACTCCACAAGTGCTCCACACACTCCAAGTACACAAACATACTTCAAGTAGATCTCCCCTAAAATACAACAACCTGCAACCCAAATGATCTCACTTATTGAAGGATCTTCCTTGCCTTCCTCTTTGCTCTCTTTCTGAGTACACACTATACTCCAAGTAGATCCTACCTGATCCTACTCTCTGTTGTGTTGCTATCCTCCCTGATCTTACACACCTGCAAATCAATCTGGTTCTGCACCCCTGCAAACCTGGATCATGCACACACATACACCTACAGATCAATGATCTTACTTACCATATAGATCTCCTAACGTAGCCATGCACACCTGCTGACCAAGATCCTACACAACTGAAGAACCCTTCTGATTCTCCAAAACCAGCACCCACACTTGGCACTGCTATGGAACTAGGAGGAACACCCTTGCTCACTTCACACACAGAAGGAGCTAACTTTGCTCAACTCAAACTAGAACACTTTACAATACAGCCCATGAGTCTCTTAAATAGATCTCATGCAAACAATAATTAGACATCTAATTACAATAATTATATCCGCAACTTCTAGTCTAAATTTGGCTCTTGACATGCAAACACTTGGTTCATTAACTAACTGCCCATAAAACTTGTAGTTCTGAACCGCACAGGGGACCGACGTCGGTCCCTGTCTGCCTGGAAGTGACCGACGTCGACCGATCCCTGATTGACGTCGGTTGCTTCTCTTCACTAACATGACCGACGTCGGCTGATCAGACCGACGCCAGTTGCTCTGCAACTCAGCAACCTTCAACAACCTCCTCCCCTGTTTGCATCAGTGAAGCTTTTAGCTCCACAACCTAACACTATGAACATTTAAGATATGAGCATATTGGGCCCCAAATCCGTCTAAGTATAGGATCCGCACTAACACAGTCGACACTTGGGCAAGAGGCAATCATTTGTTATGATTTTTGTTTTGTCATCTTGTGGCACCAGCTAGCAAGCAACTAACCAACTCCCGTTTGACTCAATCATCATCAAAAAGAGGGCACACAGGATAATCACAGCATAATGGAAGTAGGGTAGTGGAGCCAATGGAATGATTGTATCCAGTGCCAATTCAGCACCCAGCGTGCTCCTTTCACTCTGGCACTAAGATATCCCTAAGTGTTATAAAATCCAAGTGGAATATTGTTAGCGAGGGAGGAAAGTTGGAGTAGCAAAGCTCTGCAGGATTATTTCTATATGTTATATTTTCTTTTAGCTTAGGGTTGAGTATGGATGCCTCGGAGGCTCCTCATTATAATGTCCAAGCTTGTTTGTGAGCCTTTAGGCTTTAGCAACTTTAAGATGAGCATTTGCTCAGTTTTTATTGATATATATACTATGTATTTTAACTCTAGCTAATGATAAATGGCTTTGCACAATGTTTACAATAGTTGTAAGGTTTAACTTTATATTATGAATGTTAAGTTCCAGTGAGCTTTCTACCTAACCCATTCATGGTGTTCTTGTAGCTCATGATGACATCAACACCCTATATAGGAAATTCTCTACGTATAGGAAAGACCTCGTGCCTCACAATGATACTTGTGTTAAATCATGAGCCCAAGCCTAAGTCTTTCATCTATGTACCCCATTGAATCCTCCAAACCCCTGAATGATGTTGAGTCAAGGAAACTAGAGGCTTACACCCATGAAGCTATAAAAACACATCATATAGGCATGCGCCTGACAGATGATCAGTTCTCCCCCAAAATGACTTGTGCCCATGAACTTACCATTATCATTGCACTAACCAAAGTCCCTAAAAGATAGAGTTGCACCATGGCATAACTAGCCCAACATAGGCCCTAGTCCTTTCACCACTGTGATTTAGGTGAGTGGATATGGCTTGCACCTTATGTGAAGTGATGACAATGCAGTCACGTGACAAATGTTGAGTGCTACAATATTAGTCAAGGATTGTGCCATGCTATAACAAGCCTAGATCTGACTTGGACAGCTAGATAAACATCAGACAAGGCCAATGACTTAAGACCCCAAATTTTTTACAACATTTTGGTTATGTTATTGGGACTCATGTTGAATTTTACTATTGTAATGGTGCACCATAATGATGCTCTGACTCTCCCTCAAGAACATCGAGTGTTGGCTGGAAAGAGTGTAAGATAGGTTTGCACTGAGGCATCCAATTTGTAGAGGATAGAAACTAAGAAAGTGGGTCCAGACCCACCTGTATGATGCCAAGTATGAGGTTTTATTTTGCAAACTATTGGAGCAAGTGTACCGATGGTTGGCTGCCTATGCAACACACAAAAGTCAAAGCTATAGGCATTGCCTTGAGTGGATGAAAGAACACCTAGAAAGGCTTGAGAACTTAGATGCCACTTGGACTAGAGCTACAGACAAATGGTGGCAACGTGCATTAAATAGGTATGTGCTTGAATTCTCATTATCGACATACTCCTACCCTGAAGAAGTAGAATATTAGTTCTTGCACAAACCCAAAGGCATGTTTGTGAGAGAGTTTGGTACTGAACTCAAGAAGATGATGGTGGATTATGGATTTAAAGCAATGAGGATGGAAGGCTAAAGTCCTCTCGTGTATGAGCAGTGCAATAGGGAAGAAGGGGATGTGTAGGTGAGGTACAATGGAAGGGGATGAGAAGTTTGACACCTGAGAGTTTAGGAGATAGGCTTATAACAAGAGGAGGCATAGGTTGATGGAAGATCTGGAACTTGAAAGTGATGAGAGGATCCGTAGTGAGCAGTAAAGGCATGGGGAAGGATCTCTTGAATGGTAGCAACACCTAGAGGAGGAAAACCTTGAATCTATGAAACAAGCTCCACAGTTGATGGGTAAAGAATGCTTGGGGTCCTTACAGAATTTGACCATTGGAGATGCATCAGATGCACCTACCCCCTTTGGTCCTATAATGAGAGCTCATGTGCTAGATCCCTCACATGAAGATAGAATATTGATAACTGACCCATTGTCAACCTAGACTTTGACTATTTTTTAGACTTAGACCATAATTTTTTGACTAAAAAGTTGTTCCTTATGAGGAGCTAAAAGAGGATACCTTTAGACCTTGGGGCACTAGCCTGATCAGATAGTATGTGAGCACAAGCATTACAATCCATCCAATGTTAGTTGTGTAGCTTGGGAAATATCCTAGAGGAAGTGGCCCCATGCCACTAGTTGGTAGTACAATGTCATCATCTTTATTGGCACTAGCAATAACGATGGGACCAAAACCTGGCCCAATGGTTAAAAGCGTTAGAGGACCACCACTAGGACAAGTACCAAGGGGACAAGCACCTCAAATATTGGTTTCTACCCTACCCCAAATTTATTATGAAATGGCCATACGTATGCCTAAGTATTGAGGTGAAGAGAATTCAACAGAGCATGTGCTCAAGTGTGAACTATAATGGTGCACTCGGGGTATAACCTAGTCTAAGCGTAAGGCAACCCATTTTGCAATAACTTTTCTTAATCATGCCCATACTTGGTATAGGAAGTTTGATCCTAACTAGGCTATGGTTGATTACAACACCCTGAAGGAAGCCTTCTTGAAATAATTTTATATAACTGAGTTTGAGAAATAGAGCATCACCGCACTCAAGGAGATTAATCAAGGATTATCAGAGAACATGCGCTTATACAATGTTAGATTCAAGACTCTTCTTTCCAATTTCCCCTATGATATTCACCCTTCCTAGTATGCATAATGGTTCATTGGGGGATTGCTAGTACCATTCAGAAGTGTGTTGTCCATGAAAACATTCATAGACCCTCAAGAAGCGCTTGAAGCCGTGCTCAGAGCTAAGGCAGTCAGAAGCGTCGGCATAGGAATTAGCCCTTTTATGGAGGCATAGATTGCATCTATGGCCTACCAACTACAAAATTTGACCTCTAGTTCATCTCAAGATGCTTGGAGTGGGTTATGGTGGACCAAATATAAGACAGAAGGCCATAATAGAAATAATTTCCCTCGAAGGAAGGTGCATTTATTTCTTCTCAACTATGAAGTTTATCACAAGGCACATGATGTTTGCAACTCCCTTTGTTGCAACACACCAGTCAATTCAGCACAACCACCTATTGTTGGTTATGTGATGCCTATACTCATACCACATTTAATTGTCATGTAATTGATGAGATGCATGAGAATATGGGGAGAGGTGCACGGTAGGCAATGATAGCAGTATGAGGGCAAGGATCCCAAGGAAATGAGGATTATGGCCAGTAGAACATAAGGTATGGGATGCAAAGAGGCACCTAAGGGTGAGGTGGTGGATGCGATGGAGGAAGGTTCGCACCATGATCGTGTTACAAGTGTGGTTCAACTGAGCACTATTAGTGCAACTACCCTATGCATCTAATGTGTGGGTATTATTGAGGAACACATAAGGTCAAGAAATGCTTCGACTTGTACAAAAAATTGACCCAAGGTAAGACCAGTGTAGATAAGGGTGCAAGGATGATTAGGCGTGAGCCTAAGGTAGATAAATGGACTCCAAAGGTGCAACTAATCTGCACAGATCCAATCAAAATGCAGGAAACTACTCAGAGTGGACTCACCACTCAATCACCAATTGCACCAATACCAAAATTGCACTTGGAATATGGGGAACTGCGCTATACTGAGTACATAATGTAGCATGAACCCAAATCTATGCCTTATCGAAACCCTATGCACCAAAAATATGTGTTGCAAAAGGATATGAGTTTGATCCATAACCTACAAGGAGAGCTCCAATTGGCATGAGACCTAGAGGCGTAGGTTGTCACCTCTCACAAGCAGCAGGATGGTCTTGAGGCTGAAGTGCAAGAAGTAATGGAGATCTTGCACCTCTTATAAATAGAAAGGATGTTTCCCCTATTAAATAATTTACTTTTAGAACATGCAGGGCAATACTCAGTTGAAGTTACCACACCATACATGGAAAAGGCACAAGAGGTTAGCAATACCCAAAATGTAGAGTATGACTAAGAATTAGTGTTGAATGCCACCATTGATGGATGGTCTTTCTATGAGGTCCTCATCAACACAGGCACTGAAGCTAATATCTTGACCAAGTACATATGGGAGAAGATAGGTAGTCTAGCCCTTAGGCCTTCCCCCCATGTACTATTTATGGCCAACAAGACCTGAGCACAACTGATCATGATTTTGAAGCACACCATTGTAGATATTATGGGTGTCAAATTCCATGTTGACTTTGAGGTAATCAAGTTGGCTAAACAAGAAAACTATCTAATGCTTCTAGGAAGGCCATCGTATTACACCAATAATGTTGATATGCACTTAAAGAAGTGATATATGACCTTTGAGAATGGCAAGGAAAGGGTAGAGATTCCCCTCTAAAGTGACCAATGACCCCCTATGTGGAGAGCATTGATCTTGAGGATGAGATCAACATATATATAACATCATGGTGCAGGGCATCGACAATCTCAACCCCACTAATCAAAGATTACTCTCTTGGAAAGATGGGCAGGTAGCCTCAGACACCACCGATGTTGCTTGCAACTGATGAGTCGAAGAGGCTTATGAGGCCATTGGTTGAAGATGTTGCCTAGACTACACAAAGGTGTCGAAACCTATGAGGACTGGCTGGGTCTAAATTGATCGCACTCCAAAATGATGGGTCCCTTACGATGAGAAGAAAGGAAAGAAGGTACTCTACTTGAGCAAAGGTAAGCTTGTGGTGCTCCCAAAATTTGAAGGAAGTAACCTAGTGGAAAAGTATGTCCATGATCTCAAATCATGCATCCCCAAATAAACAAATATAATGGGTGCAATAGTGTATCCATTGAGAATCACTGTCACTCGTTAGTGGGCAATGCAAAAGTCTAAATTGCCAACCTGGTAAGATTTGAAAGCAGCAATTTGCACTAGATTTGGGATAAGTAATGAGGAATTTGATATATCAACATACTCTAGCAACTCTGATCCCATAGCACATGTATGTTTATGCGAAGAGACATGGACTAATTACTGTATAACTACCCCAAAGAACTTATGGGTGCACACCTTCTATATAACTCTGCAGACATGGGTGTGAGCATGGTTTGAGGTCAATGAAATGCATCATAAAACAACCAATCAGGATGCCCTTAAGGAGAATATTTTGCACACCTTCTCCTTTTCCTCACAAAACTTAAGGTTGATCGAGCCACTGCAAGTGATTCGAAGGGTAGTGCTCAAGGACACTGCAATCCTCGAGGAGTGCCTGAAAGACACGTTCAAGGAGAAAGGGTTGGTGCTCCCAAATTTCTTTGAGGAATAAATGCTAAACAGTGACTCAAGTGAAGAAGATGATGGAACTTAAGAAGGAGCGCTACTGGAAAACTCTGATAGGCAAAAGAAAGCATGTACGCCAAATAGATGATAGTGCTCCCAATGAAGAAGACCTGACTCATCTCTACATAGAGACAACTAAGGGAACTCAGCAAATTGAGGACTCGCACCAAGAAAAAAATGAGCCCTATTACACACTACTAAATACCATCAAGGTGGACATTATCGTAGAAGGAGAACCAAATATGGCTACTCTAGGTGCCTATTGGTCTAATGTAGAACTGGCATGCATTGTGGATCTCTTCAAGGAATTCTAAGATTTGTTCCGTAGGAATTATCAAGATATGAAGGGCACCCACCCATCCCTTGATAAAATGAGCATAAATCTAATCGATGATGCAAGACCCATCAAGAAGTGCCCCTATAGAATGCATCCCAAGCTCCATGCCAAGGTTAAGATACAGATCAATACAATGCTAGCCGTAAGGGTCATTTACCTTGTGTAAGAGTTTGAGTGGGTGAGCTTGATGGTAATTATCATCAAGAAGGATGGGCACATTTGTATTTGCATCGATTATAGAATGTTAAATGCCACTTCCATCATTGGCAAAGTTATAGATGACATCACAGGCTATGAGGTTTACTACACCTTCACTGATGGGTTCTCTAGATACCATGAAGTTCAAATTGAGGAGGAGAACAAGCCCAAAACAACCTTTGAAACTAAATGGGCTTGTTTTGCTTATAACGTGATGCCATTTGGACTCAAGAATGTATTAGTTATGTTCTCTAGATTGGTGATCATCACGTTTAAAGACTTCATCCATAAATTCCTTCAGGTTTACCTAGATGACTGGATCGTGTATGGCCTCATGAAGGACCATTATGATAACCTACGCCTAATGTTTGAAATATGATGGTAGCCTTAGATATCCTTGAAATTAAAGAAGTGCATCTTTGCAACACCCTTTGGAACTCTGCTCAGGTACATCATCTATAAGGATGGTCTACTCATCGATCCCATAAAGATTGCAATAATCATTCAGCTTCAGAGTCCTTCCACATAGAAAGACGTTCATGCCTTTCTTGGCTACTGTGGGTATTATATAAATTTCATAAGAAGCTATGCAAAGATTTTGGCACTGCTAAAAGAGCTCTTGTGCAAGGATGGCGCATTCTATTGGGGCGAAGTGCAAGAGCATGCCTTTGAGATTTTGAAGCTCAAGTTGGCTAGCATACCTATTTTACAATTTCTCGACTAGACGACCTCATTATACATCCATGTTGATGCATTTGGTTCTGTGATTGATGCAATTTTGGCTAAATGGATCACCCCATCTCCTTCTCTAGCAAAAATATGATGAAAGTAGAGCAGAACTATATCATAACCAAGCATGAGGCACTCGTCATGGTCTATGCCCTACAAAAGTTTAGATAATACTTATTAACGACCCCGTTCATCTTATTCACAGACCATGAGGCACTTAAGTAACTCATGAATAAGCCCATTTTCCATGGGTGCATTTGTAGATGGATAGTTCTATTTCAGGAATTCCAATTCTCCACTATCGTCAAGCTTGAAAAATAGAACTTAGCCCCAGACCACTTGTCCCATATCAACTCTATCGATGTAGCAGCACCTATTGAGGATGATATGCCAGATGCACAACTCTACAGATTCCAATGCATCCCTGAGGAGTTGGTGAAGATATCCACTTTCCTAACATCTGGATCTGCACCCCCAATAATGACAACCAAAGAAAAGAAATAGCTCGTAATTTGTGCTACCCTTTTTTATCTCATTAGCAGGGAATTATACAAACTCGATCAAGATGAAGTCCTATGCCGATATGTCTTGGAACATGAAAGGGACTCTATTTTACATGAGGCGCATGAAGGGGTAGTAGAAGGCCATTACACAGGAGACACAACGGCACATAAGGTATTGCAATTAGGCTTGTGGTGGCCAAGTCTATTTCAAGATGTGAAAGACTGCAGCAAGGCATGCGACATATGCCAATGCATATGAAATCCCAACCACCGAGATGAGATGCCCCTCATCCCGATTATTGATTGGGCACCATTTGATAAATGGTCCATTGATTTTTTTGGATTGATTACTCCTACAGTGTGATGCACAAGCACGAGATACATTCTAATAGTTACTGACTATCTCACCAAGTGGGTCGAGGCCGTGCTAACCAAAAACTACATAGCTACCACAGCCATAAGGTTCATATGGGATAACATCATAAGCCTCTATGAGTGTCCAATCATCTTGACTAACAATAGGGGCACAGAATTCATTAATGAAATTGTGTGGATCTTGTTGATAGAATAAATAGTAGCGCACCATAAGACAATGCCTTATCATCCCCAAGTGAATGACATAGTTGAGGAATTCAACAAGAACATGGGGATATGCCTAACAAAGATATGTGATTTTGGTTGCAAAGATTAAGATGATCGAGTGTCGATAGTGTTATGGGCATATTGCACAACCTACAAGTGCCTGAACAAGGCTACACCATTTCAACTGGTGTTTGTCACTAAGGCGATTATGTCGATGGAGTTTTTGGTGCCATCATTGTGCATCATGCAAATTCGCTGATTGGATGACCAAAAATCATTGAATGTAAGACTGGAGGACTTGGAGTGCTTAGATAAGGTGTACACCCAAGCAAGGTGGAGCCAACAGATAGAGAAGGCATGCCAGAAGCTCTGGCATGACAAGTATATAAAGCATAAAGTATTGATTGAAGAAGCATTAGTGTTTCTCTATGACTCCAAGTACCTCAAGCACCTGGGTAAGCTGCAAATAAGGTGGATGGGTCTATATGTCATCCACAATATATTAGATTCTGGCACATGAAAGCTACACACATTGTCGGGTGAGAGGTTCCTTGAGTATTTCAATGGCAACCGATTAAAGCCTTATAGGCAATAGGATGACACTTGTGCCATCAAATACCAACTCCCCAGTCACAATCTAGTGATATTGTGCGACCAAAATAAATTGTCACAAGCCAAATAAATTCCTTTTATTTGTGTTATTTTTTATTTTTGATGTGGTGAGTGAATAAGCAATGCATTACGGCTGCCAGTAAAAAATTTCTAGTGCTTCATGTATAATTCTAGCTAGGTGAGCCGAACACGAATGCTCTCCAAATACCTAAGTCCAGACACCTAAGTTATGGGCATGTGAAGTTTTCCAAATTCAAACACAAGTTGTATTAGATCTTCGTGCTCAAGATTCAAGAAGCAAGGCATTGTTAGGCCCATAGAAGGGCTAGTTTGGTGCTTCTAAGCATAATACCAGTTGGATTAGTCGAGCGAGGTTGGTTTTTAAGCACCTATGGTCAGACACCTAAGTTTTTGGGTGCATGGAACTCATCGTACCTAGAGCATAAGTGAACCAAGAGAGGTGCACAAGATACAAGTGTATAAAATATAGAGTGAAGATGCATAACATGATCATGCACAAGAGATCATATGAGAGTGCCGTACTTGAGGGCCAGTGCAAGGGATTTGTATGGGGTAGGACAAGCCAAGGCAAGAAGTGAAAAGCATAATGAAATTGAATAAGACAAACAAGTGCAATTGAAATGGATGCACAACAGGAAGAGGAAATGGGATCAAGGAAGTTGAATCATGCACATATGAGGTGATCTGCCTAGGTTGCCATATTGGAGGCGAAGGTCACACCAAGTGAACAAAGCGTAGGAGAAGATCATTAAGATAAGCTAGCATCCACCCAAAATGAGGCTGGAAGTGACCGTTTGAACTACACATCACTTCACCAAAAAGTCGTTAGAATAATTTAAAGGTGATGGTGGAGGAATAAAGATATGCATAGAATGTGTAGATGACGCTAGATTTTTGCACATTTCATGGGTCATAATGAAATCCCAAGGAATATAGGCTTCGTCATGCCATTAATCAACCACAATTAAGGTGGTAGATGAGAGTAGATGTATAAAACAATGAAAAGTCAATTGTTTCTAGTTATAAACCTTATGATAATTTGAATTTAGAATAGAAAACCAGAGTGAAACCAGCGAACTAGAGAGCCAAAGCAAGGAGACCCTACTACAGTGAGACTTTGATCACCCCTAGATGTCAAAAGTGAATGGTTAAGTTGAGAATCGAATTACTTTCTCTGTAAAATTGGAGTAGAGAAGCAAGGGGTACGAATTGTACATTAACCAGGGAGTAGAAAAGTTAGAGTGATGTCGAGGCCACCATTTGTGACACATGAATCTCAAGAGCTGAAGACACAGTCGCAGACCTCATGATTGTGAGAATTTCCAACAAAAATTAAAGGCTCTGATAAGATAAATAGACCATGTTTCAACACCAACCGGTTCAGGATGGGGAAAAGTGGATGACTTTGGGTCCACAACAAGTGTAGAAAGAAGCCAAGAAAGTGCAAGTAGAAATAGAAGCAACCATAACACAAATAGTATCACCACTAGTATAGGGAGTAAGCATCGTCGAAGTTGATCCAAAGGTGCTTGAGAAGATGTCATATCGAGACATGCAGTTTCTCGAAGAGGTATTGATGGGATAAAATTGGGCATTGTTCATGCACAACTACCACCTAAAAGAGTATAACCACCACACTTCAATAAATGCATAGGACCTAGTGAAGGATTGGGTGGTAGATATGAGGGCAAAGATTAAATCAAGCATAGCACTATTTGATGTCTCCATCTGGGACAAATTGGCAACCATCAGTGCAACTCAACTCTATGAGTTGCCATGTTTCAGAAATCTAGAAGAACTTGTATAGTTCCTCCTCTCGCACATCCACAAGGACCGATTCTACTTCACGAGGAGGCACATGAGGCTATTGGCAAGCCTTATCAGTTGAATCACTAGACTCTTAGACTCCGACATAGACATCCACCAAATGATGATAGATGATGCTGACGTCGAAAGGGTCATGAAACTCCTTAGATACTACAAGGGAGGTTTCATGTTCCAAATCAAGGAGATTCAAGACCCAGGAATAAGGGTAGCTTCACACCTCGTAAGCTCAAAACTCTACCCCAGCAATCGATGGTCAGATATAACAAAGGCCTACATATGCATCACCTACCACATGGCATAGGGGGTTACATTTTATATCACCAAGTTCATCACAAAAGACATAATAAAGAATGCACTCAAATATCATACAGCGTGAGAGACCTTTTGGTGGGGGTCCATGTTGATACCTATTGTGATGGAGGAGATCGACATGCCCAATGGTGATGAGGACAACCTTTGAGTCTTCCCAACGCACAACTCCCCAGAACTAAAAATACCAAAATCATACTTGCCCCCTTCACCCCGAAGTACAAAGCCCAAGTAATGGGATGGTGTGTAGTATATCAAAGCATTCAAAGAGGAATGGTGCATTTCTGAGAAGATCCCCCAGAGCCTGATTGCAACAATGACTTTCACCGTTATGAAACACTTTTGTGTAGTACAATTGGTGCTCACAGATGGTAACCGCTTTGGCTAGCTAAAACTTCCTTACGTGTTTTCAGCCAAGTACTTCAGAGATGCATTAAGAAGAATCCCCAATGCATAGTAGGTAGACATCCCAGTGAAGGCCATGGATGCAAAAATATGCAGTTTGATGCACCAATACATGCACCCAAGAGGCAAAGCAACCAAAGACAAGGAGGATGACTCGGATGGCACCGACATCTATCCCCTCAAAAGATAAGTCATCATTGGGCACATCCATAGGCTCTTTTATGAGATGAAGCCAAGGAAGAAGGGTGCGCACATGGACAAATATGATGACATCCCCCTTCAGGTCGGTGAAGGAGAGTTGGTGCTAGTGGCACAAAGAAAATCCCTCCAAAAGAAGCGAGGAGAAACCCTAAAGGAAATATAAGAGTGCATCTGATTGAAGATTGCCTCCAATGATGAAGCCACTCCCTCTGTACCTAAGAAGAAGCATGTGGTCTTCACACTAGGGATTTATTCGCCCAATCCAAGGGAGAATAAAGATAAGTCCAAGGTGCCAATGGCAATGCCCATGATTACCTTGGCAAAGATGGAGGCACAAGAGGCACGCGAGGAAGCAGAAGTGCAAGAGGTGCATGAAGAGATGAAAGAGAAAGATGGAGGGATGGAAGTATACATCATCCAAGAAGAAGAAATAAGGGAAGAACCCAACATCGCATACATTCATGAGGCTCTTTAGGGTGGCATTGTTGTTGTGCTTGGAAAATTAGAAAATACATCAAGTGCCTCACCCATAGAACCCACTACGCAGCGTCCGCAAACTGAGGAAAAGAGGTGCCAGTGGATGGAAATGGGCCTCAACAAAGAACATATAGAGGCGGTGTTAGATATGATCAAAAAAGAGAGGCCCTGAAGGCAGTTGGCATGACCCAAGCAGAGATTTATAACGTTAAGGCCAAGGAGGAAAAGATGGCCACAATAATAAAGATGAGGAAAGCGAAGATAAAGAAGGCCCAAAAAGAAAAGGCCAAGAGAGAAGAGGAAGAAAAGAGGGTTGTCACAAGTGCAAAACCCATGAAGGAGAAAATAGCAGAGGCACCTACCACCCCCACCAACAAAGCGGAAGAAGCCACACCACAAGCGTGCCCAAGTAGTGAAGGGGCACTTTGAGATAAGGAAAGTGATATTGGCACCTTAAGAGAGCAAACAAAGGGCATAGAAGAGACCCAACAGACATGAGAAGGTAAAGATAGCACTGAGGAAGAAGAAAAAGTGGATGAATGGGACAAGTCTAAAGAACCCCTACAGGAGCAAGGAGGAGAGATCTCAGAGGAGGGCACTAAGAGAAGGCATAGGAGGGGTTTACTGATGTAGATTATTATATGATGGAATACATGCCCTTCGGAACCACCATGGCAAGGATGCACTAGCAATTATTCTTTGCCTTTGACAATTATATGGATGAGCCTCATTTTGAGGTACCATAAAAGACAATCCTAAGCATAAATAAACCAGAGGAAGGGCATGACTCCCTTCTTAGCAACCCCTGCACAATGAATCAATAAGGTCAACAAATGCCCTCATCCAAATGGCCTTTGAGGTAGCGCAAAAGAACATCATTAACGATGTTAGAGCCTCAAGTTGGAAGAAGATCACACTAAAGGCAAAGGAGGAGATCAAGGCCATGAAATTCAGGTTGCAGCAACTCATTGAGCACATAGAGGAAACTGAGCCATCCCTCCTAGATGGCATCGACATTTTAAGTTTTTTGGAGGTTGATAAGGCGTGTACGCTAGTGGAGTAGGTGCTCCCAAGATTGAAAGTGGATTCAATTCCAGAAGAAGAGGAGGGCCCTTGCAACACCATAAAGCAAGAGATTGTCACAAAACTCAAAGAGGTGGAAGAACTCTTCATGAAGCTTGAAGAGGGTGTAGAAGCGGCTAATGCAATATTTTGCAACTTCTCTACCCAGGTGTTAGTCATAGATGCACGCCTCAAAAAGGCAAAAGGGGAGAATGATGCACTGATGGCATAGGCATACACTGTGAGTAGGGCCGAGTGCATATAAATCATGGCATGATTCAATACATTGAGTGCCCAAATCAAGACCTAGGGGCAGGACCTAGAAGAAATCTTACGTGCCTTGTAAATAAAGGCCTACAAACAAGGAGCGATCCTAGACAGAGGCGTAACAAATGTAAAGGAAAGGTGACATGTTTTCCCTTAGCGTTGCCTCCATAGAGACAGACGACACCGCAGAAGAAATCAAGCTTGCAATCTTGGGCTTTGAGGACTTCAGATTGAAGCTAAAGGAGAGCACACCCGAGTTTTATGCACCAAAAGTGCTGGAAGACTAGTTTGAGGGTGGAATAACAATTTTGTATGGGGTAATGTTGGGCCCCAAATCCGTCTAAGTATAGGATCCGTGCCAACACATCAGACACTTGGGTGCGAGGTAATCACTTGTTATGACTATTGTTTTATCATCTTGTGGTGTCAGCTAGCAGGCGGCTAACCAGCTCCCTTCTGACTCAATCATCATCTGGAAGTGAGTGCATGGGACAATCACTGCACGATGGAAGTAGGGTAGTGGAGCTAACAGAATGATTGCATCCAATGCCAGTTCAGCACCTGATGTGTTCCTTTCACCCTAGCACTAAGATATCCCTAAGTGTTATCAAAGCCAAGTGGAATCTTGTTAGCGAGGGAGGCAATTTGGAGTATCAAAGCTCTGTAGGATTTTTTTTGTATGTTATATTTGCTTTTAGCTTAGGGTCTAGTATGGATTCCTCAGAGGCTCCTCATTATAGTGCCCAAGCTCGCATGTGAACCTCTAGGCCTTCGCAGCTTTAAGATGAGCATTTGCTATATATATATATATATATATATATATGAAATCTGGTTAATGATAAATGGCTTTGCATAATGTTTACAATAGTTGTAAGGCTTAACTTTATATTATGAATGCTAAGTTCCAGTGAGCTTTTGACCTAAACCGTTTATGGTGTTCTTGTAGCTCATGATGACATCAACAACCTATATAGGAAATTCTCTAAGTATAGGAAAGACCTCACAATGATACCTTTGCCAAAGAATGAGCCCAATCCTAAGTCCTTCATCTAAGTACCCCATTGAATCCTCCAAGCCCTTGAATGATGCTAAGCCAAAGAAATAAGAGGCTTGCGCCCATGAAGCTATAAAACCACATCATATAAGCTTGTGCCTGATAGACAATCAATTCCCCACCAGAATGGCTTGTGCCCATGAACTTACCACTATCGTTGCACTAACCAAAATCCCTGGAAGATAGATTTGTGCCATGGCACAACTAACCCAACACGGGCCCCGATCCTTTCTTCGTTGCACTTCATGTAAGCGCATAAAACTTTGCACCTTATGTGAAGTGATGTCAGCATGGTCGAGTGAAAAATGTTGAGCGCTACATGATTATTCAAGGCTTGTGCCATGTTGTAACAAGCTTAGATCTGCCATGGGCAGCTAGATAAGCATCAAACAAGGCCGATGACTTAAGACCCCAACTTTTCAACAACAGAACATTTAAAACCATTGGTTATAGTTTAGGTGATACACGTGAACACTATCTTGTTTTAAAGTATTATGATTTGGAAGTGGATTGGTAAAGACTTTCAAGTGTTACATGGAGCAACTGATTCATTCAATGTATTATATGTCCTTCAAGTTGAATAATATTTCTATCAATTAGATCTTGACTATTATGTCTCAATGCAAAATATTTATTGGTAGCATGACTCAAAGTTCTATGGTAGTCACAATATCCATTCAGATCATAATGTTTAGGTATATGTCAAGATGAGTCCAACTCGCACTTTGAAAATAAAAAGATCATATTACATTCAAGCAATCATTTAAGCGCTTGGTGAGGACTCTTAGCTAACCATGTAAATTGTCTACACTCTTAAGAATGAAGGATAAACATGTTAGGTGGTTGTGATATTGTGTTTACTATATTCTTGACCTCATTCTTAGCTTGAAAAATAGGAGTATCATTAGACTTAGCCTTAAATGGTGATTTACCTTGATATTTGGGGGCCACTAGAGTTAGGAGCACTAGACCCATATTTAAGCATGTTGGCTTCTAAAAGGTTGATCTCATAGTTGTGAATTGTATGAAAAAAGTTCATTAAAAGGTGGATGTGTGTTAAACATCACTTTGTCATTAATAGATTGACGCAATCTTTGAGAGAAAATACTTTGGAACTCACTATCAATTAATTGATGAGACATCATAACAATAGCTTTGAATTTAAGCACGTACTCATAAGCTCATAAGGTCTCCTTTAAATTGTGCACATTGTGAAAATCTTAACTTTTGGCTAATGTTGATGGAAAAATGAACTAAGAAACTATCAATCAAAGCATTGAAATAATGCACAGAACCTGACGGTAGTGTGTAAAACCAATCTAAGGCATAGTCCTTGAGACTTCTAGGATATATATATATATATATATATATATATATATATATATATATATATACCATATTTCAATCTAGCACTTCATCTCATAAGTATTTTTAGATCTAATGTGCTTAGTTGGCATAAGACAAATACATAGAGAGCATGAAGAAGCTAGGGCTAATGAATCACAATAAAGTAAAACTTGAGAAATAATATTTGAAACAATCACAACATCAACCCTTAGAGGGAAGGAGAGAATGAAACCCTAAGGTTAGATATTGAAAAAGTGGGGTTTCACTAAAATATTTGCACAAAAGTGTGCACAAGTGTTCAAAACACAACGCCAACTAATGCAACAAAGGAAAAGGAAAAATCTAATCTAAATATAGTAAATACATCAAATAAAGATCCACCCTGATGCGAGATGGAAGCATTGTATCTATAAACATGACAATTTTGAAATGGGAAAGCATCGTAGAGAGATGTGTACTTGATTTCTTATCCTTGGGTTCTGACAATTATTGAGTCTTGGAAACAAGGTTCTGTAATAGTGCAGAAGAGGCTCCAGAAAGATGACAATGATCTGAGATGATGACTAGTTTTGAACTATTCCATAAAAGGCAATGCCCAAACACAAAGTCCGAAAGTGATAGGGTATGTACAAAGTGCTCAAGCAATGCTAAAAATGGCTTTGTAGGTCACAAAGGTCTGAAACTTTTCAAAACTCTTTGTTAGAAGTATAATTATAGAATACTCTATGTGATAAACCGAATGATGTGTGTAGCTATTATAATCTTCTCTCCTTTTATGACCCTAATCCATCCACAATTCTATCAATACATCCAATTTTAAGGGAAATAAGCATTATTAATGGCCTCATCCCCTTGATGTAAGGGTCGCACTACATATCAGTGTTGAGAAGGGGGGATCACATACTTCTATGAATTTGAGTGACACATCCCAATGTGAGAGAAGACTCCACCTTCTCTCCATTTGATAATCAATAATATTACATGCCCTAATGCAATCCTTATTTTTGTACAAATATGCAACCACAAGACTTTAGTATAGAGAGAGTGAAATAATAATAAATTGTGCAGAATCCTTGACGAGTGTGATACATATTATCAGTGTGACTCAATAACTTGATTGTTTTGTGATAAATGGCTTAGGGTACAAGTGTATATATAGGCACATTTAAATTCAAATTGGCACACCTTTGTGCATAGGCCAACCATGGAAAACTTGAAAGTCGTCAATAAAGGCACGGGAAAACATTACATGATGGCACAAATGATCCACAAACAACTTTACCACTTTCAAATTGTTCCAAAAAAGGTCAAGCCACTCTAGAATGCTTTGAAAATGGTTGAGGCCAAAATGAACTACATGATAATTAGGTGGATCACAAGGCAAACAAATGACAAATCTAAATGTGTTTATAAGCAAATGCAAATGATGCAGGGCAATGAAGGGTCCAATGTGAAGGGAAAGTGTACCAATAAGAGCCCAGAGTAATCAAATGAACTAAATGTACTTTTACACAACAAAAATACATTGACTACATGACTTGAGTTAAAATGAGGGGTCTACAAATACCTCTTTTAAGAAAACTTTATTTTAGTTGAATGTTGATGATGTGTTTTACCTATATATTGCATAATAGAATTTAAAACTCTCTTGTATGGATATCAAAAAGGTTGTAATCTAATTGGTGAGAATGATGGCATGTCGCATTATCCATCAAGATATAAATCCCAATAAATATCCAACACATTGAGGACCAAGGACAAATTCCTAAATTACTTTGACGAAATTGATCCCCCTAATCATGATAACTTATCCAAAGGAAACTCTAATTTGACCATACACTTCTTCAACATATTGTAATTTGCTACTCAAAAGAATGTTACAATCCACTACTTAAATACAAAAATGCCAATATCTATACAACTCAATAATAGCTAAATTATTAAAATTAAAAAAATGCTTATCAAAATGCGCCTCACGCACACCCCGTTCCCTTGCCATCCACTTTTCTTTTTGTAGGATAGTGTCAACAATGAGTAATTGAGTTGTCAATATGTAATTGATCACCAACCATTGGTATATTCATATTGTATTGGGAGTAACTTATCATTTATCTTGTAAAGCATATTTCATCCAAAGCCTAAATTTGATGTCCATATAACCATATTTGCATTTTCTAATTATAAAATACAATCAAATTTCTTTAAGAAACCATAATATATACAAGATTTTTTTTTTGTTTTTTAAAAGTGTCAAAATCTATAAAAAAATTATAATAAATGTATTTTTTTTCCTGTAATATTTCCTCCTCCTAAGCAATGGTCCCACCCTAAGCACATCCACAAATAATTCTTTTTAAAGCTGACCAAATCAAGTGATTTAGTCCCCGTATTTGAAAATTGCATAATGGATTTGACTTTTATTTTATATTTGATGGTCCATAGTACGATGAGGGCTACACAACGGTAACCGGATGTGCCCATCATCCACCTAGGACTGCGAGAGTGGTTGGAAATCTCAATAACTTCTCTTAATTTTTGCTTGTATTTAATAATTTTCTACCACAATCGCCTTCGTGGCCTCAATGCGAATTGAGTGCTTCGTGTTTTCTAAGTGCTTTGTAGTAATGAATTTTTACCGCAACCACCTTGGCATCCTCAACCATTGAGTGCTTTGTTTTTCCTAAGTGCTCTACGAATAGAATTTGTTATTCCTACTTTTTTTGAGAAATTCTATCATTGGCGTAAAATACCCATTTAGTTTCCTTGGTTTGGATTTTAGGTTATACGTCCTTTAATCCCTTCTAATAATGCTTTTTACTAAGAGCATGTTCAAAATGAAGGCATTGAATCTCCCTCACACATCCATGATTTAGTCCAAGGATGCTTCGTCTCAACTCCCCCTCACACATCCTATGATTTAGTCCAAGGATGCTTCGTCTCAACTCCCCTTCACACATCCATGATTTTAGTCTCTCTTGCACATTTATAATTTAGTCTAGGTGATGCTTTGTCTCAACTCCCTTTCACACATCCATGATTTTGGTCCAAGGGATGCTCCATCTTAATGCAACACTCCATCTCGACTAGTCAACCCAACCCCAGGGGCATCATACTTCTGAAGATGATCAAGCATGTGTCCCTTCCATACACATCCATGATTTCGTCCAGGGGATGCTCCATCTCAACACAGCTCTCCATCTTGGCCAATCAACTCAACCCGGTGGACATAATACTTACTGAAGTTGATTAAGCATGTGTTTGAAACTGGTAAATACTCATCTCCAACTATGTTAACGTGTATGGCTCAAATAGCAAAACTGTTTCATACACAACTATTTGGGCTGAATATTTAACTGCTCTGTCAAATATGCTCTCATTACAATTGTGGTGCAGAAACCTTAGTCCAAGCTAACAGCTAATGATGGAATGCTCTGTGTCTAGAGAGAAATCTACAAAAAGTGAATTCTAAAACCTGAAAGAAGGGTGTCCAAGTTAGTGGTCTATTTGTGGGCTATTATCCTTCCATAAGAATCCAAATTAGTAGTCTCAGCAGATGCAAATCCTAGTAATCATAACACCCAAATTGTACTCGCATCTTACTCCTAACCAAAAACTGTTAAAAGTCATTTGGTTCACTTTTTTCTCTCTACCTCTGCAATACAACACGCTGTAAAATTTGACTTATCCTCTAAACTTCAGTTGTTCCTCGTCTTGTAATGGAGGTTTCTAGATTTGTTGGCCTGTGCAAATGAGGACTTTGATGCTAAAGTCACCAGAAGATACTTCACAAGTGGCTAAGGGCATACAGATTCAGCACATAACCGATTGCTGTAGAACGACATGCTACAACTCTCGGGTATTAACATCATTTCATTAATGTATGAAGTTAAGCTGATCCATTGGCTTCAAGGTTATTGTACTTCGAGTTGCTTATGGTATTAATGGTGTATAGTGTGAGAATCAAATACCCAGGATCCTGTGTTATGTTCCATTACCCAACATAGAACGTGGGTCAAGTTCCATTACACACTGCAGAACGTTGAAAAGATGCTACTATTCTCATTGAATTTTACAAATTCCAATGTGTCTACCAGAACAGAACAACGTAGGTCTAATGATCTTAAGAATGAAACAACTTAAAATACATTGTTCGCATTCCTTCAACATAGAGAGCAAATCTCAATGCAAAAAGTATCTAGAGTAGTAAATGCTATAATTAGAAGAAAAGTTATAACTTCCCTGAATCAACCAGACTTTTAAATGTACGAAGGAACAAAATTAGACTCCATAGTGATTAACACCACTGGTAGACCAAAAAGTTCTTTAAAACAAGAATTTGGATAGATACTGTTTCAAGTTAAGAGTATCATTATAATGGAATTGCTGTATCTTTGTTGAAACAGCTCCAAACAAGCAAAATCGATCATAATGGAAGGATAAATACAGAGGAAGCTCTCCACCACCAAAGAATACATGCTGAATACAGCAATTGTATGAGCTAGTATTGTGGGCGAGTGTAAGATACAGTAAGAAACTACTTGCACCCAAAAATGGAAGATTTGGGTGGTAGACTACAAATTCTTATTAAAGGGTATTACAGACAACTAAAATTGCCTTATCCTCTGCAATTGAACCGAAATTTTCCCTTCCCGCAGATTGAGACGCATTTCATATATAGAATAGCATTAATTATTTTACTTTACAAAGAACGTAAAATCTTCATTTTGCCAATTGCCAAGTCCAGAGTTCAATCTCCATAGCCTCTTGCAATCAAAAACGCATATAGCAGCTCATTCCATGTATCTGGCACCCCAGGAAGACACCAATGACTGCAATCCTGTCTGTGAACGGAAGCAGGTCCAGATCCATCACCTAAGTAATACAGTGATGAGTGGCCATCCTTTCTCAATTGTGACAAGTATGTTATATTTAGTAGCTGCACATTCTTCTTGTCACGAAGCTGCTCCAATGCTTTAGAAATAATACGGTTGCTGCTCCGAAGATGTGGGTCATAGAAACCAGCTGGGCTAACTGCTGGTTTTGTCTCTAGATGGCAGTGCCCACCAGTTTGCCAGGTTCCACCACTGCATGTGGCGGCCATTTGTAAAATTTCCACGAATTCAACTTCCTAATGTAAACTATTCTCTTTACATATTTTACGACAAAGGCTAGTCATCTTAATATTTAAGGAAGTCTCACAGATATCTCAAGCGACCAGGGAAGGAAGAATCAAACCTGAAATGCACAGGAGAATAGCTGCGAAAGAAAACCTGTGTTTTTTCTGTATTTACTTCTTGAGAAATCCACTCCATCATGGTCTTCATAGACCTCTCAAATGCAGTTGAAACATCCATCGTCATGTTTACTACTGGTCCTTCCTGAAAATAGCATCCCCTGCGATATTCTCTAAGTCAGTTTGAATTAAAAAATGAGGAGCAAATTTTAAGAAGCACAGATAATCTCTTTGTTCTATATACTGGGATTTTGGATGGATTTTTCTTATTTATCGGCCTAATTTTCAGGAAAGATCAACAATTTGTGGCTTAAATCGCTAATACACCTTGCCATATAAAGTGAATTTTAGCATTTGGAATCTAAATAATTTGGATTCTCCCTTATTTTTGACTTTTCAAAAGGCACGACCCTTTTTTGTGGATATGACATAGATATGCTACAATGAGTATATACCATATAGTGTATTGTTGTCCATAATTGAAACCTTAACCATACTAGCGAAAGAATCCAAAATAAATAGCTCCAATTCTGAGTAAATGTGAATGAAACAATACCCTCTTAAGGTCTTCTCAAAGTTCCACCAATGCCCTGTGTTCAGTATAAGAATATCTGCATCCTTCCAATGCACAGATTGCCAGTCTAGCATATCCAATTTCAGAGTAGTTTTAATTTCTGGAGGTGATTCTTTAGGAGGGCGACCTTGCAAAACCAAAAATGGTGCCCTATAATATTCTACAGTGCAATTGAACTCCTCAAATCTGAAGGACAAATATCCCTTGTGCTTTGAAATGGGACTTCCATTGACCTCATATATTTGGAGCTTGTTCGGAACAGCTTCTGCCAACATGCAAATCAGTGATTCCCATTGGTTTCTTCCAATTGAATCGCCAACAAAGACTACACGATGGTTCCGTATCCTATTTAGCATGTTACTTGCATTGAATCTGAAAATGCACACAGAAATCGGGTCAAACACAACACAAAACTCTACCTACAGAAGCTACTTCTATGTTTGGATTGCCCTGAATATTGTAATAACAATAAATCTGCAATGCCAAGGAAATTCTGATATAAAAAAAAACATCTCTACGTCTAATAATTGGGCTATTTCTCATCTAAATTAGCAATTTTCTTGCATCGAGTGTGAAAATCAACCAAAGTTTTTTAGATTGGACTCGGATAACCTCTTATGCAGATCAAACTGAATTTCAACATTTAACGTCTAAGAAGAATTGAGGAAGAAGCAACTATATCATCTAAGTCTATAATTGGGCTGTTTCTCATCTGTATTAGAATTCTACTTCCATTGAATATAGATTTCCACTAACACTTCAGATTGTTAATAGAACATCTGTTGGACAGACCATAATGAATTTCAAATTTTTATCATCTAGATGAACAAGAAAACATCATCTGATCTAAGTCTACAATTGAGCTAAGTCTCATCTGTATTCTCGTATTGCATGCATTCAAATTTTTATCATCTAGATGAACAAGAAAACATCATCTGATCTAAGTCTACAATTGAGCTAAGTCTCATCTGTATTCTCGTATTGCATGCATTGAATCCAATAATCCATCAAAGTTTCAGATTGAACACAGAATATCTCCTGAACAGATCAAATAGAGTTTCAACATTTAATTATCTATAGGAATTTGGGAAGGAAAAAAGACCAACCTTGGAAGATTGCAGCCCAGAGGTTGCCATCGCCATTTCATGTATAATTTATCTGGCCTCCCGTTCTCCTGGCAGCGAAACCCAGGATCAATGAAAGGGCAACTGGTGGATTGGTAGATGGGATGTGAATCATCCCAAATCCATGATCCGGTATAGATGTCACATTCATTAAAACTCCGAGAAAACTCTGGCCTGGGCATCTCTGAGAAGCTCCTAATATCAATGGTTGATTCAAAAGAAGAAGAATTTTCCATTAAAATTTTGAGCTGCCCATCTTCTGTATGGAGCAGAAGCCCAACAGAGATTGTCTTGATGTCAAAGTAAATGAAGCAAAAGAACACCGCAATGACCAATCCAAATCCGAATATACTCCCACTGCAAACTTGAGGATCTACTTTACAGTATAACCGTTTGAAGCTCTTAGTAGGGCTGAAAGAGGGCTCCATTGCTCTAGAATATAAAACCTATGCAGGACTTCTTTGTGCAGCAGTCTACAATAGTTGTATGACTCTCTCTCCCCGATGCTAAAACCTGGAAAAACAACATTAAAAGAACATTCTGTAAAGTTCCAAAACCTAGAAAACACAATTAACGGAACATTCTGTGAAATTCCAAACCTAGAAAACACCATTAACGGACCATTCTGTGAAATTCCAAACCTAGAACACCGCCATTAATAGACCGTTCTGTGAAATTCCAAACCAAGAAAAACACCGTTAACAGACCATTCTCTCAGATTCCGAACCAAGAAAAAAACCATTAAAACACCATTCAATTTCTTCGATAAAATATCAACAAGAAATGACCTGTTCATGCATACCTAGGGTATTTAGGTTTCTTGATATGAATGTACTGCACATTCCCAAAAGGCTTTGCTTCCCTGTCCAGCATTTGGGTGTCAGAATTTGGCCATCTTTCTACCAGAAACTGACCCAAAAGAATTTGCAGCATCATAATCATTGTTTAGCAGTGACTCGCATTTGGGTCTTTTACAATTTACACTAAAAATGGAGGCGGCAAGCTAATTGCAGATCGAAATATACACATACCCAAGCATTTGTTCATGATTCCAGCAACAACCCAACTAGTTTTACCTCGTAATGAATTCAAACCAACACTACCCACAATCCAAAAAGGCCTTTTTATCATAGGCCACAACTCCGTTTTTAGCCTCTTTATGATCTTCAAAATAACATTGCCTGCATCGAAATACTGACTGGTTCGCTCTTATTAAATTTTTTAGCTCCTCTGTCCTCAATGATGAGTGGTGCAATAACTAGGCATGCTAGTAGCGTTCTGTGCAATTCTTTTGGTTTGAGGCCAACCAAATGATTGAAAAAAAAAATGGGCAGTCAAAAAAATCAAACATCACGGATTTCAGCTTGATTTTTATTTTCCAAGATCAACATATGCATGCATTTATTTGGCAGGCACTTTTTGTTGGCTTCAGTTCCAAGAATTTGTTTTGCTGTCATTTGCTTTTCCTTCTGGCGGTTACTTATTATTCTCGGACTATTATTACCAAAGAGGTAATTTGTAAACGTTATTCTCAGCATTTTAGTGCAGTAAATGTTGGGATTGCATTTATGACACGATCTGTTTTCGATAAGTCAGGTGGATATTTAACTTGTCAGTTCTCAACGTTCCACATACTGAAACCTAATATAGATGTTTAACTTCTTTGTCGGATTGTAACCGATTATTTTCATGTTTTAAAAAAAAAATTCCAAATAGGATTAGGGGTGAAGCACAATGGAAATCTTCTTAATTTTATTAAGATAATAATTGATTAAAATAAATTTTACATGATGATTGGAAACAAATTGAATACAGTTTAATTTCAAAAATTATATTTTTTAACTGCAAGAAAAATAAACTAAATGAATATATCTTCTTTTTTAATTTTACAAGCTTAAAAAAAAAAAAAATTAAAAATACATCTTGTTAAAATCATTTTAAATATTAGTTTAAATATCTTAAAATATATATTTTATTATTTCAGGTTTATAAATTCATTCCTTTTAAGTTGTGTTTTTCAATAATTTTTGGAATTATATTTACGATTCTATTCATTCATAATAATAATTTAAGTTTTTTGTAGAGCACTTTGGATAGAGAGCTCGTTTGGTTTTCAGGGTCGTGGTTTTTTGCAATTTAAGAATTTCTTTTTTGCAATTTAAAGATTTCCTTATCCCTATGGTCTCTGTGCTTTGACCCTGTTGAAGTGAAGATTTCCTCGCTGCCTCTTTAGATCAAACTGTATCGCTTGCCACCTATCTTGTGGAAGGAGGTGTTGCTCATGCAACTCGTCAACAAGTGGGCTCTTTTGTGAAAATTAACAGGAGCTCATTGAATGATAGATTTGTGAGAGTTTGCACCCTTGTCGATCTTTCTAAGTCCCTTTTTCATTCAATGGTGTTGACTTCTTCTAGGGGCCAATGGACTCAGTTCCTCAACTATGAAGGCCATCTGCTTCATTGCTTTCGATGCAACTCTTTGGTCACAAGGCAGCAACATGTTCTTCAGCAACTCGTTCGTTTCCCTTCACCCCTTCGCATCAGATTTGGAGGAAGGAAGAGGACTCTCCCAGCGAAACTTTTAGGTGGTGCAACCATGGGATTTTCTACCAAGCTTCAACTCTCCTTCCGCGCCCGCGCCCCGCCCCCCCCCCCCCCCCCCCGCCCAACATGTGGATCCCTCCTCCCTTGTTCCACCTGCTTCCTCCCTTCACCCTGCACCTTCTCCTTTGTTGCCAGCCAGCCCCCCCCCCCCCCCGCCCTCATTCGATCTACATCCGTTTGTTTCTCCCCTCCCTTTGCAGCCTGGTAAATATAACATTGATGTCGACACCACTGCAAAAAAGAAAGGAAGACATTCTGAGGCAAAGTCATAGAGATTAGACACAGAAGATTTGGTGCACAATAGGTCCCAATAGACAATGAAAGACATCCTCTCAAGGCGCGAGAGAAAACAAGCTTTAGCTTATGGATGAGGCCCTAGCCTTTTGTTAGTGTCAACGTTGACATTGTTGATCTCTTTTTGAGTGGCTTCCACTTTTGTTATGTTCTATTTGAGCTCTATGGCGGTTTCACTAAAGTTTAACTGAAGGGATTGTTTTACTTTCCTAGGTCCTTTGCTACTTTTTGACTGAAGCATGGCTTTTCGTTGTTGTTCCTTACCTCTTTTTGTAGAGTAGTGTACCTATTGTGGGTAATGACTTGTCAGTGCCTAATGGATTTTGGATGCAACCCGTTTTCTTTTGAGTTTCTTCTTGTTTCAAAGACTTGGCCTTTTGTTGTGCCCTAGTGCTGATTCACTGCTCCAATAAAAAATATTTTACCCTATCTAATTAAAAAATAATGAATTAAGTTTTGGTCAAAACAAAATATTTACATTTTATAAATGGGAAAAAATTTTAAAAAAATTATAATTACATCTTTTCAAAGTATCCAAAAGACATTTTGTCTACAACATTACAACATTAAATTAGCACAATAACTGACAGAAGTTGAAAAACAAATTAGAAAGGTTAAAAATGATGAGAAAAAAAAGTAGATCTGCTTTTGTATTGAAATTTATTTTTAGGTGAATTTATGTAGAAATTATATTTTTTACAAATATTTTTAGATCACACATTAATTTAATTTAAAAAACGTTAAAGATTATCATCAATTAAATGTGTATTTCTTAGTTTAAAATAATGTTAAAAATGAGAAGAATATAAAAATTGATAAAAATAAATTATATATATATATACACAAAGAGTTAAGAAGTATTGAATATTAAAAATATATAAAATATAATAAACGAAATTATATAAACAAATAATAAGTAAAAATGACTAAAAACATTATATTACAAAATTAACAATTTTATTATAGAATTAAGATAATATTTTATACAAATGTCATGTAAATTGTTAATGAATTTACGTAGTTTAATTTTTATATATAAAAAACAAAGAGTTAAAAAGTATTGAATATTAAAAAGATATAAAGTATAATAAATTAAAAATAAACAAAACTATATAAATAAAGAATGAGTGTGCTTTTAAAAAGAAATATTGTGAGGTAGAAAAGCATTTTGATTATATTCTAATGTGGGTGTTAATGTTAGTGTTGATATAATAATTAGGACACAATAGTGCAAATAATTATTGAAATTTAGTCTAAATTTATATAGGTTATTGATATAAATTCAAACTAATATTGGAAAGATTTATATAATCTAACTTAAAAATGAAACATCATTTTGAAAACTAAATATAAACATCTGATAATCTTCAATAAAAAATTAAGAGACTAAGAAAAAGACAACTATATACACACTACTAACAGCGAAAAAAATAAAAATAAAAAACATAATATAATTGTGAGATGCCACTCCAAAATAAACAATAGACTTATTTTTTGTTCGTGAATTAGTGTACAAGTTTTATTTTGCTTGATAATAGTCTTCTCTTTCGTTAAACACCCACTAAAATAATGTAAACACATGAACTTGGGTTGGTGCTACTCTTTATCAACTCAAAGATGGATAGAAACTTTCAACCATGATCCAAAATTGGGAAAAAAATGCTAAACCCGTGTTTTACCCTTATCTTGGTCCAATTCATATGAAATCCATAACACTACTTGTTATAAACGGTATCAAGAAATTAAAACTATGAAATTCAATCTTTTGATTTCCACTGATTTGGGTGAGCTCATAGCCACCTATATTATGAATGAAACGAATTCCATTTAGATGTTATATAACCCAGTCTCACTACATTCAAAAAACCATTTCCTTATTACATCGATTGAGGTTAAATTAGGTTAAGGTGTAAAATTCATCTGAAATATTTCATTAGACTTTAGGGGGTAGTGAGATTGGGTTATATAACATCTAAATGGAATTCGTTTCATTCATAGGGCATAATACGTATCAAACAAACTTAGATATTTACTTGCAAAAAGCGGGCTTGAAAAATAAATAAAAATTTTAATGAAATTCATTGTATCACCATAACATTGAATTCAATCAAGCATGAGCTTCTTCAAAATAAATGATTAAAATGTTCAACCTTAAAAAAATTTGTAATGTCTTTTTTCTTAAAAATAAAATAATATTATTATTATTATTAAAATAAAAAGTATTTTTTAATATTTTAAATAAAATTAATAATATGTTTTAGTTGCCAAAAGTGAATATGTCGGCAACTCTTTTATATTTTTATTTGTAATAAAGAAGGGGACTCCTCTAAATTGATATATGTCGGTCTTTAATTTAGAAAGTATATTGGAGGGAAAGGATATAAAAAAGAGGAAAGAGGTTCATTTTGAAGGCTCATGTTATGTTTTTGAATTGAATTTTGAGTTTAAGTACGAAACACTTGGCTTTCTTCTTTGAAGACATCAACCTTTACTGGACACTTGAAGATACGGATGAAAACCCTTATTCTTCCTTTGGGCAACCTTAAGTCAAAGGTTATATCGAGCATCAGTAGTCATTTTGAGGTGTGCAAACATCAATTTTGGGTTCAATGCACCAGAAGCAACTGCAAGGTGTGTGGTGAAAAGGTTTTGAGGGTTAGCTTCATACCAAATAGTGATGGGAAAGTGAGGTACTACGAAAGGGAAACTTGGAATAGCCAAGGCACTGGCAGAGTAACATGGATGACTCAGATAGGGTTGGTTTTGAAAGATTCATCCAAAATCAAGAGTGGTTGATGCAAATGATGGTTGAATTCATTCAAATCATGAAGGATATGAATGGACTCAAGCCACATAATGATGAAGTTAGCACTTCAAGTACATACAACAACCCTCCCCCTCTACCTAGGGTGACAGTTGGATCTACACAAAGGCTTAATCAGCCCAACTTCCTTCATAGGGAGGAAGTCATTCTAAAAAGGGAGGAACAACCTTCTATACATAATGATATGGTTGTAAACTATGAGGAATATGTGACTTTTCCACTAGTAATCAGATAGGAAATAAGCCTTAAAAAATTTATGTCATTAAAAAAAGGCAAGTATGGATCTAGGGTTGGTCATAAACCAAGGAACAATCTAAGAGATCTTTAGCATGCTTTAAGAAAGGAAGAGAAAAATAATTTCCAAATTGTAACAAGGGAGAATGAATAAAAATATGATTTGCAAGTAATTTTGAAGGAAAATGATGGAAATTCAAACCCTCATGAGAATTTCAAGGAAATCAAGGAGCAAGATAATTTAGATTTAAAATAAGTTAGTGAGCAACCCATAAAGGAATCCACCATGCAAGTGGAAAGTGGAGAACCTTCAATAAAAACACGTATGATTCTTGATAAACACAAGGATGGTTGTGCCAAGGCAAGTCCCTCAAAAGCTCCTACTTCTAAATCTGAAAAAGAAGTACACAATTGGATTCCAACCCAAGGTATGAAAAGAAAAGTCACATTTCAGGTTTGTTGTTTCATACTGGACCATTTAGATTTATTGTTATCATAGACAACACAGTGAAAATGATGACAGAGTGATGAACACTTTGAGTGGCAAAGGGCACATAGGTCCTTTCATACAAGTTCCAAATTGCTTGTACAAGAAAGTTTGGGATCTGGGTGACCTTTGGAGATACAAGAAGGCATTTTCAATCACTATATGGTTGATTCCAACCCCTATATCACTGCCATTTTTTATTTTTGTGAAGAAATTAAAATATGATAGTTGTTGTCCTATTGTTTTTGTTGTTATGTGCAATAGAACCAACCCCCTAACAATTTTTACAATAGTCAAAAGAGAATTTTCAGTCGCAAGGTGGAAATAGGTTATGCCCACCATCAATGAGGGATTGTTTGCAGCTGTTAAGGAAGAGTTTCCAACCACCACATTGCTTATTATGAGAGACAAAATGCAACGATACAAGTATAGCCATGTTTAGGAAAATAATAATGGACCTTTGAAAGTCCATCACATGAATGAAAACTATAAAGAAGATGCAAGCATGGTGTGGAGAGTTCTTAATTTCATTGACATTTTTGTTTTATGTGGAGGTTTAGGAACAACCCATACAAGTGTTGATGAAGAGACTCTTATGAGTCAAAGAGTGAATAGTTTGCATATGTCCAAGGAAAGTACAATGTTGATGACATGTGACAAGCAGGAGTGGGGGTAGCTGAGTATGTTTTCAGCCCACAGTAATAATATGGGACACATTGAATCTCAATGTTATGTTCATCAAGTAAGTGTTTGGGGTTGCAAGTTTCCAAGATTGAAGTGGGATCCAGGTATTTCAAAGATAATAGAAAATGGGCTTGCATTTACTTGAGGGCAAGCAAATTTGGGAAGGGAAGATTGTAATGTCCCCTTTTCTAAAAATAAAATAATAATATTATTAAAATAAATAAATTAATTAAATTATTTAAATAAAAGTAATAATATGCCTTAGTTGCCAAAAGTGAATATGTCGACAACTCCTTTCTATTTTGATTTGTATTAAAGAAGTGGACTCTTCTAATTTGATATAATTTGGTCCTTAATTTAGGAAGTATATTGGAGGGGAAAATATAAAAAAGGGAAGGAGGTTCAGTTTGAAGGCTCGTGTTATGTTTTTGAATTGAATTTTGAGTTTGAGCATGAAATGCTTGGCTTTCTCCATTGAAGACGTCAACCTTCACTAGAAACTTGAAGATAAGGACGAAAACCCTTAATCTTCCTTTGGGAAACCTTAAGTCAAAGATTGTATCAGGCATCAATGGTCATTTTGAGGTGTGTAAACACCAATTTTGTGTTCAATGCATCATAAGGAGCTTCAACTTATGTGGAAAATAGGTTTTGAGGGTTGGCGACTTGGTTGAAGAGCCCTAGAAGGGAAATGAATGACCTAGGGTGGGCAACGAGCCTCTTTGGAGCACAATGAACCCCCTCTTGGGTTAGACATAACACTTTCAAGGTTGATTTCTAGCCTAATCATTATTTGAAGGACATAAAACATTTTTGGTATTTTTAATTATATTTTCCAACCATTTATTTAGGGTAAAAATCATATTTGAATGGATAAAGATTAGCTAAAATATTTCCTAATTTTGGTAATTATTTGAATAATTAATTTTTTTTCATGCCCTAAATTGGCACTTTCAAAATTATACAATTTTCATTTACTTATGATTTGAAAATAAATTCAAAAATTTGTATGTATTGTTAAGGTTTGTTGAGAAACCCCTTTGGTTCTAATTCTACCCTAGAATGGACATTACAAAACCTTATGCAGTCGCATCTAGAAATTGATCTATAAAGTAACCACACTAGGAAAATAATCTTGAGTCCTTAATCATTTAGTTTATCACATATCATTGTTGTAATATTTCACATTAGAATTCCATCTAAAACACAACTTGAAATTTTTATCCATTACAGTAAATTTTATGCAAATGAACCACAAATAAAAAAACAAATTGATATGCCAATTAATATTGACAATCACATGATAATAACATGATATTCTAATATGATAAAACAAAAGTAAACATTAATTATAAGCAAAAATATCATCATCATCCCAGATCTGATATTTAGTATTAAAGTCCATGTTTCCCATGGCTTGGCTAGAACTCTCGATTACTTAATCATAGGAATAATCATGAGAGCCTGCCCACATCAAGTATGGCTACATGGGCACATTATGCTTGGGATATGTGTAATATTGATCACCTTGTACAGTCATGAAATTTTGATCTAACACATATTTATTTGTATTTGGCTCGATGTCATGCATTGAGGGGACAAATGATAGGCCTTCATTATGATTTATTGTTGACACTATCATCCCATTACTATAGACATTTATGAATTTTTAAAAGTTTTGAATATATGGATAAAATTAAAATAAGCTTTGATTAAATCTAAAATTAAATATGTGTATCAATCAATCTATCCCAAAATTATTAATTGTCAAACTAGTTGTGTTGTAAGTGAAATTATCGACCAAAACTTGTATTAAATAACTTGAAACTTGAAAATATATACTCGGTGGTCTAAATTATTGTATACTTACAATCAAGGTTCACTTTAAAAGGCCATGATGGAAACCCCCTAGGTTTGTGTAGGTGAATCAGATTCACTCCCTTGGTGAACTAGAGCACGCAGAGCAGGTGGAAAATCATCATTTATTTAACGTGACAAATAACACGATGTCGAGTGGAATTATTCTATCACATGACATTATGGTGACATGTGACATTATGTTATCACATGACATTATGCTATCACATGACATTGCATTGCCACATGACAGTGTGCTATCGTGCAATAGCGTGGTGTCACACAATAGCATACTGTCACATGACAACATAATGTTGCATGACAACATGGTGTCAGGTGGTACCATACTATCACATGGCATTATGTTGTCATCAAACAACATGCTATCATGCAACACCATGTTATTTGTGACATCATGGTGTTGCATGATAGTGTAATGTCACATGACACTATGCTATCATGCAACATCATGCTATCATGTGGTAGTATAATGTCATGTGGCATGGATATTGTTATTGCCTATGCCTGCTTGTTGCTTAGTGCCTTCTACCAGTTACCAGTCATGGAAAACATTTACCCCAGTTACCCTCCTTGCCAATGAATAACTCTATAGTGACCTCTTTTCACACTACTTACCTTTTTTTTCTCATCCAACCAACCTACAAATTGTTACTCATACCCTACGCTCTACCTATTTCCAAATCGACCTACAGGTACCTACTTCCAGGCTCCAACTCAAAATTTAGGTTTTCATGGCTTTTGCATCTATAGAAACTTAGAGTCTATCAAAGAGGACAAATAATTGTGTTTTCAAAAATATATTGTGTTTGCATTTCCTTTGGATGTTGGACTAGTCAAAATCATATGTTGGATGGGTTGATCAATGCCAGCTTAGAGGCCTGACATAGATGTTGCAATATGATTTAGATATCAATAACAATCTACTGCGATCTCTACTTAGCAGTTACAACCATAGTGAGAGCCAGTTTTATTTTTGGTTTAACCATAAAACAATATCCTTTGAGACATCTCCATTAGACATCCAAAATTTAATAGGTCTTCTGCATTGTAATGCGAGTCCTGTTAACACTAAGGTCATCTTATCTAACAATGATAAAAATTATTTAGAGTCAATTTATAAACTATCCATTGACCCATTTGGTAAGTGTTACTATTCCATTGCATGTTTTACTTTTCTATTTAGTTTATTATAAATAGTTTGATATCCTAATTCCCCATTGCATGTTTTACTTTTCTATTTTCATTACAGATAATCGAAATCAAAGGGGGATCTCCGTTGAAAAAATAAGCGATCCATTTCTCAAATCTATTGTCCATTTCTTTCAAGTGAGAATTTTTTTATAGGGAAGACCATCAAACATTCCATTATGGGTTGTTTACTATATTCTTCATTCTTTCTAAGGTGTTATATGTGAATGGTGCACAGTTATTTCAAGTAGGATTAGGCAGGAGTTGAATTTTGTGTTCTCGAAGGATAGTTGCATGATTTTTTCTTCCAACTACATTATAACCTTGTACTTTGAGGCCTTATATGAAATCCAAAACATTGTAATTCCCACTTGGCTACATCCAAAAATGAAGGCCAATGCTTTGTCTATCGAGGAACAAGAAGTAAGTTTAGTTTTCCCAAGTCTCATTTTTTTGTTCTATATATTTTTTAAATTTTAACATTTTTAAACATGTTATTTGTTCTAGGCAAGAGTGCATGTTTATGACACAAGAAAATAGGTGGCAAATAAAGGTCAACGTGCTCCAGAGGGCTCTAGTGATACTCAATCAACAGAGTCTTCGTTTAATTCATTTAGAATTGCAAACTTCCCAAGAACAATTTTTGTTTCATCTCCGCTTCTAGGTTCCACAAAATTTCCTTTAATATCTTTTTCTTGTATTATTCAATGGAAAAAATTATATTCACATTGTTTTTTATTTTACTTTTTTCAGTTGACTCTCAAATTGTTGCCATTGAGGAATCTCCTATACATGATCAATGTTTGCCATTAGAACTTTCTTTTTTGAATTGAAGTTTGTTAGATTTTTTTGGTTACTTAAGTGGCTAATTTACTCATTTTGCAGGTCAAACCACCAATGTCTGTCTAACAAACACAATAAATCGGCAAGATCCAACTCCCTCAACCATAATAGGAATTGATGTGATAACTTTGGCAAGGACACTCATAATGGGTGAGGTAGTCACCCCATCATGGATAGGTAATATATTAACAGGTTCAATTTATATTTGCATCTATTTTAGGTTTTTGAATTTACTATTTTTGAATGCATGTTTTTTGGTAGTCCACCCAACCTCTATTAGTAGACCGAAAAGTATGCCACCACCCCCACCACTAGCCTAGAGTCATAGAAGAGGAAAGAACATATCTTTCCCTACACAAAGGAGAGGAATGCATCAAATTTCAGATTTCCCAACTTTCTCGATTGGTGGTATTTTGAGTACACAAGGAGTGACATGTTTGTAGTAAGCTAATCTAGATGAAGAATTTATCAGCATTGAAAGTATGCCATTGGATGTTGGTGGATTCAATCCACATGAATTTATCTAAGTTTCTAATGTAACTTCACAAATACCTCCTACCTCTTCCCTAGGTCCAACTACCTCCCCCCCCCCCCAAACCCATGATAATTTAAATGTCTCTGATAATTCCCTTACTAATTTTTCCTTGCATAATCTGATTTCTAATGATATCCTTAGTAATATACACGAGGGTATTATTGATGAGTGTAATGAATTTAAATAATGGAAATTAAGGGAGAAAGCTCTTATCAAGGAAATAAATACCCGTTACCACAACCACTATGAAAGAATGAATTTGTTTTTTCTTATTCAAAATGAACCCTCCAAGATTGATGCTTTATTTGAGCAAGCTCATTCTGGATTTATCTCTGTGGTCAATGCTTAGAATGAGAGGATTTTAGACATTATGATCAACTGGTTAGAAAACTTAAATGGTGAGGCCAAAGCATATTTCAATAAATAGGTTAAAGATATCAACCTGGTTACCATCGCTCAAGCAAATAAGGATGAAGCTATGGTAAGTTTTATTTATTTATAATGTGTATTTTGATTATTATAATACCTTCATATGTGCTTCACACATATATTATTTATTTATTGCAAGCAAAATATGAAAATTTTAAGCAAAAATCACATGTTCTTAATGTGCATTTGAAAAACGCATGGAAAAGAATCTACGTGGCTATTGCATTGAAAGAAAAGTTGGTTCTATTGAATAAATTGAACAACATGTTGAAGAAAACAATTAAAGAGCATGGTATGGATCTGAGCATTCTATTAAAGCAAAAATTAGATGAGGATCCTATAATTATTTCAATAGGGGATGCATGGAAGGAGGAGAGGGTGATTCTTACACAAATGAATTCTACTATAGAGGATCTTCAAAAGGAGGGAGTGATAATCGATGATTCATTTCCATAGGTATGTCCAAAAAGTGGGGCTTTCATGGGTGGGGATGGAAAAATTGGTAGTGGAGAGTCTCAACCAAACAAATGTTGATTTGTTTAAGTTATATTGTCTAAAATGATAGTTTGTATTGCTTAAAATTTTGTATACCGTGTTTATTTCAAAGACACTTGTTTTATTTAATGATAGTTTAAAGTTATTCAAAATGATATTTTCTATTGTTTAGATTAGTTTATACATTATTTGTTTGAAAGACAAATGTTTTATTAAATGATAATTTACAGTTGTTCTATCGTAGTTGTATTATTTGAATGCATTGTTATACTCTTATAGTAGTTGTAGTATTGAATGCATTGTTATAGCATTATATTATTCTAATAGTATATTTGAATGCATTGTTAAACTATTGTACTAGTGACATTGAATGCTTTGCTTGTGGTGGAATTTGGAAATATGTGAACATAATTATAGGAAAAAATATTTCTGGTAGTAATATTTGAAAATTGTAATAGTTGTAGGAAAAATAGACTATTGTAGATTAAATATTAGTAGTTGTAGTCTTGAATGCATTATCAGTGTTATATTGTTCTAGTAGTTGTAGATTTGAATGCATTGTTACACTGTTCTAGTAGCTGTTGCATTGAATGCATTGATTGTGGTGATATTTGGAACTATTTCCCATATATTTGTGTAATGGTACTAATATAAACGTGCAATAGAATAATTATTGTTACACTGTTATGTACGTATTATATCTATGTATCTGCTCTCCAAATTACTATTATAGACAATTAAGATAATGAAAAATAATAAATCTTAATAATGGGAGTTTTGATGACAATAGAATTGGCGTTCTATGATGCACCGTGCATATACGCATAGACATAAGACTTGTATGTTTTAATGAATGATATAAAAAAATGTTGTGTATAATGGTAATGACAATTATGAGTGTTGCTTAATGAATGACATGCATTGCAAAGATAAAAGTACTATTTAAAATACACAATTTTAATATGACAAAAAAATATCAATTCAATTGTATTGATAAGATTCATAATTGTAATAAATATGAAATAGATTACATAAAATTAATGTATTTACAGATTAAAGAATAAAAAAATATTTCAAAAAAAGTAATTGCTATACTTATCAAATTAAAAGTTGGGTAGCCGAAACAATCCTCGATAAACTTGCTCATCGTAAGTGTGATTTGCATCAACCATGCTAGTGCCGTATTTAATCTCCATATTCTCATCCTCTTTACTGGTAGCTATATTAGTCACACCTCTTCTTTCCACTCGAGAACTGCATGTTGCCAATGCTTTGTCATATGGAAACTTGTCCATAAAATAACATGAAACATATAGTCTCAAGCAAGTCTCTAGATTTTTATCCAATCTATTTCTTAGTTTTGACTTCATGAAGGATAATGCACTAAACACTCACTCATCTTCCACAGAACCCAAAATCATTATTTTAACATGTTCATATAATCTAAAATATTCACTAATACTTTCTTGTAATACGCTGCTTGGATAAAGTTTTTTCCATAGATGAGTAATTGCACCATTTTTTGTTGGGTCACTTAAACACTGAAATTGATCCATCATTATAATCCCAAACTATGTTGACTGAGACATCGATAACTATTTATTTAAAATACCATTAATTTGAACTCCATTCACATCTATAGATCCATAGAAATGCATTACAATTATACTCATGTATTTGTGAAATAATGTGTTGATCTGTTCTTGATTGTTAACATTGTTCTAAAAAATGGGATTCACAACTCCCATGCCTTCCAACAACTCATCCCTTTGAAAACATTCTCTAATCTCCACGGCTAAACTTTGTGAGATTTTTCTCAATTTGATTCGTGTTTTAGACAAAACAATATCATATAGTAAATGTGTCATTGGTACATCTTCAGGGTCATCTCTCATAACTTCAACCCTTCTAAATCATGTGTGCATTGGGATCTCAATGCCATTTACCACGACACAAAGATGATCATGTATATTGAATTTCAAATAACTCTCTGGCTTCTAAATATCTATCAAAAATTTTTAAGTTCTAAAAAAAGGATCATGAAAGCTTTCATTAGATGTGTATAATATATCTAAACATTGACATACACATTTTCTCAAACTTATGAAGTCAACAATATAGATAGATCTCTCTTGGGCATGTTTCATTAAACAATTCATTTCCTTCAATATTGGCAAAATACTGCATAATATAATAATGTTTCTAAATCTATTAAATGACATAGTAAATCTTCTGCTTTGTCAACTTTCCTACAATATTTATACATAAACACTGTCAAAGATGGATATTTCTCAAAAAATCTGCAAGCAGGTTCATACATGGAAATCCATCTAGTTTCAACATCTTTCAATAATTTTTTACCATCTATCACCCTAATTACAAATTTATAGAAGTCCATAAATCTTTTTGGGCTACTTGACATGTACGCATGCAAGTAATAAATTAGCTCTTCCACTTTTGTGACATTACTGAATGTGCTAACAATTTTGTAATCAAGATTCATCCTAAGTGCCATGCAATGGATTGGAATCATAAATGGAAAAACTATTGTTTTTATTCAAACACAAAGACCCTTTCTATGCCCTTGCATCACTGATGCTCCATCGACACTAACACACACCAGCTTCGTAGCTATGTTATAATCATCTATCCTAGCTCTCTCCCTTAAATTAGATACAACCAATTTATGGATGTTTTTGAATTGCAATTTTCTACCATTTTATGGACAGCTAAAAGATGAGATTGCCTTGAATAATTTTTAAAGGTGTACACATGCATGAAAACCCATGTTGTGTTGTCAACTACAGTGACCTAATCAATGGACAGAGAGATAAACTGTGATCTCTTAACACTTTCTTTCATATCTTCCTTCTGAACAATGGCTAGATATTTTGTCATTTTCTAAGCACTGTTATCTGACCAATGTGGCTGTGGAATATCTAGAAACCCATTATGTTGAAATAAAATTTTGTAATCTAAAAAATCAAAAATGGGTCTTCTCTTTTTTTTAGTGGAAAATTTGCAACTCATTGAACTTGAAAATACCTTATTATTGTCCATGTACTTCTCTTCCTCTATTGACTTTTTTTTGTGGAATTTTTAACAAAATTAGGTGTCTAAAAGGAACTGCATGTTTCTTGTGAAGTGCCCAGAGGAGTGTGTTCTATTGAAATACCTAGAGGTGTGTCTTCTAGGGGGTTATTTCATCAATAAAATCTTCAGGTGATGAGAAGTTATTGGGATTAATCCTTTCAAGTGAAATAGTGTCAATATCCATGTCGATTTCTGCATTGAAATGGTTTTGTAATTATTCTACAGTAAAAAAAATTAAACTAATATTTATAAAATAATTTTTAGAATTAACTTTATTTGAAGTGCCTATTGTTTGTGCAGCCCTCTTTCTTGGATTTCTAAAATAAGATATGATGTTAGATTTTTTTAGTATTAATTATGATGCTTTACCCTTCCTATTTCCTTCTGATGCCACATCTTTGTTTCTAGGCAGTTTATTATGGTTTACTTCTCCACTGTCATCAAACATCAACCTATAGCTATGCAATACAATGTTGTCAGGTGGAAAGGTGCCACAATGTGGAACCTTGCCATCACATGACACATTACCGTCATGTGACACATCACCGTCACATGGTAGGATGTCATTAGGGGACATATTGCCATTGGGTGGTAGATTGCCATCGTGTGGTGTCTTACAATTAGGGGGTAGTTTTCTGCCTTTACATAGCACTTTGTCATCATGCATCAAATTTTCTTCATGCGACATCATTTTGGCAAAGGTCAATTACTGAAAGTCTAAAAATAGTTGAGTGGTGGAGTGTGGCCTCAACTCTCAAGATCTTTGTAATCCATTGAATAAAGATACTTCAATGGTAATATCATGACCTTTGGGAATGGAAACATATGTAGTTTTATAATGTACTATATATATATGGCAAATTGTATGGATAACAAAATAAATATTATAAATCGTTGGTGAGCTAACTCCTAAAAAAATGAAATCCTAGAATTTTAGGTGAAAGGGTCAATTCCTACACCCTAAAAACTTGTCAAATTTAATTTTTCCAAAATTGAATATTCATGAATTAACGAATATTCACTGCTAAAATGAACCCTGCCTACAATAAAATCAAAACTTAAACATACAAAAATATCTCTCAATTTGAATTAATGCATCACACTACCTTTGTGTGTAATTCTCATTAGTAAAGTTAAAACAAGTTTATTACAAGGAAACTTGCATTACAAGTTAAGTCTAAAAGTAAAAAATTAAATAAATAACTATTTAACCCAAAAAAAGATTTAGATTTGGGTTATCTAGGGTTTTAGGGTTATATATAAATTGAATGGCATAAGGGTAGTAATCAGATCTATAGTAAGCTAATTAGATGCTAAACTTAGATTTAAGCATACACTAAATTTATTATGTTGAGATCGTCTAAATATGGAAAGTACAACTATGATAGATATAAAAATGACAAAGAAGTGATGTACTTAACTTGTTTTGATGTTAATGTAGTTCTACATCTGAAATAGGTAGAAAATAGGCTAGAATGAGATTATGGAATAATCATCAGATTTTAAATTTGATGCTTCTAGCACTTTAGACAATAACATCAACCTAGGACAGTTGCATTGATACTAATGTCTAGGTTCAACGTTAGTGTCTTGTATGGAATATTTATTAAAATAGATTTTGACCACCTAGATGCTTATAAATTTTGCTTCACTTTCATTCTAATGCATAAGATCTGGGTCATGGACTGTCACTCCTTGTGAAATGGCAAAACCCTAGTTTCTTACCTTCATAATGACCTTGGGGAAAAATGGGTTAGTGGACACATGGTGTCGAGTTGACCCCAGTGACCCCATTGTCAAAGGGTGTTGCCTACATAGTCAATACTTTGAAGAGGGTCTCAAACTAATGTAGTTATCTCCTACGTGGTGGCTTGTTTGTCAATCATACAATATGTGCAAAGCAAGTATAACAATGACCTAGCTTGTAACTTAGAAAATCAAACTCTTGGCTTGCTTTTTTAGTACTTCAAACCTATAGATGTGTTGTACCCATAACTGGTATGGAAATAGGAAAGCTTTGTTCAATTGAATGCTCGATAATTTTTTTTTGATAAGTTGCTTTGGTATCTTTGGTCTTTTGCTAGGTATTGAAAAGTTTTTTTCTAGGTGAGGAATGAATAAGGGTTGATCTTGTATTTATATCAATCCCTTTGGATTAATAACTCATATTAAAGCACATAGGCTGACCATTAGGGTACATTTTATTTGTAAATTAAATGAATTTAGGGTACTAGACACTTACATTGAGACATGATAATATCATCAATGTTACTATATGTACCAGATGTTAGTGTTTAAGGAGTAGGAAAGTAGTTACAAGTTTTTAACTTGCAGATATGGAAAATAAGTACATTTTAATCATTTTTGGCAAGATAGAAGACTTAGATCATCAATTTAAGACTAGTTGGACTAAGAGATATAGGCAAAGGATAACAAAGATAGAGCAGATGTGAAACTTGTAGAATTAGGAGAGGTAAAAAACTGAGAAGCATAGCCAAGGTCTGAGTTTTTCAAGTGTATAATACTGAGGTACTATATAATCATAAAATATCATATACATTCCCCCCTTAATCTAGTAATGAAATTGCTAGTTTAAAGGAAAGGAATGCATACCTAGGTATGTGTACACACCTTGTCTTTGTGTGTGCCCAACTTGAGTGATTTGCTAGTGACTGACCTATAACCAAGTGCATGTTACAATATAAAATCAGTGCATATAATCTAGGTTGAAATTACTTGAAATATATTGAAATTGAAAAAGCAAGGCTTAGGCGTACACCTATGTGTTGATGTAACCACCTTGTTTATTATCAAGTTGTTTTGAAAAATATGTATCATTGTAAGGTTCTAAAACTGAGATTATGATAAATATATATAAATATTAAAAGTGCATGTATCCAAGGAGATATATATATATATATATATATATATATATAGAGAGAGAGAGAGAGAGGGGGGGCACATGCCTCCAACTTTGGAGTAAAAGTGAGGAGCTACATAGTAGTTGAGATTAACTCAATTATGTAACCTAATGATACTTATAACTTGGTGAGGTTGGATGATCAAGTCCAACCTGAAAACTTAGTAAGATTGAGTGATTTGATCACCTTAATCATACCAAAAGTTGATCCAACTAGTGAAATATATTATCTTAATAAATTCTATAAAAGTATGTGGGGTATCAGTATGAAACATGTTTGTGATATGGTAACAGTCCATAAAAATGTTTTGGAATCTGAAACTGATTCTGATTTTACAACATTAGACACATGTTGCATACCATATGAACCTTAGATATGTCTCATGCTGAACTATGTATGACAATGGTACCAATGTATAGAATTATGCCACAATTGAGAATTTAAATCATATAATTGTGTGCTTTGGCCAATTTGGATAAGTGTGTAAGTTTGGAGGACATGTTTCCAAAGCATGCCCCCACTCTATATAAATAAATATGAAAATTGATATAAGTACCAATGTGGTGGAGATGTTTTTAAAATATGCCCCCAATGTAAATTGGGAATGTTGAATATTGAATAGGTGTGGAGAGCACGCCTCCAAAGCATGCCCCTATTGAATTCAAGAACTATGAATGTGTGGAATCCATGCCCATATGACATGCCCCCACTAAATCTGAAAAATGATATAAATACCATATACTGAATGAATGTGAAGAACATGATTTCAAAGTATGTCCTTACTAAATCTAAGAACTGTGAATGTGTGGAAGCCATGCCCCCACTGAATTTAAGAATTGATATAAATGCCACATAACGAATGGTTGTGGAGAACACATTTCCAAAGCATGCCCTCACTATATCTAGAAACTATGAATGTGTGGAAGCCATGTCTATATGACATGCCCCCACTAATATGCCCCCTCGCTTTGAGGTGAGGAAAATATAGGAATTGGTAGTTACCTCACATCAAAAAGATAAGACAACTGTATAATCTGTGAATGTAACCATGTAGCATATAAAAACAACATACCTAGGTAGATATATAATTGAAGTGCATAAAACCAATATGATCACATGTAAGCCTAAGATGCATTATATAGATCATGATAATGTCTATATAGTAACAATACAAGCTCAACAAGAAAATCAAGCACACACAAAAGAGCACTCAAAAGCAAGTCAAAAGGCAATGGTCTAAAGAGACTGTAAACAAGGGGTATGTTCAAATGCCGCACAATCAAAGTGACATGACTTTGTCAAATGTCTATGAAAATCAAGAATGACATATTCAAATTTCCATACAACAAACAATGACATATATTGATGTCAAAGAAAGCATACATAAGCATAGGGGTCGCAAGCAAAGAAACATATTTAAATACTCAAACAAAGAATATGAGACATTCAAGGATCCAATGTGTTAGGAATAGTATGCCAAGTGTATAGGATATCAAGTACCCTATGTAAGATATAATCATGGATAATATGCATGTGTAAGTACAAATACAAGCTCAAATATGGTAATATAAAGTGATCATCAAATCATATAACTTGTGTGTATCAAGATCAAAGAAGTGGATGCCTCCAATATCTATATGACATGAGTATATGGAAGGCCCAACATCCAAAATAAGAATGTATCATGTGTTTGTGTATACCTATACCATACTCAAGTAGAAGTATGACACATATGCCTATAAGCAACCAACCTTATGATTACCAAATCTACAACCAATAGACTTCAAGTATACCACATATGGCCATATTCAACCTCACATGTTGAATAATATTTAAACCTAGATGAGACTGAAAACAACCAAGCTACTTTACTAACTTACCCACATCTTATTGGAAAAATAAATTATATAATTAATTAATAATATAATATTAAATATAAATTAAAAAAATTCCACAGGTTTTTTAAATTATTTTTAATAATGTTATAAAGGTTAAAACCTATAACATTTAAGCAATATATCTTATAAAATTTAACCTTTTCAATTAATAAATAAATAATAAAATAATATATAAATCATTATAATAAATCACATAATGTGCTTTAAAACTATCTAAAATTATAATTATATATATACACATATATATTTAAAATTTTAATATATATATCTTTTAATTATATTAAAGTAAAAATAAAATTTTACTTAACTAATAATAAAATGTCATATTTTTTTGTTTTTTTTAATAATATGATATTTAATTATATAATACTAACACAATTTTTTGAAAGGTGATAATTTCTTGTTTGAAATTACGTTGTGTACTTTTATTTTAAATTTTAGGTAAATATTTAAATTTAAAAAAATATTATTATTATTTTGGAAAAAAAATTAAATTATATAAATTTTAATTTTGAAATAATTTTTTTTTATAAAAATATTTTGAGTTATCTTTTTAAATTATATTTTATGAAAAAAATATTTTTAAAATTATCATATTTTTAATCATGTTTTCTTCTAATAAAAAATTTGAATTATACATACCAATCAATTAATTTATAGTGTAACTTTTTGTAAATTTTTATATTATTAATAATATCCTTATTAAAATATTTCAATAATAAAATTGAATGTTTGAGAGATTACATACACACATAATAAAAAGGGGAGTAATTTTCTCTTTACAAGACTAATTCCTTTAAGTTTTGTTTTGAGATTAGTTTATTAACATCCTCCCTATCCCAACCAAAAAGAAGAATTGATAGATCTAGCTTTTCAAATAAAGATCAAATTATCCAAAATACATCTTCCTTTAAAAATATTATTTGTTCCAATCTAACAATTTAAATTGAACAATTAACTTGATTTTAATAACAATTACTTTAAAAATTAAACATTCATTTAAAAATTTAAAATATTATTTTTTCTTACTTACTTAAAAAGTTTGATATAAAATGATGAAAAATATGAACGTAATTCCCTCTAAATAAAGAAAACTAGCATAGCCTTCCCCACCAACTCTTCATAAACAATGAAGACAAATAAATAAAAGCATAGTCCCCTCCATAAAGTATTTTCTAATCATTTTTATTGAAGTTACTTGTTTTTCCTCTTATAAATTTCATAAAATAATGATTGATTTTGTTTATTGAAATTATGTAATTCATGTTCCTCCACCTTAAAACACTTCGAGTGCCATTAAGATAATAAATATGGGTGAAATCCATTTTAAAAAGACACAAAAACATACGAATAAAATAAATAAATATGGGCGACATCATTGCTTAAACCAAAAGCTTCTATAAATATAAATAGAATATAACGACTTTATTCCTATTGATGACGACTTTATTTCTTGTGAAATGGCAAAACCCTAGTTTCTTACCTTCATAATGACCTTGGGAAAAAATGGGTTAGTGGACACATGGTGTCGAGTTGACCCCAGTGACCCCATTGTCAAATGGTGTTGCCTACATAGTCAATACTTTGAAGAGGGTCTCAAACTAATGTAGTTATCTCCTACGTGGTGGCTTGTTTGTGAATCATACAATATGTGCAAAGCAAGTATAACAATGACCTAGCTTGTAACTTAGAAAATCAAACTCTTGGCTTGTTTTTTTAGTACTTCAAACCTATAGATGTGTTGTACCCATAACTGGTATGGAAATAGGAAAGCTTTGTTCAATTGAATGCTCGATAATTTTTTTTGATAAGTTGCTTTGGTATCTTTGGTCTTTTGCTAGGTATTGAAAAGTTTTTTTCTAGGTGAGGAATGAATAAGGGTTGATCTTGTATTTATATCAATCCCTTTGGATTAATAACTCATATTAAAGCACATAGGCTGACCATTAGGGTACATTTTATTTGTAAATTAAATGAATTTAGGGTACTAGACACTTACATTGAGACATGATAATATCATCAATCTTACTATATGTACCAGATGTTAGTGTTTAAGGAGTAGAAAAGTAGTTACAAGTTTTTAACTTGCAGATATGGCAAATAAGTACATTTTAATCATTTTTGGCAAGATAGAAGACTTAGATCATCAATTTAAGACTAGTTGGACTAAGAGATATAGGCAAAGGATAACAAAGATAGAGCAGATGTGAAACTTGTAAAATTAGGAGAGGTAGAGAACTGAGAAGCATAGCCAAGGTCTGAGTTTTCCAAGTGTATAATACGAGGTACTATATAATCATAAAATATCATATACATTCCCCCCTTAATCTAGTAATGAAATTACTAGTTTAAAGGAAAGGAATGCATACCTAGGTATGTGTACACACCTTGTCTTTGTGTGTGCCCAACTTGAGTGATTTGCTAGTGACTGACCTATAACCAAGTGCATGTTACAATATAAAATTAGTGCATATAATCTAGGTTGAAATTACTTGAAATATATTGAAATTGAAAAAGCAAGGCTTAGGCGTACACCTATGTGTTGATGTAACCACCTTGTTTATTATCAAGTTATTTTGAAAAATATGTATCATTGTAAGGTTCTAGAACTGAGATTATGATAAATATATATAAATATTAAAAGTGCATGTATCCAAGGATATATATATATATATATATATATATATATATAGAGAGAGAGAGAGAGAGAGAGGGGGGGCACATGCCTCCAACTTTGGAGTAAAAGTGAGGAGCTACATAGTAGTTGAGATTAACTCAATTATGTAACCTAATGATACTTATAACTTGGTGAGGTTGGATGATCAAGTCCAACCTGAAAACTTAGTAAGATTGAGTGATTTGAACACCTTAATCATACCAAAAGTTGATCCAACTAGTGAAATATATTATCTTAATACATTCTATAAAAGTATGTGGGGTATCAGTATGAAAAATCTTTGTGATATGGTAACAGTCCATAAAAATGTTTTGGAATCTGAAACTGATTCTGATTTTACAACATTAGACACATGTTGCATACCATATGAACCTTAGATATGTCTCATGCTGAACTATGTATAACAATGGTACCAATGTATAGAATTATGCCACAATTGGGAATTTAAATCATATAATTGTGTGCTTTGGCCAACTTGGATAAGTGTGTAAGTTTGGAGGACATGCTTCCAAAGCATGCCCCCACTCTATATAAATAAATATGAAAATTGATATAAGTACCAATGTGGTGGAGATGTTTTTAAAATATGCCCCCAATGTAAATTGGGAATGTTGAATATTGAATAGGTGTGGAGAGCACGCCTCCAAAGCATGCCCCTATTGAATTCAAGAACTATGAATGTGTGGAATCCATGCCCATATGACATGCCCCCACTAAATCTGAAAAATGATATAAATACCATATACTGAATGAATGTGAAGAACATGATTTCAAAGTATGTCCTTACTAAATCTAAGAACTGTGAATGTGTGGAAGCCATGCCCCCACTGAATTTAAGAATTGATAGAAATGCCACATAACGAATGATTGTGGAGAACACATTTCCAAAGCATGCCCTCACTATATCTAGAAACTATGAATGTGTGGAAGCCATGTCTATATGACATGCCCCCACTAATATGCCCCCCCACTTTGAGGTGAGGAAAATATAGGAAGTGGTAGTTACCTCACATCAAAAAGATAAGACAACTGTATAATCTGTGAATGTAACCATGTAGCATATATAAACAACATACCTAGGTAGATATATAATTGAAGTGCATAGAACTAATATGATCACATGTAAGCCTAAGATGCATTATATAGATCATGATAATGTCTATAGAGTAACAAAACAAGCTCAACAAGAAAATCAAGCACACACAAAAGAGCACTCAAAAGCAAGTCAAAAGGCAATGGTCTAAAGAGACTGTAAACAAGGGGTATGTTCAAATGCCACACAATCAAAGTGACATGACTTTGTCAAATGTCTATGAAAATCAAGAATGACATATTCAAATTTCCATACAACAAATAATGACATATATTGATGTCAAAGAAAGCATACATAAGCATAGGGGTCGCAAGCAAAGAAACATATTTAAATACTCAAACAAAGAATATGAGACATTCAAGGATCCAATGTGTTAGGAATAATATGCCAAGTGTATAGTATATCAAGTACCCTATGTAAGATATAATCATGGATAATATGCATGTGTAAGTACAAATACAAGCTCAAATATGGTAATATAGAGTGATCATCAAATCATATAATTTGTGTGTATCAAGATCAAAGAAGTGGATGCCTCCAATATCTATATGACATGAGTATATGGAAGGCCCAACATCCAAAATAAGAATGTATCATGTGTTTGTGTATACCTATACCATACTCAAGTAGAAGTATGACACATATGCCTATAAGCAACCAACCTTATGATTACCAAATCTACAACCAATAGACTTCAAGTATACCACATATGGCCATATTCAACCTCACATGTTGAATAATATTTAAACCTAGATGAGACTGAAAACAACCAAGCTACTTTACTAACTTACCCACATCTTATTGGAAAAATAAATTATATAATTAATTAATAATATAATATTAAATATAAATTAAAAAAATTCCACAATTTTTTTAAATTATTTTTAATAATGTTATAAAGGTTAAAACCTATAACATTTAAGCAATATATCTTATAAAATTTAACCTTTTCAATTAATAAATAAATAATAAAACAATATATAAATCATTATAATAAATCACATAATGTGCTTTAAAACTATCTAAAATTATAATTATATATATACACATATATATTTAAAATTTTAATATATATATCTTTTGATTATATTAAAGTAAAAATAAAATTTTACTTAACTAATAATAAAATGTCATATATATATATATTTTTTTTTTAATAATATGATATTTAATTATATAATAGTAACACAATTTTTTGAAGGGTGATAATTTCTTGTTTGAAATTATGTTGTGTACTTTTATTTTAAATTTTAGGTAAATATTTAAATTTAAAAAAAAATTAATTATTATTTTGGTAAAAAAATTAAATTATATAAATTTTAATTTTAAAATAATTTTTTTTTATAAAAATATTTTGAGTTATCTTTTTAAATTATATTTTATGAAAAAAATATTTTTAAAATTATCATATTTTTAATCATGTTTTCTTCTAATAAAAAATTTGAATTATACATACCAATCAATTAATTTATAGTGTAACTTTTTGTAAATTCTTATATTATTAATAATATCCTTATTAAAATATTTCAATAATAAAATTGAATGTTTGAGAGATTACATACACACATAATAAAAAGGGGAGTAATTTTCCCTTTACAAGACTAATTCTTTTAAATTTTGTTTTGAGATTAGTTTATTAACATCCTCCCTATCCCAACAAAAAAGAAGAATTGATAGATCTGGCTTTTCAAATAAAGATCAAATTATCCAAAATACATCTTCCTTTAAAAATATTATTTATTCCAATCTAACAATTTAAATTGAACAATTAACTTGATTTTGATAACAATTACTTTAAAAATTAAACATTCATTTAAAAATTTAAAATATTATTTTTTCTTACTTACTTAAAAAGTTTGATATAAAATGATGAAAAATATGAACGTAATTCCCTCTAAATAAAGAAAACTAGCATAGCCTTCCCCACCAACTCTTCATAAACAATGAAGACAAATAAATAAAAGCATAGTCCCCTCCGTAAAGTATTTTCTAATCATTTTTATTGAAGTTACTTGTTTTTCCTCTTATAAATTTCATAAAATAATGATTGATTTTGTTTATTGAAATTATGTAATTCATGTTCCTCCACCTTAAAACACTTCGAGTGCCATTAAGATAATAAATATGGGTGAAATCCATTTTAAAAAGACACAAAAACATACGAATAAAATAAATAAATATGGGCGACATCATTACTTAAACCAATAGAATATAACGACTTTATTCCTATTGATGACGAATCGAATATACCCTAAGCTTATAAGCTAATGTATGAACGCATTAAGAAAAACATTATGGGGCGTGATAAGAGCTTCCACTCAGCAGATAATGATTTATGAAAAGACACCAACGCAAACGGTTAAAGGAATGAAGGGTGAGATTGTTTCAAATCTTTATAATATTTTATAAACATTTTTTTTCATGTCTATTTTTTAAAGTAGACGTGTAAAAGTAGTCTTGAATGTTATAAAACTTCCTATGTATATAAAGTATTAAAAAAAAAAGAGTTATGATATATTAAATCTTGTTAAAGTTAATATATATTATTAAACAACAATACATCAAAAATATTTTTAATAGAAAAAAGATTAAGATGAGAAGTTTAAAATCATTGATTAAATTTATCATTCCTCTTTTTTATTAAGAAATATTTATAATGTTGTTGATTAAAAAATTGTCTTAGTATTATATAATTAAATATCATATCATTAAAAAAAATATGCCATTTTATTATTAGTTAAGTAAAGGTTTATTTTTACTTTAATATAATTAAAAGATATATATTTTAAAATTTTAAATTTATATATATGTGTGTGTCTCTCTCTATATAGTTAGTTTTAAAGGACATTATGTGATTCATTATAATGATTTATGTATTAATTTATTAATTGAAAAGGTTAAATTTTATAAGGTATATTTATAGTGTTGTTTTGTGTTTTGTGTTTTTTTTTTAAAAATTCAAGTTAAAAGGGGGGATTTTTTTTGAACTAGGGTCTCCCAGACTCAAAAAGAAGTACAAATAAAAGAAAAATCACGGTCTACCAAAGATTAAATATGAAACATGACCAAGTAAATCTAGAGACAGTGAAAGAACAACTCTGAAACCAATAAAGAATGACAAAAGAAACTAGTCTAAATCTAAACTATTAGAAACATCCTCCCAACAAGATTTCATCTTTTTAAGATTCCTGTCAATCTAAAGTAAAAATTTATCTTGGTCCATGCTATACTGAGATCCACTGCATCGCCTCTTCTTGGCTTTCCCTTTGCCAATGACACTGGGTTCAAAAAGCTCACCAAGATGAGCTCGTACGTTTTCAACATTCTGGATGCCCTCAAACATAGCAACCTTGCTACAATTCACTAAAAAACTTACGTTGTTACGAAGTTTGTCATTCTCGTTCTAATACCTCCACCTTGAATGAGAGACTGAATTTATTGATCCTCCTCCCTAGCTGAAAAGATTTGACTCATCCTTGAGTTTTCCTGCTATAGGGAGTTTACCTTACCTTTCAGCTTTGTGATCTCTCGCATAAATCAATGCATAATATATTTTTGAAGGTCGAGCTCTTTCACTATCTTATCTGAGTTCTCCTTACCTTTAAGCGAGGTAACCAAATTGTTAAACGCCTCATTTTGATCCTTTAGTTGTTTGTTCTAAGAGGTCTCCCCTTTATCTGTGGGAACATAATTAGGCCCCCTATTCGCAATCTCAGCTACAGGATTTTGATTCGATTTGTTTCCTTTTTCCACTTCCTTTTGACACTCCACTAGATCTTCACTGCCCTCTTTAACATCAACAAAAGCCCCAATGGAATCTCCCATTTTACTCCACATGCCCTGATGCCCCTGATTCCCCTATTTCCCCTATCTGATCCTTGTAGGTTTTGATGCACTCCGAAGTCATTTCTTGATGTTTTCATGCATCTTCTAATTCCTTCCTTCATCCTTCTTAATCCTAAACTCCACATGTTTCTTAGTGGTCTCAGTAACCCTACTCGAACTCCCAATGTATTTTATCCAAACTTTTTAATTTTTTTTATATCAACAGGCCCCTCCTCTGTATTTTCCTTTTAAGACTAAGGTATATATGAGTTGATTTGATTCATGCCCTTAAAATATTTGAAAATGAGGTAGATCACTCCATCATGTCTAGGAGTTGAGTAATTGTCATGTTTAAACTTCATGTTGACACCTCCATTGATTTCAGAATAAAAAATAGAAGATTAAAGGATGCACCATGCCTAAAATAGTTTGATATTTTAAATAGGGGCCATCTAACTACATTGTACCTATCTTCCAAGGTAACATACTGCATTAGATGGAAGACAATCTTTGCATACAACTTGGGCAAGGATTCCTGGTCAAAATATTAGGAATAAATACAAAAATCAATGTAGAACAATTTCATAGAATCACAATAATAATAGATATAAATAGAGATGCAAAAAGAACATAAATAAAATGCAGAACAAGAAGACCAGATTTAATGTGATTCACCCAATGTGGGCTACATCCACCAAGAAACACTTGCTCATATTTTATTACAAGTCACGAGAGTATAAACCACTCTCAGATCAATCTTCTCACAATTACATTGCATAAATATTGTTTGGAGTTGCACTCAACAAACCCTCCTGAATTCACACCTAAATTTACACACTTTGTTCTTCCTTCTCAAACCTTAGTTCTCATGATGTATTACCTATGAAATATCCATCAATACATAATACAACAACAAAATGGTATTACAAAATAATAGATACCAAAACCATGGGCAGAATCAACCCAAAATGGTTTCCCATTAAAAAGGGGTCCAATTTTTTTGGGGGGACTACCACCCCTGAACCCCTACTCAAGGCCTAGCCCGGCCTCGAATCTCAATGAGAAAAACATATAAAGTGTACAATATATATAAAAATGTACAATATTTGAAAATACATTATAATTTAGAAATAAGCTCCACAACACAACAATCTCCCACTTGGAGACTGATTTCCTTTGAGCAGGCTTCTCAATCCTTCACTATCAACTGTGAAGGGCAACTAAAATTGAACATAGCTTCAGTTTCAACCTTGTGACCACCTTGGTCATCATGTCTGTAGGATTCTGACTGGTATGAATCTTCTCCAGCTTCAACTTCTCTTCCTCTAAAGTTATCATGATGAAATGGAACCTTAATTATATATGCTTTGTCTTAGAGTGGAAAGCGGAGTTCTTGGTTAGATGTATAACACTCTGACTATCACTATATTACCTTCCACCTGCTTACGCTCCAACTCTTTAAGTAATTGTTGTAACTAAATCATTTCTTTGCTTGCCTTTGTGGTAACAACATACTCAGAGTCTGTGGTTGACAAAGCCACAAGTTATTGTAGTCATGAAATCTAGCTCACCACTATGTCACCTACAATAAATACATATCATGTTGTACTCATCCTGCTATCTAAATCTTCAGCCATGTTTAAATCTACATAACCACGCAAAGTGGTGTCTAATCCACCATAGCTTAAAACTGTCCCCATGGTCCCTCTCAAATATCAAAGGATCCACTTCATTGACTTTCAGTGTTCTCTACTTGAATCACTCATGTACCTTCTTACTACTCCCATTGCATGAGCAATATTTGACCTAGTGCACACTATGGCATACATCAAGCTACCAACAACTGATGAGTATGGTACATGTGACATCTAGATTCTCTTCTCCTCTATTTTGGGACACTGCTCCTTTGATAACTTGAAATGACCTGCCGAAAGAATCCCAACCAATTTAGCATCTTGGATACTAAACCTCTCCAAGACTTTTTTGATGTACTCTTTTTAGGGTAAACTCAGCTTTCATTCCTTCCTATCTCAAGTTATTCTCATACCAAGGATTTGTTTTTTTGCTCCCAAATCCTTCATAGCTTTCATTCCTTCCTATCTCAAGTTATTCTCGTGCCTTATACATTTTCTTGCCTTTATCATCTTCTTTAACTCTATACACCTACTTATTTTGCAATACTCTCTTACCTTCAGGTGGGGTTACCAAATCCCAAATCTAATTTTCTATGAGAGATTGATGCTCCTCATCCATAGCTTGCTCCCACTTCTTCTTGATATCTACCTGTATTGCTTCTTCAAAGCACTCTGACTCTCCATTGTCAGTGAGTAATAAATAATCAATAGATGGAGAAAAATGTTCAGGTTCTCTTCTTACCCTATAAGACCTTCTCACCACAGGAGTTTGGGGTTCTTGTGGAGTAGGTGCCTGAACTGGTTGTTTGGACACTTTATTATCTGCAATGTCCTCTAGTACTGTGTACTCTTTTCTAAAATCCTCTTTCTGATCTTGCAACTACTGTTTATACATGAATTTTTGTTAAAGACAACATCCCTAGACTTAAAAATGTTCTTGTCCTTAAGACTCCAAATCTGAAAACCAAAGTCATCCTCACCATAAATAATAAAAGTGCATTTTTTAGACTTAGCCTCTAACTTGGTCCTATCATCCTTATCAATATGAATGAAGGATTCACAGCCAAATATTTTAAGAAATGAATAATCAACATTCTTACCAGACCAAGCTTCCTCAAGTATGCCTCCATCCAAAGTAGATGAAGGACCTCTATTTATTAGATATACAACTGTGTTTACTACTTCTACCCAAAATTGAAGAGGCAGTCCTGCATGTAACCTCATACGCCTAGCACACTCTATGATAGTCCTATTCATCCTTTCTAACACTCCATTCTACTGTGGAGTTCTTGGAACCATCCTCTATCTATGAATTCCATTCCTTGAACAGTAATAAAAAAATGCATTACTGTAATATTCTCCACCATTATCTGACCTGAGACATTTTAACTTGAGACCTATTTTATTCTCAACCAAGGATTTCCATCTTCTATACATATCAAACAAATTAAATTTTCTCTTACTGCCATACACCCAAAATTTTCTAGTTACATCATCAATAAAAGTGACATAATAAGATGACCCACCAATAGAAGATACCTGAGCCAACCCCCATATATCTGAATGACCCAGCTCCAACTTTTTCTCCTTCCTTGTACGTCCAACCTTGAGAAACTTTATCCTTTTATATTTTCCATACACATAGTCTTCACAAAAATCTAAATCAGATCCTTTCAATCCATGAAACTGATCCTTCAAAATTTGCATACCCTTTTGGCTCATGTGACCAAGCCTATTATGCCATAAAGTTACATTTGCATTTGTAGCAACCAAATTACAATAACCAAAACTACTTGATAAATACAGGGTACCAACCTTATTACCTCTTGATACCACAAGAGCACCCTTGGTCACCTTCTAAGAATATGCTCTAAATGTCACCATGCAACCTTCACTGCTTAGTTATCCTGTGGATACAAAATTTCATCTAACTTAGGCACATGCCTAACATCCTTTAGTATCCAAGTGTTCTCATTATGCATCTTGATCTGAACACTTCCTTTTCCTAATATGTTTCAAGGCTCATCATCACCAAAAAAATATGTCCAAAATCCCCTTGAACATAATCAATAAAATAATGCCTATATGGTGTAGCATGAAAATAAGCCCCTGAATCTCAAACCCAAGACTCAGTAGTATTATCAATAGAGAGAATTAATGTATCCTGACAACCATTACCTGTTACCACATTCACCTCCTTGGTGTCTTCCTAATTTTTATTCTTGTTCTGAAGAGACCAAAAATCCTTCTTTGCATGCCCAGTCTTTCCACAGTGCCAACATACCATCCTGGCCCCTGATTTTGACCTTCTAAGACCATTTGACTTTCCTCGCTTTTCTTTTCCTCTAAAATTTTGTCTCCCTCTACTCTCCATCACCAAAGAATCACTTGAAGTAGAAGTCTCCCCAGAGCTTTTTTGTTGCATTTCCTCACTAAGGATTACACCTGTGACATCTTCAAACTTCAACTTGGCATTATTAGAGACTAAGTTGCTCACAGTCATTACCAGGCTATTTCAACTCTCTAGTAAGGAACATAAAATAAGCAAATCCCTAACTTCATCATCAAAATCTTTTTTATAGAATTCAACATACTCACAACTATATTGAATTTATTTAAATGATCAACAACTAAACCATTTTTAGACATCTTCATATTAAATAACTTTTTCATTAAAAATATTTTATTAGAAGTAGAGGGTTTCTCATAACTTACCTAATGCATTCATGAGACCTTTTGTGGTCTTCTCTTGTGATATATTAAACATGACCAAAGATGCAAGGCATAACCTAATGGCCCCAAGTGCTTTCCTATCAAGCAACTCCCAAGCCTCATTTATCATACTCACTCATTGCTTTACTTTTCCTCTTAACAGAGCACGGAGGTCCTTCTAATAGAGGTAATCCTCCATCTGCATCTTCCATAGACCAAAGTTCTATCTGTTGAACTTTTTAACCTTTGATCTGTGATCATCAGCCATAGTTCCTAATTAAACTAATAACCCTTCCTGCAACTCAACACTTCAAAAAATATAAACTGAAGCTCTGATAACATTTGTTAATATAGAAATCAATGTAGAATAATTTCATAGAATTGTAATAATAATAGATATAAATAGAGATGCAGAAAAAATAGAAATAAAATGCACAACAAGAAGACCAGATTTAATGTGGTTCACCCAATGTGGGTTACATCCATCAAGAAACACTTGCTTAGATTTTATTACAAACCACGAGAGTACAAACTACTCTCATATCAATATTCTCATAATTACAATGCACAAATATTATTTGGAGCTACACTCAACAAACCCTCCTGAATTCACCCCTAATTTCACACACTATGTTCTTCCTTCTCAAACCCTAGTTCTCATGATGTATTACCTATGAAATATCCATCAATACATAATACATCAACAAAGTGATATTACAAAAAAATGGGCACCAAAACCATGGGTAGAACCAACCCAAAACAGTTTCCCATTAAAAGGGGTCCAAAATTTTTTTTAGGGGCTACCGCCCCTGAACCCCAGCGTGAATAATATTTAGTGTACAATACATTTAAAAATGTACAATATTTTAAAATACATTATAATTTATAAATAGGCTCCACAACACAACACAAGACCATTGTGAAGCAGCTCTAATTGCTATCCCTCCATGAGAAAAGCCTCTTTATCCAATTTGAAATTCCTCAGTGAATAGTAACTCTTTGTTTCCTCAATCACCAACCCAATAACGTGAGAAATGAGTTCCTCTATGGTAAATAAGGTAACTCAATTGATTGAAATTGTTCTATCCTCCCAAGATTTCATAAACAAGATTGAGAAGTGTTTGTCATAGCCTTCAATATTCTCCATAAATCTAGTAAAACCTCCCACTTGCAAAGCTACCCAGATTCTTTCATTTTTCTTAACTTCAAGCTATAGTTTCGATTATATTCTTTTAATTAATCCCATGTTGCTTTCTTCATAGCCACTCAAACTTTCCCTATTACGGAAGTTGGGCTTCACCAAACAAAACCATGAGGAAATGCAGTTGTGTTTTGTGTTTTGGTCATCTAATATATGTTTCAGGGTGTCTAAAAACTTCTCCTTCGGTCTCAAAAGAATTAAAACAAACCATATGAGTCCCCAACTCAAAAGAGATGAAAAATTGTACCCTCTAAGAATTAAAGGCTTCCCTAATATGCCTAAGGTTAAGAACATTAGGATTTCCTTCATCTTTTATCTTTAGAAATAGCTCCCTAAGGAGATCTTCATAACCCATCCAAGTCATAAGACCCACAATATTTACTCCTTTGTTGGTGAACCAGACTATTATGGCATTCCCTTCCTTATAAGTATGTTGAATGGCAACCTATTGAAAAGAGTTCAATAAAAAATTATAGCTTCCTCTAAATCTTGTTTGATAGACCAACTAATTACATTTTCCCTAGATAAATAGTTCACAATATTTAGAGAGTCTCCCTCTATCAAAAGTTTTTGTAAACTCAATTAATTTTCCAATTTGATCCCCCATAGTGTTGCTAGTACTTCTACCTAGTGGTTTGACCTCATACCCATGTCTCTAGCATAAGCAATAATCAAATTGCCTTTATGATCTCTAATGATTCCACATCCATCAGCTAGTCCCAAGTTTCCTTTCGAATCTCCATTAAAATTGAGTTCATCCAGCCCTTGGGGGGTTTCCATTTCATTATTTTTTTAATTTCATCTTTAGGATCTAGTTTACCTAACTTAGAGGAATCTATTTACCAATTTGAAGTCAGGATTTGTTCAAAATGATGTAAGATTTTACCTTTCTTAATAGGGGAAGAATTTTAATTCTCCTTAGTTAGTTCAAAAATTCTTATTGAAATGACTTTGTTGTTGCATCTATTTCCCCTAAAAATTATATTATTATGTTCTCCCCAGATCCCCCATATCATATGAGGCAAATTCAATTTACAAATTTTCTTGAGGAGAACACTTTGAAATGAGCACCCCCAAGACTACCACACTTTCATTAGAGAACCTGCTTACACCCAAGAGACATTGAATCTATCAAAAAATGGCTCCAAATCTTTTGAGACATAGCAGTTGACAAAAAAATGCAAAATCAATTCATTGTCCTCTTCACATAGCACACATTTGTTCATGATAATGTAGCCTCTTTTTCTATGGTTATCAATTGTAAGAATTTTGTTGTGAATCACCACCCATAAGAATAAATTTATCTTTGGAGATAGCCATTTGTCCCAAATAAGCTCCTAGCTATCACTAAGCCCAAGTTCTTGTGCTAGCAAGTTCTAACCCAATTTTACTTTGTACTAGCCATTGAATGAGTCCTTCCAGACCATTTGATCTTCTCTAACTATACTGAGGATGTGCACATTTTACAAAAGATTATTCAGGTTAGATATCTTTAGCATATCTTCTTGGTTTAAGTTATCCAAACTTAGCCTTTTTTAGCCTTTAACTCCTTCCATTTCCTACCAATAGTCTGCCACCTTAGAAACATATTTATGCTTAATGTCATCTTAAGAATGCAATCCTATGTCACTCTAATATAGAGGCATATCAAAAACTCATTTATCCCTCCAAAAATCAACCCTATGTCTATTACTAATCTGCCATTTATAACCTAAATTATCAACTCCTTATTAGAAATTAAGAAATTCAAGATATGTGAGCCCCTAACAAAATGATCATATGCTAGAATAAAAATTAGATCCCTTCCTTAAAGATATTCAAAAGAGAGGATTTTGCCCTATACTGAGCTCAACTTGATGAATCTCCAAACAAATTTCAAAATTAGGGCTTTATTAATCAACTGCAAATTTCTTAAACCAAGTCCACCATATCTTTTCTTGGAGTAGACCTTATTCCAAGCCACAAGACGTTTTTTTAAAAATTTCATTTTAATCCAAAGAAAGTTTCATTGAATCTTATTTAATTTATCCTCCACTCCTTTAGGCAAATTAAACAGTGAAAGTAGATAAATTGGAAGACTCTAAAGCACACTCTTAATCAGAATAACCTTCTCAACCTGGGATAAAAGCTTGCATTTCCAACTTGTATTTTTTTTTTAAATCTCTCAATTAAAGGATTCCATATTGCCACTTGAAGCTGGTTGCTGAAGAGAGGCATTTTCGGGTAAGAGAAAGGGAGTTCCTTGATTTGACATCCCAGGAATGTAGTTATTCTAGCTTGTCTAGCCACTGGTGTATTAAATAAATACATATAACTCTTATCAAAATTAATTTTTTGGTTAGAGGCCTTTTTGTATATCACCAAAATATTTTTAATGTTTTTTAATTCCTGCATAGGCACTTCAACCAAGAGAATAGTGTCACCCACAAATTTATGATAAGTTACCAGATCTACAGACCTAGATGGTTTAAAATATTTCAACTATGATGTAGCCAAATCATTAGATATGAATCTACTTAGTGATTTTTCCATAATGATGAACAAAAACGGGGAAATGGGGTCTCCCTATCTCACACCTTTAGAACTTTTGAATAAACCATGTGCCACCCCATTCATCAAAATAGAAAACATGAAAGTGGTAATATAAGCTCTAATGATTTTTCTAAAATTATCATGCAAACCAAATTGAGACATAACTCTATCAAGAAAGCTCCAATCCAATCTATCATATGCCTTGGCCATATCCAATTTAAGCACCATAGCTACTCTAACTTTTTTCCATTGAATGAATGGCTTCATGGACCATGATCACTCCATCTTGAATTTGTCTACCTGATATAAATCCTCCTTGCTAAGGTTGGATGATTTTTTTCATGATAGTTTGCATCCTCATAGAAATAAGTTTGGTGATAATCTTATAAAAAGAGTTACACAAGCTAATAGGTCAAAAATATAAAAACTTTATAGCCCCTTCCTTCTTAGGAATAAGCACTAAGAAAGTATGATTGATTTCTTTGAGTAACTAACTGGTGATAAAGAATTAGCTCATAGCTGCAATGATGTCATCCCCTATTATGTCCCAAAAAATGTAGAAAAAATCTATGGGGAAGCCATCTAGCCTAGGAGCCTTGTCCGGATTCATCTTGGAGATCACAAATTTAAGAGATTCATTCAATGTAATAGCTATGAACATATCATTCTCCTCATGATTGATCAGTTTTGGTATCACATGTACAAATTCCTAATCATATCTAATATTCTTCTTGAAATTGTTCTTGTATAATTTTTTATAAAATTGTACACTTGCTTGATTAATATCTTCTGCATCGGAGTAAAGCTGACCAATATTTTTGATAATCTCCTTGATAGCATTATGTTTCTTGTGCTTTAAAGTAAGCAAGTGAAAAAATTGGGTATTTCTATCACCTTCCTTGAGCCAAATATTTCTAGATTTCTGCCTCCATAATGATTCTTCTCTAGTTGCAATAGTGTGATAATTGCATAAGAGTTGTCTTTCTCTATTTTTTATCTCTGTATCATACCCCTTCTCCTCAATTTCATCTTCAATTTTCAAAATTTTAGCTTTAAGAGACTTATTTTATAAATGTACATTCCTAAAAACTTGTTTGTTTCATTGTTTGATCTTAATTTTCACCTTTTTGAAATTCTCAACCAAACTAAACATAACCTATCCATTACCATTCTTAGTCCACCATTCTGAGATCCTCTATGGTGTTTGTTATTAAGTGGGTCCTCTTATCTTGTGATTATTATAAAAAAATATATGAAAGATTTTAACCATATATATATTAAAAATACTCAAGAAGCTTAAATATATTTAAATAGAAATATTGTCTAGTTCATAATTTTTGTTTATAAAAAATGTTTATTCTCAACTAATAAAAATATTTAAATAGAATTTAAATATATTAATTGTAACCGATGAGATGTGGGTGAGTTGGTAAAGTGATTTGGTTGGTTCAAGTACCACCCATATTCAAATCTGAGTTTGGTATCGGAGGTCGATTGTGGTCGATCATTGGTATTCTTAAGTCAGTTGTGGCTATTGATGGTATTCTCAAACCCATTATGGCCATTCATTGGTATTGTCAAGTTGGTTGTGGTCTTTGTTGGTAATTTTAGTACTTGTGATATATGATTACTTGGGGATCTAGGCCTCCGATTGTGTCCTAGACTAGTTGAAGCTCTAGTCAAAAGCAAATAGGGTAAGGATCCCACCAAAAAATGAAATCTATAAAAAAAATATATTCATTGTATATATATATATATTGATTAAAAATAAGACATAAATATCCCATCAAAAAATATATTTTATTTAAAATAAGACATGTAGGGATGTGGACAAGAACCAAATTTAACTATCATAAATAAGGTGAGATTATTACCTTCATTGAGGCATTGAAAGAAAGTTTGAACCAAATAATGTGATTGTTATTTCTATCTTGATCAATATTGTTAGTTTTTCTCTTGTATTACGTAAATCATGTTATTGAAATACTATCTAATTATATTAATAGTAACATTATGATATTATCATGAGAATCATATAATTTTATTGTAAACATGATAAAATTTAAATTATAGGTAAGTGTATTCATGTTACTATCATATAATTACAGGCAAAATGTGAATTGAGAGAATTATTAGCCATACTCTACACTTCAGTTACCAAAAAAATTATTTTTCATTACATAATTGAAATAGATGTTCATATAAACACATAGTTAGGTTATACAACATATTAAAGGTGATATGGAATGTAGTAACCTGAATTTTGTCATGAATACTTGATCATGCCTATTTTATGTATTTTTATAATTCGTTAGCATATGCACTTAATTAACACTCATTTCATCAATTTAACCCATCCTAAGCATAAGAGAAGACCTTTTTAACCACAAGGCCATCTATTGTCACTTATATAAATGATGTTACTACTGAAAATACCTCCACATACATGTATGCACTGAGTCAGACCTAAAACTCAACACCTTTCTTGAAGGGACAAAAATGTCCAACATGATAGGAATGATTATTGTTCATATCCCTATCTATCATTTTTCTCCTTCCCTTACAAAAGCTAAAATTTTAAAAAGGAAAGAATCTTTAAGGTCATCCTTAAGATTTAAAAACTCTCTAGGGCTCTTTTTTCCCCTTGAACCACTATAAAAGCACATTCAATTGATTCATTTAAATAATTTGGCAAGCTTATTAATCTTATCACAAGAGCTTATTTACATAAGTGCACAAAAGACAAAAGTTCCCTATTCTTTCCAAATCAGATTCTAAGCACCTCAAGCAGTCATAAACCAAGTCTAAATTCAATTTTATGTAGCCCTAGCCAAGCATGATCAAGTATTCAAGCTAAATCTAGATGCATTCATATAGTCAAAGGAGTATAATTACACAAAACACTTAGGTTGGAGAACTACATGGAGGTTTGATCCCTCTTGGAAGTATTAGTATGTAGGTAGCACTCAACACAATGGGGTGTTGAGGTCTATCACAAATCTAACTCCTAATACATTTTACTCATTCAAACTCATTTATCTCCTTGTGGCATAAAGTTAGGGTTTGTAACTTTAAGAAGGCATATACACATCTTCTCATAGTTTTTGAAGGTCAAATCAGTGCAAGAAGACCTAAAATTCATCATCGCACCTGATTGTTCCAAAAGTTCTAAGTTTATTCAAAAGGATAAAACTGACCAACAAAGACAACAACAATTACCACTCCTATCATACTATGCATTCTTGTCCTTGAGAACACTCAGGCTCATCTTTTTGGGAAGTTTTTGGATTCTCTGCATTAATTTTATTCATGAACTCTTTTTATTGTTGAGTCACTTGGTGACTCAAAAACCTAAGTACATCTCTCTTTTACATAGTTTATCCTTTTTCATTTCTATTGTGGTTTGTCCATTTCAGTCATTTATCTTCAATTTACTATTTAGGACTGTGTTTATAGTACCTTGCTTTATTCAATTCAATTTATCTAATTAGGGTTAATATTTTTATATTAATTCATATTCAGATAACACATTTGGTAAACCTACATATTGATTCGAACCATGTCAAACCTTAGGTATTCCTTACAGTTCTAACCTTCTAGAGTTTCAAAAAAATTGATCCTAGGATTTTAGAAAAATTGTCCTAGGCTTTCAAAATTTTCTCTTTGTTTCTTTACATCTCATTTTGACCTTTGTTACAATATATTTTTCATGTCTTTTACAATTGATGATATAGATATATTTTATGACTATGATAAGATAACTATCCAAAACTATAAACAAGATTCATTAATGTAATATTTTGTCAAGTCAAGCATAACATGGGAGCAAGATCAAACCTTAATTCAAGATTTTATAAGGCCTCTTCTTAACTCTAAGATTGGTGATAACTATTATCCCTCTCACAAGGTCCATGTTTTCACTATCACAAGAGGTAAGTTAATCAAACCTATAGTGTCAAATGAATGTAATAAATATGTCCTTCCTCAACCTACTCCACCTCCCAGACATCCTCTTGATGGTATTTGTATGTATGTTTAGTCAAAAATACCTAAGGTTTTTACTTTTGAAGTCCTTAAGGATCAAATCATCACCATGAGGTCAATAGAGGAGTTACAAAAGTAAAATCAATATTTGATTTCAAAGATCACATCATGGAAAAATTAAATCACATTAAAAAAAATCTAAAGCATGCCAATGATAAGAGAATGTTAGTGTTAATCATGTGCTTGCATATTCACCTAGTAATTTTGTGCCTGATAAGACTTCATATGAAGATTGGAATCCAAAACAAAATAAATCTACAACTAGTTATTCAAAAAATGCACAAAAGGATATTAAAATTTCTAGTTAAATTCTAAGATAAATGCTTTGAAAAAAATTAATCATATTACCTCCTATACACCCTCTAAGAAGATCAAAATACTATTGTGCATATCATAGAATGCATGGGTATCATACATATTGTTATTTTGTCTTGGATAACAAAATACAATGTTTAATTGATAGTAATGATCCTATAATATATACATCAATCAAGAAACCTACTCACATTATGATTTCATCTCCTAAGTAACAACGTCAATTAGAAAAAGTGAAAAAATCAGATCTAATGTAAAAGAAACAAAAACAACAAGCATGGAATAAAAAGGTAAATTTAGATTAAGAAATCTTACAAAAGTTACATAAAGAGAAGTTATTAAAAGACTAATTATAAAAAGAGAAATTGCACGATCAAACTCAATGTAAACAAGAAGGCATATTTATAAAAAGGTTTCTCATGCAAGACATTCCAAATCAAAATTTTCCTACAATGTCCATTGATGCAAATATGGTTGCTAAGGATTCATACATAAAATAACAAGATGAAAAATCAACACTAAAAATAGAACATGTTGAAATGCAAAGGTTACAAAAGGAACAATTGGAAAGAGACAAATTATTACAAGAACAAATTGAGAAAGAACAAGTGCAAAAATACAAATTGGAACAAGAAGAGTCTACAACACTTAATGTTACAAATATGGTTCCAAAAGAGGAAATCACAAGAACTTATTCATACCAAGAAACTTTCACTATTTCTACTCACATAGATGGAAATAAATTTATCAATGTCAAGGTAATGGACTATCAAGAAAGGAATTTTTATTCTACATCATTTCTTGTAACTCTTAGATACATGGTTCAACACATAAACAAAATGAGTGCATCAACATCATGCCTAGGATCAATTATCTTAAAAATATTTTTTGCTTCAAAATAGTGCCATCTTATTTTTAGATTTTTTTCTCTTGCAAGTACATATGATGGTGTGCTTGGCGGATCATGGTTAAAATCAATCAAGACATCAATTCATATAAATAAAGGTTATATTACATTTGATCATGAATACAAGGTCATTTACATTTCAAAAGAGGGATCATCTTTAGAATAAGACCACACAAAGTAAAATATCTCTCAAGCAAAGATAACAAGTACAATATTAACAAAAGTACATGATACACTTTTTGATTATGATATGCATACACATGTCACATTTTGTTCAAGAAAATTTATTCATTTACCACTCCTCACAGATTTTTGTCCTCATCTTGAGATCATTGGATAACTTGTGCATTTTTAAACACTCTAAAATTACATTCAAACATACAAAATCATAAAAACCTAACTGTACATAATTTTAAATTTTTGCATCTTATTATTTTATTTACTTGTCTTTGGGATCAATTAATCCATTCTTCTATGCCCTTAGCTTTCAGTGATTTTTGGCCTCTTGGCCCTTCTATCTTCACTTCCATATCTAGATAGTCTCAAAACAATGCTAAGGCTTGCTAAACTATGACATTAATTTATCTTCATGCATAATTTTTTCCAAAATTCTATCATTCCCCTATAGGATAGAATTGACTAGAATAGGACAAAAATTACATCACTACTATCTTATTGATCGATATTGTCCTATCTTTTTCTACTCAAAACCTACATTTATAGAACACAAAGCTCTAATTCTATCAATTTCCAAAATATGCATGCAATACTAATATGCAATATCTACTTTCATACAGAATCTCTTTGGTTTCAAGATCAATTTTTCTATACATGCGACATATTTTGACAGTTGTACATTTGACGAAATGAGAATGTACATCCAATTACCTGTGTGCATTTTTCAACCCACTACAAATTTATAACAATTATAATTCACATTCCATAGGGGGATTCCTTCTATTGAGCCATTCAGATATTTGCTAGTACACATCCTCCATTGAAAGTTGTTATGAATTGTCTAGACTAGTCTCTTTTATTTTATTTTCAACACCTTGATTGCATTTTAGTATCTATTGTTTTTTATTTTTCATATTCAAAAAATTCAAAAAAATATTCATATATTGTCAAAAATGTAGAAACATCCAAATATTATCAAAAATATAAAACTAGGACCTGAGCATGATTAAAAATATAGTTTACATCTTTACACTATGTTATTTATGTCATTATTATTAGATAACATATTATTTCTATTTCACACATACATTTCATGATATCTATGAAGTGTTGTGTATAACATACAAACATTTTTACAAATTAAGATGTTAGACTCTCCTCTACCCTTGCTAAGTTAAGGACATCTTACTCACAAGTGACAATATGTAGGTGTTATCCTTATATAACCTCTATAATTTTGAACTTTCAATTATATACAGATATTTTGATAACATTTATATCTTACATAGTGTACATGAAGATTCTATTTTCTAGGATATGATTACATGACACATACATTGCTTTGACTCTCTTTACTAATTCTATGTTTCATTGATGTTACTTACTTGTACATAAAAGATTATAATTTCAATTTTATATTATATTGGTCCTTGGCCCCATGTATGATGTGCAACATTTGAAAATTTCTTTTCTTTGGCCTTTGTCCTTATGTGTGGTGTGTGACATTTGAACATGTCTTTACATTGGACCTTACCCCCATGTGTGGTGTGAAACATTTGAACATGTCTTTGCTTAGACCTTGGCCTTATGTATGTGTGACATTTGAACATGTCCCCTATTTGTGACATTCATTATGTCCATGTGTGTTATTTAAGACATTGGAACATGTCCTTTCTTTTGGACCATGGCCCATGTATGCTAGTTTTCTATCATTTGTGCTTGTTGAGCTTGATGAGTTTGATAAGTGCCATGATCCATATCATGTGCTCCTAACATACTAATTTCATGAGATTAAATGATACATTATATAAGTCTTGTATCTTCCATTCTATACACAATCCATTCTTCCTATGCTAACACATTTGCATATGCTATGATTTTCAATAATAACATCTTACTACGCATGTTTCAAGTAAAATTTTATTTTAAGATGAGTGAATTTTAAGGAAAAAATTCCTTCACCTCAAAAAGGGGGCATTTCAATGGGTTTTTCATGCATGAGATAGGCCATTTTCAAAGAAAAAAAATCAGTTATGGATACAATTATAATTTTAATTTAAAAATTTAATTATTGACATATATTATGGGGGCATATGCCATTGCGTATGCACTCCTATTTTAGTTTTAATGAGCAAATTCACTCAATTTAAAAGTTACAATGAGGATTCACATATAGTTTCAAATTATACAGTTACAATGGGGGCATACTAATAGGTTTATGCCACAATATCTTTTTTCATGGATATGGTTAGAGCACTCCTGTAGACAGTATTTATGAATTATATAACACCTTATTCTTGTATACTTGTAAAATACATATAATGGATGTACCTTCAACTTTTATACCTTTCCTAATGTTAGAAGGCTCACATACACTACCTCTCTATGCTAAATTATTTATCTCTTAGTCTGACTAATGTTATTATGATGACTCAGGCCTTTTATCTTGCCCAAAATGTTTTAAACCTATTTATCTTCCATCTCTACAAGTTTTAGACATGTACACGCTTTTTTACTTCCCAGACACTTGCATCCCAATCAAACGCCTACATCGATGCAAGTGTCTTAACCTAACGTAAGTGTCCAATACCCTAAATTATTTCAATTTTCAAATGAAACATATACTTATAGTCAGCCTAAGTGATTTAATGTGATATATTATCCAAAATGGTTGGTATATATACAATATCAACCTTCATTCATTCCTCACCTAGCAAAGACCTAACACAAACCTAACACATACCAAGCAACACACAAGTAAATTTACCAAAGGCATTCAATCAAGCCCTAAAATGAGTATAACTTCTCTATTTTATCCTATTTCCATATCAATCATAAGGACAACACATCTACAAGTCTTAAGTATTGAAGGAGCATCCCATGAGCCACATTTGTCAGGTTACAAGCTAGGTCACTCTATGTACTTGCTTATCACACATTGCATGATACACACATAAGCCAACACATAGGGGAGAACTACATACATATGAGACCTTATTCAAAGTATTCACTATGTAGGTAGCACTCATTGACATAGGGGTATATGGGGAAGCTTGCTACTATGTGCCCACTAACCCATTTTTCACATAACCAATATTAAGATGAAGAACTAAGGTTTTGCTATTTGATAAGAAGTGACAAACCATGATCCAGATCTAAGCACACCTAACTGAAGGTGATATAGAACCCAAAATATTCTAGGTGGTTGCATATAATTTCAATAGGTATTCCCTACTAGACACCTACATTTAATTTAGATAAGAGCATCAACATAAGTGTCCATGATTACAGAGGCACAATTTCTAAGATCAAGCTACTGATCTAGAATCCATATCCAATCTAATTTATTCATATTCCAGCTCTAGATCTATATTATCATTAGAACCAACTAAGTATCTTATTTTTATTATCATCATGTAATATATAACATAACTATACTTTTGTTTTTATCATATCTCATCATAATAAATTTAATATATGTTTATTTGAGTTTTATAATTGATTGGCTTGCTATAGAGATAGTTGATCACAATTGTGCCTTAGGCTATCTCTACCCCTTTAACACTAGATTACCCAATATAGATTTTAGGGTTAAATAAATCCATTCTATTGTGACCATGTTCTTAATACTATGATATACCATGATTTTATAATTGAATCTAAAAGCCATTTGCATTGTTTGATTCAGTTTAGTTGCATAGTGCATGACTTGGTATCAATTGATCACTCCAACATTATGTGTGTGAATCCATTAGTATTACAACCAATTCACATCTTAGTTTTATAAATATAGTTAAACACAATCAATTTCAATATTCTTCAAATGAGCAACACTTTCACTTCAAAAAAGCCAATGCAAGTGGGGGCTTGATCACCCCTAATTTTCTCCAATGGTTTGAATAAGGAACCAAATTTTCCAAGTGCTTCATGAGAAGCATTAATTCTCCAAATATTCAAGGGAGAATCATCACCAAGCAAACTTTAAAAAATCAGCATCATTGGCACACATTTAGGTGTATTAATTCCATACTCTCACTTCAATTTTTTAATTACTCAAATACAAACAATTTTCAATTTAGAACATTAAATTTCAATTTGCAAATTATCAATGTTCAAGGAAAGTTTAAATGTTAAAATTCAAGTTTTCAAAGGAATAAAATAACTACTTCATGTGTTTTTCAATGTTTGCTAAATAGTATGGTGCCTTGCACTATTGAAGTATGCAACTCAAAGACAAAGTGTGCCTTACACACTAAGGTATGATTATATTTTAATCTAATAATTTCATTTCTAGAATAAAGAGGTGGTGGGAATGTAGTAACCTAAATTTGGTCAAGAATACTTGATCATGTCTATGTTATCCTTTTTTACCATTAATTGACATGTGCACTTAAATGACACGTATTTTATTAAGACTTATCCTAAGCACAAGAGAAGACATTCTTTCACCATAAGGCCATCTATGGTCACCTACATAAATGATATTAGTAATGAAAACACATCCTTGTATTTGTATGCTCTGACTCAGACCCAAAACTCAACACCTTTCCTAAATGGACAAAAACACTTAATAGGACATGAACAATTGCCACTCCAATCTTTGTCTGCAATTTTTGTCTTTCCCTCAAAAAAGCTAAAATTTTAAAAAGGAAAGAATCCTTAGGATTGGCCTTAATATTTAAAAACTCTCCAATGGGTTTTTTACCTTCTTGAACCACTATAAAATCACATTCAATTGACTCATTTCAACAATCTTGGCAAGCTTATCGATCTTATCGCAAGAGATTATTTACACAAAGGCAAACAAGATAAAAGTTCCCTCTTATTTCTAAATCAACTTCTAAACACTCCAAACAATCATGAGCTAAGTCTGAATTCATTTTTATGAATCACTAACCAAGCATGATTAAGTATTCAAGCCAATTCTATATGCATTCACATAGTCAAAGGAACATAATTGTGCAAAGCACTTAGGTGGAAAAAATACATGGAGGTTTGATCCCTCTTTAGAGTATTGTTATGTGAGTATCACTTAACACAATGGGGTATTGAGGTCTAGTACAACTCCAACCATTAAACCCTTTTACTCTTTCACAATCATTTATCTCATTGTGGCACAAAACTAGGGTTTACAACTTCAATAAGGCATATACAGGTCCCCACATTGTTTTTGAAGATCAAATCAAATCAAGAAGACCAAAAATGATTTGTCACACCTAATTTTTCAATAAAATACAACTTAATACAAAAGGATAAAACCAACCAATAGGGACACCAACGACTGCCACTTTTGTCCTACTAGGTGTTCCTATCCTTGAGGGCACTCAGGCTCATCTTTTAGGAAGTTTTTGGGTTATCTTCATTATTTATGTTCTTGCATTATATTTTTTTGTGTGGTCACCTAAAAAATAAAAAATTTAAGTGCATCTATCTTTTACATAGTTTATCCTTATGTGATATTTATTTGCTTGATCTATTTCAGTCATTTATATTTAGTTTGTTATTTAGGACTATGTTTACAGTACCCTACTTTATTCAATTTAATTTATCTAGTGAGGGTTGATATTTATATATTAATTCAAATTAAGATAAGATAGGTAAGTACATGTCAAGAAATCATTAGGCCTTATAGTTATCAAAAAAATATTTTATGTTCTAAAATCAAAAGTCCTATCAAACCTTATAAAAAGGCTTAATACTTTCTATTACCTTTAATTCCAAAAACCAATAAATGTTGTTAATGAATCCACAATAATGCTTGGAGTGGGGTTAGTGCATGTTGGTATCTACTTACCCATATTAGCATCCATGTATAGTGTTTTTTAGAATGGATTGGAAGTTAAGTGTTTACCCCAAGTGGAATATTAAGTGTTGATACTAATTGGGAAAAATGCATCATCAAAAAATTTCTTGACAATTAGAGTTGTTCAATAAAATGATTAACTAGAGTACTTACTCTCCTTTGCCTTTTCAATTCCATTTTTTCCTTCTCAAACTCTTTCTACCTTATTTCTCTGTCCCTTTAGATAATTTTTTTTAAAAGAGAAGGGGCAAAAATTTATTGAAAATCTAAGAAAGAATAAAAAAACAACTAATAATCAAAGAGGGTTCCCCAAAGGAACGCCACAAAAGAGCCAGTTGCATATTCCTATCTTCCAAAATTACCTTTTCCAAAGCTAGAACACAATTCGAAGATAAAAGTCCCCAATCTCCAACATCCCACCTCTCTTCATAATCTAAAGCCCACTTATCCAGACAATCTGCCACTCTATTCCACTCTCTAGGAATATGACAAAAGGAAATATATTCCAAAGAGTAGCACAAATTCAAAATCTATTTAACCACTATGGATAGTTGCCAATTAGCTCCATCCAACTTTTGATCCTTCAGCATATCCACCACAATCTATGAATTAGATTCACAAATAATATTTTTCCAACCAAGGGAACACCCTCTTTCTATAGCATAAATAATATCAAGGGCATCCATAAGGTTATTAGTATGCTTCCCTTTATAAATAGAGAAGAAAAACACAATACCGCCAACACTATCTCTGCCAATACCACCAATCCCCACATGCATAGGATTCCCCCTAGAAGAGCCATTAATATTTACCTTCAGAACTCCTTGAGGATGAGAAATCCACTTACCCTCTCGATGAATTTTATTTTTGGTCTATTGAGGTATTATACCAACATAATAGCCATAACCTCTATTAACCAAATTCAAATTCCTTATAATAGCCAAATCACTAGGATCCATAGTAATTGAAAGATCACATTTTGCTATTCCCTTCAGATCATTTATTTTTCCTTTTTTAAATCCCTTTCTTTCCTTTACATCAAATTAATTTGGTGATTTTTTGCTTACCTTTTAATTTTTTTTCAATATTTTCTTGTTCATTTTTGTAGCAACCCCACTAGGTTAAACATAGAAAAAAATAATTTTTTTATTAAAAACATATACCAAAAATAGATTACAACATGAGAATCATTAGAGACCATAATAAATATTCAAGGTGTGATAATAAAAATAGGCATAATACATCACACATCATTGATCTCTAATATCATGAGAGTACACGTCACAAGTGTGAATATAGAAAGTAATCACATTAAATCATATACAAATGAAACAAGTCTACAATCATTGTTTTCAAAGTAAATAGTAATTAATTACAACTCTTCATGACAATATTCAATGATAATTACAATACAATACAATATACATATAGATACATGGCTTCTCCAGAGCATAGTTCTCAAACTCAAGTATTTGTGGTAATCTCAAGTGTCATCTTGATAAGTAGTAATACTACAGAGAAGGAGAGCATCATCCGAGCACTTTTCCACATCAACCATGGACCAAAAATCCCCCACACTAATTCCATTAGGAAATGGCCCTCCCTTCATGGATGAGTAGATAGTGATGGTGTAGGAATCTAAAGAGACAATTAAATACCTATGTGTTGTATGATTCTAAACTAACCATGCAATGTATCATAGAAATCCATTTTATTTCAAGATATCACACAAACATATGAATTACACTTATGAAATAATAATGTCTCACTAAACATACTTTGGCCCAAAGTTTTACAAATAATAAACAATAATAATCTAGATCAATCAAATTCATACACACCACTTGATGGGACTATCTTCATCTGTCATTGTGACACTAGTAAGCCAGTGAAGTCCATCTCACCCCTTACTCTGTATCAACAATGTAGATTGGTCAAATACAATTCAACCACAAGATTCATGTGATTTACATCCTACTAGCAAATACATCATATAACATGCTAAACATAGGAGTAATCAAAGCATATATTTATTTTGTCAAATGTATGAATGAATCTTACTTTATTTTCTATTCCATACTAGAAATAATGACTATAGTTTATATCACCCAAATAAAATACATATTACCTATAGATTTCAACTACCATAATTTGTTTCCAAACATATTACACCCTATGATAACCCATATTATTATAGCTTAGTGTTTTGAGACATAACCACTAATATTTTATAATCAATCATAATAAAGTAGTCATATCTACACAAAACCACAAGCTTATATCTAAGTAACTAGACATAATAATCAACTCATAGTTTCTCTAAAACACATAATATCCCATCTTAGCATATGATACACTTTTAAATATTGTATGCACACATATATAAAGTTTTACCAACCGTTATAAAACATGCTATTCATAACAATAACCAACATGCATACAATAAATCACTCAAACATAAATGTAAGTCTAGGCATAATAATTATAATATGTACCATCAAGGTACAACATATATTTACACTGTAGTACCCTATAATATTTCATATTATCATAGTTCACAACTATATAAATACATATAATCAAACTTATATTTTTAAGAATCAAACCATCACATATACAATAACAATCAAGTATGGGGTTATACCACCTAAGTATATCCCAAGATTAAACTGCATACTAACATAAAAAAGTAACATAACTATAAGCATGCATCATGATGCACCATTATATGCTAGATATAACCATTCACTCTCATAAACATGTATTGCACACAAGTACTCAATATATAACTAACAACCCATCAATCATTGGTAGAGAAAAGAGAACTCATAAACCCATTATAAGATTCATTTAAACATCTCATTTTGCTCTCTAACAAACTGTTTTAATGTGGTTATATTTACTAATTTCTATATAGGATTACTTGTACATCATAATCTGATACCACATGTAAGTACTCTAATGCTATATAAATACTATATCAATGTTTACTTACATGTTTTAAAAAAGAATTTATCATATACTCAATTGCGTTTTTGAGTGAACATGGCCTTACACTAGGTTAGAAGCTTATGTTTATGTTGACACTATTTCTCAATTCTCAACGTACCATGACCAAAAGTGTTTATTTATCAACAACTTAGAGATATACAATCCAATATACCCAATGTATGTTGATTCTCACAATGACTTCCAAATCCTTGAAAATATTACTTTTCATTATACATAGATATGTTTAACAATATAATTGACATCATTTAGCTTTTATGATTCCCAGACAAATACTCGATCAAAGTAACTTTATTGATAGGCTAAACATACAATATTTTCATAATATTTGAAACAAGTAATCACTTTTTTTATCATTGATATTATTCATTACTAAGACCTGCCAAGGTTCATAGATCACTATAATCTACTGCTATTTTAGTACCGACTACTATCCCATTACTGAATACTTATTTAATAACCCATTATATTCTTAATATAGTTATCCACGTATACATGATATGAACTGAGTGTAACCAATTACTAAATCACCATAAATATATATACATATTTATCTCGCTACTATCGTACACCAGGTTATTATATACAACTCAGTTCTTTTTTTTTTAATTCATTACACTTGTCATATATACCCCATAATATTGTATATTTTGGTGCAACCAATGGGATACCCTTTTTTTATTGTTGGCTGATTCACTTCTTATTGTCAACTCACATACCATCATAATTAAATGAATCACTACCATTTATACTATAATATTATAAATCTATAACCTGTATCCAAATTTATTATAGTTTATAATATAACAATGAGTTAATACACTATAGCTTAAATATCATTGATGGGTGTCAATACATATTAATTATATACCCTAATAAAGCTAAAAACACCAACCATGAGATTTAAACAAAGTGATACCAATAATTCCCACTATTTAGGCATATATAGCAAAGCCATATCAAAATTGGGCTTATGTAAATTAATAAAACAAAAATTAACATTTATACAAATTATCACACTCGAGTTGATGCTTAAGTAATTACTACACTAAGTGTACCGCAGGTTTAAAAACTAATGATGCCCTTTAAGTAGGATATTTTAGGAAATAATGATCAAACCCCTTCTGGGATGCCACTGGGCCAAGATAACAACAACCACTTCATTATTTATATATAATATATTTTATTCAACTAATAATTATATACATATTACTCTAAATTGCTTGCCCTGAGCAATTTCAAATTATACATCTAAAGGGTAAGTAAATAATGACTTAAACTACTCATTCAATATGTTGTTGTTACAATGATTTTCCTGCTAGAGGTGCCACTATACTATAATACTTAACACCACTCTTTCCTCTAAATCCAATGACTTATATACTAAGATCTGGTAGCATTACTAGTTGAGTAGACCAGGAAATAATATAGCCAGAGTAACTTGTTGGAAAATATAGACTTTACCCCCAGTGATCTCATGATTTATATTTTTTGATGTCATCAGTATATATACCATACAACGGTTATAATATATTTACAAGGTAAATATGTACATCACTATATTTACAAGATGTCATTATACCACTTAATAAGTGTATGATGTTGGATTACACAGACTATATAGGGTGCAATAAGAAAATCCAGTTATATAATAGGCATCATTGTATACATTAGTCACCATGTTGTGATTTTTATTAAGCATGGTTGACTTTTATTAGAATTTTATATTCCTCATAATTTCAAATTTATATGATTGGATCTAAAATTCAACTTCAACACCATAAAACAATAGCATACAATGATCCACTAAAGATAAATAATTAAATTTTTTCTAGTGGCGTCTTGTCTAAAAGCATGATAGAAGAAATTACAACAATTTAATTCTTTTCTATTTTGTTTGCTAACAATGATGGATATACAATAATTCACTTGGGTACAAAATTCACCTAAATATCAATGACGCTAACATCATTCAAGAAATATGTAGAAAAGATGCAGCGATTGTAATCATTTACTAACTGGGATTTAACACATACTAAATAATTCATCCTTTATTTGGGAGTCATCATTTATGTATTTGACTTTGTATATAAACCAAGTGTTTATGTATATTTTATATATATATGTATATGTATATTATATATATATAAATAATATACATATACATATACATATATATATATATATATATATATATATATAAAATATACATAAACACCTGGTTTATATACAAAGTCAAATACATAAATGATGACTCCCATATAAAAGATGAATTGTTTAATATGTGTTAAATCCTAATTAGTATATATATTCCAATAAATTAACACTTTTTTTACAGATTATAAAACTATACTGAATTAAAATACAATGCCTACCTAGAAGCTCGAGTATATTCTTCTATACTTCTCTTTTCTCCCCTCTTAACTTTGTTATGCCCTTCCCTTTCCAACCCAAAAATCATGTGTTATCCTTTCTTTTTGAAATCTCCTATTTAATAAAAGTGGCGTAGCTTTAATTGCTTTAAAGATTTTTTTTTTTTTTTTTAATTTCTTTATCTTTGTCTTTTCTTTATTTTATTTTATTTTATTGATTTCTTAATTTTATTTTCAATTCATTTATTTGTTTTATCTCATTTCTCAAATCATGGGCTTAAAACTTTCCTCTAAATTTAAATCTTTCATCTTTTTCATTTTATTCTTATTAGAGTATATTTGAGAATATATATATATATATATATATATATATATATATATATATATATATATATATATATATATATATATATACTCACTAATTAGATTAATAGGTCAAATTAGTTTAAGATAATTCAATCAATAAATTTTAATTTAGTCTAATTAATTAAAACACGTTTGTAACATCACTTAATGGACATAAACAAAAAACGAATTGTAAATAACCAACTAAAACTATGATAGAAACTATGTCCAAAATGATTATCTAAATGCTAGTAGCACCCAAAATATACTATGTCAATCACTCCACAATGCATCTAACATGTGCTAGCTATTTGTGGTATGTGCAGGGTACTGATCAATTTCTCTGTCATCCTCTAACATTCTGATTTATGTCACCCTCTCTGATGATGCTCTCTCTCTATCACGCTTCGAGGGATGGATTCTCCTACGTCAACCTCACAACAAAGTAGGTAGTTAGACCATAACAATCATGATATATATTCATCATAAAATACAGCTAAAATGATAAATCAACATGATCATAATTAAACATTTACTTACAACTAACTCAACAGTGTGACCATGTAATCTAAGCAATGTTTTACTGTCCCATAACAATATATATCAAAGCTTAGTTAAAAATAATCAAATCTAAATTTGTTAACTATGGATATTCATGGATAATCCAACAAGTTTGTCGTGCAAGGAATCGGGATGTAACAATTTCCTTCTCTTCCATCACTTCTTTACACCTTTCTCTTTTATCTTTATTCCCTTTTTATTCGCTTCACTTATTCCATTTATTTGTTCATTTTCTCTTTCTCCACCACCAATGCCATATATTGATAAGTAATGATGAGTTGAGACTCCTTGTTCAATCTTATTCTAACATCATAATTTGATATTGATGACTCGTTGACCTTTGTCATTGTGAGTTTCAAAAATTTAGAAAGATTTACTTATCCTCTGTGTGTGTGTGTGTATGTGTGTATACTATAATAATAATTCATATAATAATATTATTATTATATGTATTAATCTACTACTTTGTGTATAATATTATTATACTAAATATTATTATAGTATATTTTGGTCTACTAGTAAATATGTGTGTGTCTCTTCCTCATCTTGAGTGTTGACATGGTAGTGGACCAAATTTGACTCATGAATTAGTGGTGGTTGTGAGGGCATAGAGAGGTTGACTTCCTAATTTTTGACATTCAAGTTGACACCAAGATTAAGAGTAGCTTTTATAATCCAATCAAGAGGGATATATTGGGTGGGAAGAGTGGCCCATCAATTTAAATCCTTCCAACTTGAATTATTGATTAACAAAGTAACTAATGTTTTGTTCATTATATTAAACATCTAGTTTTTAAATTCATTGTGTGTTAAGCATAATTTCAACATATTCACTATGATTCACACTAATTGGCACCTTCAAATCAACTCCATATAGTGTTAGCATATTTTATATTGCATATGATTCATATTGAATAGATGTGTCAAATGTTCTACTCAGTCCCATGTCTCCATCTAAGGCATTGGGATTAAGATGTCATGTACTTATCCTCTTAAAACCCAATTTAATGTTTTTAATTAAAAGAGCCCTTCAAAATGCCTTATTCACCAATTCAACTAATTTTTCCCTATTATCATCTATCCCACATTTTTCATATATCCATTTGCACATATCCGATTTGAAGTAGGTTTTGAATGGAGTAAAGACACTCACATCCAATGCTTGTAGTTTGTAAGAAGTGTGAGTTGGTAATCTCAACAAATCTATCCATAAAATCTTTGACTATTAAATTATTCTTAGAGCCACATCAGAAACATGTCCATAAAAAAATAAGTAAATTCCTATTAGTTGGAGACTCGCTATTAGGTATAGATGTTACAAATAAATGCAACCATTTCATGAATAACTCCTTTATCATCTATGCATGAGGTTGTGTTACCATGCAAACAATAGTTTCATAACTTACAATGTGATTTTGTAATTACTTTTTTCCATTGAAACTTTAGAAATCAAAAATGCTCTATCTAACAACATTCATACAACATAATATGGTAATACATCCCCTGCTCTTTGGGATGATGTTTGGGACATTTTTGATGCCCCTTCTAACAAGCACTCTCATACCACAATTCCTTCCTACCTGTAATTCATTTCAATCATAATTCCATATTCTACTTGGGCCTTATGGGTTAGACCCATAAACATTAGACAAATTTAAGTATAAATATTTTACAATAAATGGATTTAGACATACCACTCTATCCCTACTAAGCATGTATGATGTCTTCAATGTTAATTTTGAGTGTCTTTTTATAAAACCAAACCACCATGAATTATTGGGCATATGAGCTATGAATGGGGTGGACCTAATTTCACATATTTGTGCCACATATGCCTTCAGTTGTTTGATTTATAACCCATGACCCATGTCACCAATTCTTTGGCACCACTTTACCAACTCAAGTTCTTCTTATTTAGTTTTTATTTTGGATAGGCCTTTCTTCTTGGTGGTGGTGATACCCATTAGCCAAGAAGCAAACATGTTTGGTGATATGCCCCACTTTGTTACAATTGCACATGTTGTACTATTATTTTTTCAACATCTTTCATGGATCTCTCTATAGTGGATTCATCCCATTCTCCTTATAGGTTGATTATTCTGGTTAAAACACCTTTTATCACTTTAAAAATTATAGTTCAAGGTGCTAGAATGTTATTGATACCTTCTTCTTCACTTATTTCACTTGGTAGAAATATTGCTCTCCTTATTTTAATAGAAGTAGGATTTACTCTCTTCAATATCTTCATTCTCATGTTAATAACAATTAAGATATATATAAATAAAAGGAAAAAAGATCCAAATCAATGTAACTTGTATAAATAATAATAAAATATACATAGGTTAACATAAAGTGGTGGAAATTTTAATTTTAAATATATTCAGTCATTTCTTGAGTCAACAATTCACTCTATTAGAAAATGCAATTATTTGATTTCAATGTACATGCTTCATTCAACATTTAATTCATAGACAAGAAGTGCAAATTGATAGTTGAGAGGAAGACAAAATATAGAAATGAAAATTATATGAAAGTGCTTGCTCCAATACATTTTTATTTTATAAAAATGTTTACAATTAAAATATTATTCTATTCTTGTTTAAAGAAATGTATAAAATTTATTTAAGTGTATAAAAAAATATCATATTTTTCAATTGAATTGAATTGTTTATTTTGATATTTGATATATAATACCTTAAAATTAATGAATATGTATATAAGAAGAAAAAATTACTTAATTATGCTTCTGCTTTATTTTTAGTATCAAATAAAAAGTTCCCACCTTCAATATATTTACACCTAAACCAAATAAAACATCATAATAATTAATAAGTCATACAAATACATAATACTCAATTCTGATTAATTTGTATGAAGGAGTTCCCACTCTCAATACATTTATACCTAAACCAAATGAACATCATAATAAATTATAAACCATATAAATATATATAATAATCAATTGTAATTAATTTACATGTTACAACTTTAAAATGTTAAATGTATGATAGCTAATTTTTTTTTAAAAAAAAAAAAATCACTATTTTATAGTCTTAAAAATTATTTTTAAAAAAAAAAGTTGTGTATATTTTGTGTATTGGATTAACTGTGAGAGGGCTAAGAGGGTTATGTTCAAACCTTTCAAACTAAACAATTTTCTTAATATTTAATTAAAATTAAATTTATGTGTCCATTTCTAAATCCAGTCAATAATAAATTTAATTATAAAATTCTCTTAATAAAAATTATACTTCACAATTTTATTATAAAAAATATAAGAGCAAACATAACAAATTTAAAATATTTATTTACATTGACAAGAACTTTGAACATTTTACAAATTTGTAGTATTCAATTGAACATTGATAAAAAAAAAATCTATAAATATGTTCGAAGTTTTTGTTGGTGCTTAATCCTTATATTTATTTTTTATTGGTTAAAATAAATAAGTGTGAATTGAAAATTATGATATTTTCAATCCAATAATTAATATTGAATTTTATTTTGAAATTATACCTTTTTATAAATGTATTGTGAGTTTTTGTTTGTTGAGCTTAACATTAGTATATATTTTGGTGCAAGTATTTCATTTATGAAAATGGTTGAGATGGAAAATGGTAAGAAAATGGATGATTATTTAGGTATGCATATATTTACATTGGTTATATTTTGTTTGAAAATGTTATAATGTATTTGATTTTTAATTTTAATCATGGGAAGAATGACTTTTTATTTTGTTCAAGGAAATGTATTTTACAAATAAATATTTGATCTTTTCAAAATTTAAATGGATTTAAACTTCTAAAAAGTTGGTGATAATTAAAATGATGTTAACATTTTAATTTTATATATAAGTTTAATATAAATGTGTATATATATTTTTTGATTATGGTAAACATTTTAATTTTTTACTAGAGTTAATGAATCAGTTTGAGATATAAATGAGAGGTTCATATCTCACTACAATTCATATACAACCATCACCAAGAGTATTAATATCACCAATCACTATTACCAACCTAACATGTTATAATTAGATTTGAACTTAGATAAAATTGGATACAACGAAAACTCTTAACTAATGTACTCACATCTCATCAACATTTATGTGCATATTTTTAATACATGTATTGTCTAATATTTATATTTTTTAAAGTCCTATTTATATAATATTTCTTTAAAGTCAATTATAAGTACTCGAACAAAAGAGTGATACCTTTTGTACATAAAAAGTAATTTTATGTATATAAAATAGTCTCTTTTCATTAAATTTTGGTATTTGAATATACAAATAGTGGATCTTAGATGAACAACTACCCTCTCAAGTATTGGTCTCTGCCATTGATAAAATTTGAAGAGTTGGTATGAATTTCAAGTTGAAATGTCTATATTTAATCAACCCTTCTATAATGAAAAGTTGCAAGAAATAATTGTACTTCAATTAAGAAGAGCAAATTAAGTATACATCTTATCAAAAATATTTATTAAATAAAATATTGTTCTTCCAATTTTTAAATTTAAAGGATGGATTTGAACTACTTAAAATTTGCACAGGTTATATATATATATATATATATATATATATATATATATATATATATATATATATATATATATATATATATATATATATATATATTTATGAATGTTAAATACATGCACGCACACACACACACACACATTATTTGACATTTTGTTCTTTAAAGATGACTGTCATAACCTTTGAAGGGTAATGCTGATTGGATACCCATTATAATTTTTTTACATAATAAACATGATTGACTCTAGAATTTATACTCTATATGAAAAGATTGATCAAATAAAATATGTTTGAAAAAAATAGTTCTTTTGAAATCGAATTTTTTATACGAAATAAATGAGAATGATTTTTCATTAGTTATGAGACATGTTCTGCCACATGTATTTGGAGGCAAACCATCATCATTTCCCACCATTCAAAATAACTTTAAATTATTGTTTGGCCTTATACCCTGATCTTTTTAGTGTTATAAAATTAAATAGTTTAAATCTTAAAATTTTAAAAAATAATATTGAACTTTTTGAATGCCTAGTAACTTCTCTAGTCTGACTCATGAGGGCTATTAATTTTCGATCAATAAACACCGTCAATACATTTTCCTTCACAGTTGTAGTCACACAATCATGATATTGTCCTTTCCAATTGTACCTATCAATTATAAAAAGAAAGCAAATCCTCGCATAAACATTATTTTATCGTATAAAATCATTTATCTAACATAATACAATAAACAATTTTAATCCCTAGACCAACTAAACAAAATAATAAAATTTTAGTTAAGTATAACCTACCAAATACCTCCATTTGACTTAACACTAATTATGTTAAGGAGTAAAGAGTTTTTTTAAATAAACCATGTGTGAGTTACAACTATATATCACAAAAAATGTGTAAAATATATTATGATTATAAATAATGCATATGACAAAATAAAAATTATGATTTACGAATTAAAACTACGATTGTCATTTTTTTAAATGCCACACGAATATAATATTTAAATATATTTAAAGTCCAAAAATATACAATAAAATATGAAACCACAAAATAACAATTAAATACTAATTAACTTAATATTCTTAAAATTTATATATTAAAATGTCACTTCTTTTATAAAAAAAAAGAAAGAAAAGAAATAAAATAAAATAAAATAAACAAATATATTTTTATTTAATTACAAATAAAAACAATTAAATTAAGATTTGAAATAGAAAATGATACAATTAAACTAAGATTTGAAATAGAAAATGATAAGAGGGAAAAGGATGAAGAATGTATTAACTTTTCAACATTTAATTTTTGAATTACACTTGTAAAAACACGTTTGAACCCCACGTAAGCAGTGGGAAAGGGTCAATTTGAATCGTTGAAAGTCCATACCTAATAAGTAGCTCCTCTCCCCTATATATTAAATATTCACTTTAATATTAATTATAAGAAGAAAAAAAGCCCCGTCAAATTTTCAATGCCTAGGACTCCCAACCCGTCGAAAAATTTGCACCCGTCAAATCTCAATCATTTCTGTATAAGGACAAAATACTTTTTAATGTTAATCGGCGCCATATGTTTATTGTCTTTACTTGGGACTTTTGCGTAGGAGCAGAATGAATATCGTTTAACTTCTTTCACATGGGACCCACTTTATTTGACAACTAATAGTGTTGTAACGTCAAGTGAATATGTTGAAAAGACGTTGACCATGGGCACCACACTCTACATGACCTTCCCCCCACACACATTAACGGATGTTTTGAATATATTTATTTGATTGATTATAGATAGCTTTAATTTAGTTGTATTATTTTATTGAGTTCAAAATAATATTTTTAATAAATAAATAAAATATATTTTATTCTGATTAAGTAAGCATTAAATTTAAAATAAATCATTTTTATTAATTCTTTCCTATTACTCCACCCCCACCTCCACCTCCCATAAATTGCCCCTATCTTCATAATTACACGTCTTCTCTTAGGTAAGTTGTGAGTAGTTAGTTAATGCTTGGTGGGATCCCATATACATTGACGACCCCTTTGAGTTGTGGATTTTGGGCTCAAAAGTGCGAGCAAGTTGGATTTTGGTTGTACGCGTTTTCTATTATTATATTCATCAAAGATGTGAAGGTCAATGGGAGGAAGGCGGTGAAATTTGAAAAAAAAAGCCAAATAATTTGATTTGAAATGATGGATCTAGATTATCATCATCCATTTGGTTTTATCTTTCTTGTGAATCTTCCATTTATTTAGAAATGGGTTTTATCTCCGTACTTGGGAGGGCTCTTTGGGAGTCGAACCGCGACTTGAATTCGGGGTAATTGGGTGGCAAGTCCAAGCCCTATCGTTACGACCGATTCAAATAAAATAAAATTTATTTTTTAATTTTAAATATTTAAATTAAATTATATTTATAAATTTTTTATTTCTGTATGTTTAAAAATAAGCTTAGTTTAGATATGTAGTTTTTTTTTTAAATTGAAAAGTGTTTATATATTTATAAAGCAATATATGTTGTAATGTTAATTATATAAAAAAATAGATGGAGAAGTCATATCTTACGAGCAAAATCACATCGAGGGTAAAAAACTCCTTGAGATAAGTTAGAAAATGACCACACCCATAAAAAATTACATCACATCAGTAGTTACCAGCAACACAAAGAAAACAAGGTACAAATAACAAGAACGAGAACAATTTGTTATGTTGTGGACCCTATTTCCACATTACAATGTGTTTCAAATATTGTACATTAAAATGTATTGTACACTCTTAATGTATTCTCATCGGGGTTCAAGGGTGGTAGCTCCCGATCACGGTTCAGGGGTGGTAGCCCCCAATTTTTTTTTAAGGATCCCTCTTTTTCCGAGAGTATAGATACATGGTTTATCTATACTTGTATATGTGTGGTGTCATCACCCATGATTAATGGAAAACTGTTATGGGTTGACTTGGCCCATAGTTTTGGTACCCATTGTTTTGTAAAATCGTTATGTCAATTATCTATTTATGTAATTATACATAGATGGACATCCAATAAGTAATTGATAGGAAGAACTAAGTTTGAGAAGGTGAAAAGAATGTGTGAATTCGAAAGAGTTTGTTGGACGCAGCTCCAAACAATATTTGTGCATTGTAATTGTGAGAACACTCATCTAAGAATGGATTGTACTCTTGTTGGCTTGTAATAAGATTTGAGCAAGTGTTTCTCGGTGGATGTAGTTCACATTAGGTGAACCACATTAAATCATGTCTTCTTGTTGTGTATTTTAATTTATGTTCTTTATGTATCTCTGTTCATAACTCTTGTTATTGAGATTCTATGAAATTGTTTCTCATTAATTTCTATTTTATTTCTAACACAATAAAGCAACAACAAAAAATATGGACGTAAGGGAGGTGGAGGAGATGGCAAACCCTGAGGCTTATCACCCAATCCTCCCAAGGCAGGAGGATCCTCGTCAATAGGTAAGGACTCCCATCAAATGTTTTGCTAAGCTTTTAAAGTCTCATTTTGATTTTTTGAACTGGCTATATCTTGAGCATCCAGACCCATTCTTTGAACCACGAAAAGTGCTAGAAAGATCTCAATGAATCCTACGATGTGCAAATGATTTGAACAGAATTTGAAGACTTTGAGAAATGGAACGGTACATGGATCCACCTAGATCAACTATAAGGTTTTGAAGGAGATAAAGGTCTTAAAGATCCACTTAGGATTTTTGAAAAGTGAATGAGGTTTTTAGAGTCCTAAAGCTAACGAATATGATATTAAATTAGGTTCCACACATCTATAATTTACTAGGTCTGGCCTCTTGGTTATGGAAACAACTCCACTCTTCTAGAAACATTTAGAATAGCTTTGGGGAACAATCTCATTTTGCTCTTATTGTCTGGGTTTTGTTTACCTTGATATCTAAACTTACTCTAGCTAATTATTTTTGAGTTAAATTCATGTCAAATCATGTATTCCTATTAAACCCCATATTTTCATTTATTACAGTAAGATATTTTTTATGCAATTAAATGTGATTTTACTATTTTAAATCTGATTAGGACTATTTACAATGTTTTATGTGTAGATGTATTACATGTTAATGTAAACCACTTTTTCATACTATATTGTCATGATCTTATGCTCCCTTACACTCATTAGGATTAGAAATTCATTTCATTGTGATATATTTTATTTTTTAGGGATTGTGCCATCCTATTTATTCATAATCATTAGCCTTAGCTCTTATGTATTATTCAAACCCTAGATAAAATTACTTACATGTTTTTCAAAACCTAGGGCATTTGTATGCTATGTATGTTTTCATCTTATGTCACCAAAAATTAATTAAATATAACACCCCAATTATGATGAGTGCTAGAATATTCTCAACCCTATTGACTTTGTTCATTTTCATTTAGTTAATCTTAAAACTTTATTATGAAAGATAATAGTTTCTCTAAACGATGTTAGTGTTATTTATACTTTTGTATTTTCTATCACAAATGATGTTAAGATACATTTGAATAATAAATGCATTAATGGATACCAAATTGATAATGCTTATGATAGTGATCACCAAGATGAAGACAAAATATTATAAAGACTTTCACACTTTAAGAAACACATTGCAACTCACCCCAATGAAATAACAAAGTTCTTATATGTATACAAATATGATCATTTCCAAACCCTACGTCAAAGGGCTCTAAATAAGGCTATAATAAAAGATATACCCTATAAGGTGAAAAATGGATATTTGAATGATAAAAATGTAGATCAAGCACTTAAGGGGAAACCTTTTATGCCTAATAATGTAGTCGTTTCCCATTTTTTTTGAAACCATTCATCTTCCTACTTCTACTCGGGTTAATGCTTCTTTTACTTCTAAAAATGGTCTATTTTCTAAGTACTTTATTATTTGCATAAAGTAATGGCATGCATATTTTAAATTTGTGTGTGTGTACATACCTAAACATATATACCCAAGTGGTGGGGTTTTGACCATTAGAAACATAATGTATGTTTATGTTTTAAAATTTGTACATTATTGACCCCAAATTTTGTCTAAGCATAAATATATGCAATCAAAGCTATAATAATAAAACATCAATGGTTACAATGTAGTTTGACCAAGTATAGTGGAATACAATCATCATATCAGTTAAGTAGTGCACATTGTAAGCTATATGGATTGGTGCACACATAGATAATTCCACAAGGAGGTATAAAGGAAGGGTACGAAGAATGTTTTTGATAGTCTTATATCACGCCAATGAAAGGAACCACATGCAAGGAAAACATGGCATGTATTCTAGGAGAGATAATTGATAAGAATATCAAAGGCACACAAAATTTAAGGATAAATAACCATAGGACACAAAGGTCCCTAAATAAGAAAGTTAGTTGGTGAAAATATCAAATGCATTAGAATATGGAGTTTAGTTTCATAAATAAGAGAGTGCAGATATAAAAAGTACCATTGGTGATGACCATAGACTCTATTAACATAAAACATAATCTATTCATAGAAACTCATTAGTTGTATATTATAGGGATGCATACTAATGTGGGTCTTATGTTTATAAAAAAAACACCTTGCCTCTTGGTTTAGTTTATTAAGAGATCGATAGTAGTTATTTATATTGTTAATACTATTAGGTTGTCACAACATTGATTGTAAGGTTCCATTGTTAGAGCTTACATGTTGACGTAAATGAGCTATTATGGTCGATAGATAATATGTTATGGTCAGCTTCTTTTGAATTTAATGGCTTTGCATGCAAGTTTATTTATATAGGTTGATCTCGTTTATGCTAAATACTAGTTAGGATGTTCATGTTTCCATTAATGGTTATCATTTGGATAAAATATTTGTCACCCAACTAACATAACCTGATATTATATCTCTACACCTTGGGTGAACATTCAAGCTCTGATTTAGTGATATGCTAATGTAGGAAGAGTATCCTTATTTGTTGGGTTCATGCTAGTGGCATAGTATTATGGGTAAGGAATTGAAAAAAACCTAACAATTTGGTTCTATTGCTAGGATCCTCGTTGATTCGGTTGATGGAGATGGTGTTAAGAGATGGTCAAAATGGTTTCACTGGAAAGATTTGAAGGATGGCCTATAGATCAAGAGTTAGAGTATGAAAAAATCCATTCAAGTAGGGGGATTTGAGTCCAAATAAGTAGGTAAAAAAATAATTGTGTGATCTCTATATGAAATATTATTTGTAGAGATATTGGAACATTTGCATGCATGGTTAATCATGTATATTATTGGCCATAGTATAATTTTTGAAGGATATATGAATGGAGATATGCACAAATCCTCTTTCCCATTGGTAAAAAAATGAACATGGATCACTGTTCCATCACTTGGTTAATGTCATCAATAGGGAAACATCAAATTGTATGGTTTATAAAGGACACATGTGACCCAAACCAATAGTTTTGAGTGATCCCAATATGTTACATGCAACCCTAGGGTTTGCATGGACTCTATCAATTGAACATACTGAAATGCATGGATATGAATATAATTTTGCATCAAAACCAATAAAAAATTTAAAATTAATTAGTGATCTAACCATGATACATATAAATAGATATTAAATAAGCATAAATTTGTCATTGACAATGGAAATAAATTGTTTTTTAACATAAGTGTATAACTCTTACCAAAGCATATTTTTCTTCACTAGGAGTGTACTGTTCATTATTGAGAGCACACCATACCTTGAACATGAGTGTATTATAATTTCCAAGACTGTATCAAAACACAAATGAATGTATTATTCCCAAAATGGCTGAAAATAATCCCCCTTTTGTTTCTACCATATTCAATTTGTTTTTAAAATGACATGAAAAACAATAAAATTTCATGATATTTGATGCTTACCAACTCCACATCCTCATTGATAGCCATTTACACATGCACTAGATCTAGCCTCTATGGTACCTCACCTCATTATAGCCACTGCCACATGCACTAAATCTAGCATATGTGGTACCATACCTCATCTCAACCCTTACCACATACATTAGTTAGTGTAAACGAAAAGTGGTTTTTTTTTCAAGTTGACCTTCACTTTATACTTAGATTGTTATAAGGTTATGTCTCGTAGTCACTTTATTACAATTTTTTCAATCAATTTGACTCGAGCTTACATGCTTGGCTAGTAAAACATTATTGTTTAGCATAAATTCATATACATATTGACATATTTTTAACCTTATTGTATAAAGTTTAGTCTATTTCCATCACCTATTAAGGGCATTTTACCTCAATAAACATGATTCATACCTAATATCTATATTTTTATCATTTGGGGCATACCAATTCAACACCATATTGTTTCTATCATGTCCATAAGGGGAAAACTATTTGCAAACATATATCGATTATATATCACCCATACATGGGCATGTTACTTATATGTTTGCATAGATTATATCTTGTTAATATTGGGGAAATCTAGTATCAATATTATGCTTACACTTCTTATATACCACCATCTAGGGCCATGATACTCTTAAACACTACCCATCTAGGGCATGGTACCTAATTGCTTTGACTTATAAAAATAGGGGTCATGTTACCAATTACATACATACTTTCTTGATGATATCTTAATTATATGACTTAGATATAGACATACTTAGATAAAATTCACTTTAAATATATGTTTTTCATGATGATATATTATTATGTTGTACATCACACTTTTAATTTTCCTATCATATATATGGTACGTGTAATCCATTTCCTTTGAGATATGTGATTCAAAAGTTCATCCCACACCTCAAAAGGGGGGCATATGATCCACTTATTTTATCTTTAGTCATGTGATGATACACAATAGTCCCAAAGTGTTATGAGGCATACGTACTTGGAAACAACCATATAAATTTATATAACATAATCTACTTGGTCTCCTCAATGAGATGCATACTAAAAGATAACACAATTTTCAAGACATGGATTTCACAAAGATAGCTACATAGTTCCACATGCCCATGTACATTAATTTCTATATTCTCTTCTTTCATTTTCATCAGTTATTTGATTACAAATTTATATAGTCATAGATTTACTTACATACATTTCTCCATATGTTTTCAAGATCACATGTTTTCACATAAAGGTCATTGACACCGATTCCCAGATTTTCCCAGCACCACCATCATGGGGATCATGTAACATCCCATTCCTTTTTATTTTTAGATGATTATTATACATTTATTGAGTTTGAGAACTTTCAACAAGTAGCTAGGTGATCACAAAAATAACCATATGTGCACTTTTTTATTTTATTTATATATCTATGTGCATGCACACACATCAAAGTTAGGAATTATGTAGACACCTAATTTTGGTAAATAACTTGTTATTTGTTATGATTTATGTGTATAATTAATGTGTTAATTGATCCTAGGTACAAATTAGTGTCATATTATTGCCTTTTTCTTGTATTTTATTGGCATGTGACACATGCAATTGTATTTCAATATCAACTCTCTATAATATTTGTTTGGCTATATCTTCTTTTTCTTTTTCTATTTTTCTCTTTCTATTCCTCTAATTTCTCTCTCCTACCTATGTTTTTTGTTTTATCAAATTTGCTAAGAGTGTAGCACTACACTCCTAAATTAACTAGGAGCATAACACTAAGCTCTTGGTTGACCAAGAGTGTAGTGTTATGCTTCTAGCTTGACCAAGAGTGAGCTACTATGATCTTATTCCTTTTTCTTGTGTATGTCCCTTAGATCCTTCACCCTTTTTCTTTTTTGTTTGTGCCCCATTTTAATGGATTTTCTTGTCTATTGTTTGTTGGTTTATGTGACAATAGGGTCATAATTTGAATTCAAGAATTATGATTTAGACAGTGTCCCAAATCCAACCCCCATTATCTATCTTATTTTTTATGGTTTTGTAAGGTGCTGAAGGAAAATAGAGAAGGTTTTTTTGGTGATGTGTAGTGATTCTAATAATTTGAAAAATATTTTTGGAGATCAAGAGAAAAATATCAAAGTTTTAAAATATATTTTGAAAAAGAACATAGTGATCAAGGGTGTAACTTATCCCTGAGGTTCACACCTAGAAATAATAAAGAGCGTATCACTCTGTTCTTGGTTAAAATTTCAAAGTTGTCAGTTTACATAACATTTTTAGAGTTTTTTTAATCTCATTTCACGACCTTTTTCCAATTGATTTCAACCTTAGTCAATCTATATATTTATGACAATAAGTATTCTTCTCAAAATCCTAGCTTTGAAAATTTAAATTATTTTAGAATATTCCTTTATTGCATGGTATATTTTTATTATTTATTTGGATAAATTATTTCGATCTGAATTGCACATTATTGTATGGTTAGGTGAAGTGTTTTGTTGATCAAGGATATACTCATGGAGTCCATGACGATTGATTGTCACTGAAATTAGGGTTGAGATTTGAAAAGAACCTTAGGTTGTCAATATAAAATTTGGTGATAGCTAAAATTGATTTTTGGCTATCGTAATAAGTTTGATCGATTTTTTACAACTAAGCAACAATAAAATTAAGTATATTTGTCAAGATATTAGAATTGAATACGAATATAATGCATTACACAAATAAAATAAAGGCACGAAAAATAAGATTGCATCTATATAATACTCTCAAAATAATTTAAATGAGATAACATGACATTATTAAAATGCTATAAGATATAAATAGATTGCAATTTTTTGGCTAAATTAGCCAACATTTCTCAGGATAACAAGTGGTTAGTCGGGTGGGCTCCTTCAAGAGGTTGGATGAAGTTTCAATAGGTAGAATATTCATAAGAGCATGTGCTATTGTGAACCTCTCTAAACCTATCCCTCATTTGGTCAAGGTGTGCTCGAGCTGTGGCTCTTGGACTTAGCTCCTCAATTTTGAGGGACTCCCCTTTCACTGTTTCCATTGTAATCTCATTCGACATTGGCTTGCAGGTTTTCCCTCCAGGGCTTGTGAGGTCTCTTCACTGGTCTCTCAACTTTCTTAGAAGAAAAAATGTAGGGCACTTGATCAGGATTTTGTTTGGCGTAACCAAGATAAGTTATTTTATCCTCCTTTCTCCTCCCTTTTGAAGGCGCTGCCCAAGGATGTTCTGATCCTTGGTTTGGAGTTGACATGCTCTCAGGGGGAGATTTTAATAATCTATACTCTTCCTCCCGTTGTTAAGCATGTAGTTAATGTGGATGCTACTTCCAAAAAGAAAGGCCGCATATCAAAAGTTGAATTACTGAGAGATGAAGGAAATCCTTGGTGTTTGATGGTGTTCAAAGGACATTGTATGACCTTCTTGTTCGTCGAGGAAGAAGAATGGTTGTAGCCTGTGGTTAGTCATCCTCTTTTGATCGCATGAGATCTTTACTGTGCTTGTTTGTTTTCTCCTGAATTTTATTTGCAGCTCTGATCCTTTCAAAGGGTGTTTATTTAGGTCGTTGAGGTGTCATTCTTGGTAGTGTTATATGGTTTCTCCTCCCTACTACAAATTTGTTGTATTCTTGTTGTGTTTTCTTTAATGACTTAGTTTTTTTCTTCTTAAATGTTTTGATTTTTATCAGCAGATTTATTCATTTCTTTTAACTTATGAGGCCTTATCTATTGTTTGTAAAAGGATCATGTCCCTTTCAAAAACCCTCCCTTTCAATTCATAACTCTAACTTAAAAACATTTACTAATAATTTCAAAAAAACAAAAAAAAAAAAAAACAAAAAAAAACACTTCTAAAATACACATCAAATATATTCAAAACAAAAAAAATTCCATAATCCCAAACTTAAATTTCAATTGTTAATGTATCCAAAATCTCAATCTAATTTATAATCATTTTTTAAAATTGAAAAACATATCTCTATTAATAATAGAAATGTTTACATTGCTACTTGTACCAAAAACGAGTGACCATTTTACTTTAAGAGCAAAAAATCCTCTCAAGTCATTTGGCCACATCACTTTTACACTCGTAGTGATCAATCAATATTAGTAACTTATTTCATAAGGGGCCATATTATTTTTTTAAATTAACACGAATGATTCGTGCATCTCGTTTTCTTTAATTTAGAGAACACATGTTATGATAAAATGAATGGGGTTAGGTATGTCATGATATGAGCCCTCTACACTTCACATGTTTCCCACATCAAAGGATATTTTACATAAATGGTAGGAATGAAATTTTAGAGGTTTGTTATAGTAAGAATGGAAACTCTCTAAACATGTCTCTATCGATTTACACTTTGAAAATTTTAATTCGAATCATCGTAAATTTAAAAATTAAAAAATAAAACTATTTCACACTTTTAATAAATAGGTGTTAAGGCATCTTAATTATGAAGGCTTCATTTTTCCCTTCCTTTCATTGTCATCACCATATTATTATATAAATAAGTGTTTCTCTAAGTTTCGTCAGCATTTTTAGTAGGTTTGGCATTTAGTTCTTTGTCTCTTATGATTTCGTTGGTGTGCTTCTCTTTTGTTGATTTTACTTCTCCTTCTTATTACAAAAATTTAACCTTCGATTATATCTCATACCGATTCATAATTCCGCTAAAAATATTCACTTTATTAAAAACATAGAAATAAAAATAAAAATAAAAATAAAAACTTTAATTAAAAAAATTAATATTTTTATAATCCATAAAAATAAAATGAAACTGTACATTATTTTTAAGATATTTAATTATACATCAAATATAATAAATACTCGTTTATTCCAATAATAAAAAAATATTTCTTTTAAAAATACCCAAAAATAATTTTACAACGCATAAAAAGTTGTAACTAGTAATTTAAACAATTATTTATGAGAATAAGAAAGTATGAACCAATCATTAATCATGGCTAGTCTTCCGAGGGTGGAATGGATACAAACAAAATTATCAACATTGATTCAATTATTATCGAGGCATGAAGTTATCTTAGCTTCATGTATCAATAGGTGCCTAGAAATGATTTATTAGATGAAGGAGAGATGTCGACGGTCTGGTGTAGGGCGATGAGCTAGGGCAACCGTGCCCTGGCTCGATTTCTGCTGTGGGTGTCTCTGCGAAGGAAGGGGAAGGGCGTCGGCTTGGCTGTAGGAGGTGGGGGTCGCAGCTTTGGCTGTTCTTCTATTAAAACCCTTATTTTCTTCTGCCTTTTGTGCTGCGAGCTGTGCGAAAATTTTGGTCAGTGATTGTGATGGGCCGGTGGTGTTGGCTGGAACAAATTTACAGCTGGAGAAGAACATTTAGGCAAGGGCAGTCATGGCTAGGAGCATGCCTTCCATGATTGGTGCTGGTGTTAGTTTCAGTGAAGTGGTGGGCATGAATTTGCCAGGACAGGACGTGCAGGGGTTTGAAAATGCCCTCTTTTCTTAGAATACAGATGCTAAGGATTCGAATCTGCTTGCAGGATCCAGGATCACGAAGGTTAACGGATGCTTGGAGAGATGCAAAGAAAGACCAAAATTGGTAATTCCCTTTGAAATAATTGTTGAGGATGTAGAATACTATTCTAATCATTCCTTATTTTGTAAGTTCCTGGGTTTAAAAGTCTCCCTTCAATTCTTGGAAAGCTGGGCTCGAAGAGTGTGGGAACCTGAAGGTGAAATGGAAGTCACGATGCTTGCAAACAATTACTTCATGGTGACATTTGTATGCCTAGCTGACCGCAACAGGGTCTTTGAAGGAGGGCCTTATTTTTATAACCAGGTGGGATTATTTGTAAAACCATGGCATGCAAGCTTTAACCCCTCCGAGGAGCTCCCTAACAGAGTGCCAGTGTGGGTTCGGTTGCCTAGATTCCCAATAGAATGCTACCGTGAGGACGTGCTTCATATGCTGGCATCAATGCATGGAAGACCTATCGGATCTTCTACACAAACCTTGAGTAAGAAGGTGATGACCTTTGCTTGTATTTGCATGGAAATTGATTTAAGTAAACCATTGCCAGATGCAGTAGAGATGAGTGCAGGTTCATATTCCTGGGTACAGTAATTGGACTATGAGACCCTTCCATTCAGATGCCACCTCTGCCATGAATACGGCCACTTGGTGCGAAGATGTCCAAAATCCAAGCCAATGAAACAAAAAACTACGCCTCATGTGAGTACCATGCCTAGTACTGACAAAGGGAAGAAGCTTGTAGTAGGGGAGAATAAGGATGCAGAGGGCTTTGTTCAGGTAAAAGCCCAAACTCGTAGCAGAGGATAGAAAAGAACTTTAAGGGAACGACAAGAGGAGGATACATTTAATAGGTTTGAGATCTTAGATGAGTTGGGGCAGCAAGCAATTAATCCAGATATGAACAATGCAGATCACCCTGAGGGGGATTCGGGATTGGCTCTGCCAAGCCTCCATGTGTTATGCAAGAAGAATTCACTATGCCCATGCTCATGGACGGACAGACGGAAGCACAAGTGGTGGTGGAGCCAAATGCAAATATGGGGCAGGGCGTAGAGGAAGTAGAGCTCGTGTTACGGGCCTTGGCTGCAGAAGCAGATAAAAGAGGGAAATCTATCCCCCATCTAGGCATCCTTCAGAAGGATGGGAAGAAAGAGGCTTCAGAGAAAAATGCTAAGATAGGACGTCAAAAGGACTTGGAGAGGATTAAGATGATTGGGGAGAACTTGGTGGAGTCAGGAGCGGTTAAGACCCTGGACACCCATTTCTTGACTCCTCCCAAATGATTGTTATCTCTTGGAATGCAAGGGGCCTGAACAGTGGCCCCAGACAAAAAGCTGTTCAAGAATTAGTGCGTAGGCATTCTTTGGATGTTCTCTTTCTGTAGGAGACTAAAGTTTTTGTTGATTGTATGATGACTATGGTGCCCAAAATATGGAGGCAAGGCCTTTGTCAGTGCGTTGGAGACCAGGGATCTTCGGGGGGTGTGGCATGCCTATGGAACCCGCGCAAGATCCAGCCTGTGTCTTGGATTTCATTCAGGTCCTCCTTATCTATGGTTTCTTGGTGCATTGAATCAGGGGAATCTGTTATTTCTTTAATGTCTATGCTCTGATGGATTTTTGAGGCAAGCTCGAGGTATGGAACAACATTCATGAGGTGCGTAGTTTGTTTCCTTATTTGCCTTGGATTATTGCTGGAGACTTCAATGCCATTATGGATTTATCTAAGAAATAGGGAGGTATTATGAAAACCGAGCCCTCTTCCATTTTGCTTAGAGACAATATCTTAGCTCTTAATCTTGTTGACATTAAGCCCAGCAATGGCCGCTTCACGTGGAACAATAGATGGTTGGGGGACAACAGTATTGCTGAGCACCTTGACCGTTTCATGATGTCATGATTTTGGGTGGGGGGGTCGTGGTCTTCCAACTCTGAGATACTTGATTGGCGGGGATCGGATCATTGGCCCATTAAGCTCACTATTTCTTCAGCTAGGACTCCTTAGAGACTGCCATTTAAATTCCAGCTCATGTGGCTTAGGGATCCAGACCTGTATGGTTGTGTTGTTGATTGGTGGAGAAGAGGTAGACTGAGATATGGAACTGCAATGTATACTTTTGCCAAGCTCTTACAATTTGTCAAATATCAGCTCAAGCGCTGGAACAGATAATGTTTCGAAAACATTCACCAGGAGAAAGAGGTGGTGCAAACACAATTGAATGAAGTGATTCAGATGATTAGGGAAGAGGGGGCATCTGAATTTTTGTTAAGAGAGGAAGCTAAAGCTCTTAAAGTAGTGGAGGAATGGGAGTTGAGGGAGGAAATCTTCTGGAAGCAGAAAGCGCAAAATGTTTGGCTTCAGGAACGGGATAAGAATATTGCATTCTTCTTCAAATCAGTGAAAGCCAGGCAGCACAGTAATACTATTTCTTCATTGGTGACAGATAGGGGGAGACCATTCATTCCACCCAGGGTATTTGTAATGAGGCAGAACTCTACTTTGCTTCTTTATTTCGAGAGGAAGCGCAGGGGGACGTGGTGGCTGAGACTCAGGTTCTTTTCTATATTCCTTCTTTGGTCTCTTTAGAGATGAATGAGCACCTTATGAGTGCCATTTCTATGGAGGAGGTAGAGAGGATAGTTTTCCAGATGCAAAAAGGTAAAGCACCTAGGTCCGATGGCTTTTCGATTGAATTTTTCCAAGAGTTTTGGGACATTATAAAAGTCAATCTCTTGGCTGATATTCACAAATCACATATGAATAAGTAGATGCTTAGGGCTTTGAATTTGACTTTCCTAGCTCTTATCCCTAAGGGGGAGGGAGCTGATCGGTTAAGTCAGTTTTGTCTCATTTCCCTTTGCAATGTGATTTATAAAATTATCTCCAAGCTGATTGCAAAAAGATTGAAAAGGTGGCTTACATTGTTTATTTCCAAAGAGCAAAGTGGATTTGTGGAAGGGCATCAAATCTTGGATGGCGTGGTCGTGGCTACTGAGGTGATTCACTCGATGGCCAAGTCAAAAGAAAAGGCCATGTTCATTAAGCTGGATATGAGTAAAGCTTATGACAAAATCTGATGGTCCTTCCTTAAAAAGGTTTTTAGTGCTTTTGGATTTAGTGAGGACTGGATTTGCTGGGTCATGAGCTATGTGAATTTGACCTCCTTCTCAGTTCTAATTAATGGGGAGCATTCTAATTTATTTGGAGCCTCTCGAGGCCTACGACAAGGTGATCCCCTCTCCCCTTATCTGTTTCTTCTTCTGGTAGAAGGGCTGGGATGGTTGATCAAAAGGAATGTGGAAGGGGGACATATTCAGGGCTGGCAGTGGGGTGGAGGTCTCTCGGCACTCTCTCACCTACAATTTGTGGATGATGCAGCTTTGATGGGCATGGCAACTGTGAGAGAGGTGTCTAATATGCACAGAGATTTGGATGTTTATCTTGAGGCATCAATACAGCTAATTAATGAGGGTAAGTCTTCAATTTATTTCTTCAACACCCCTCTTCCAATTCAATGGAGAATTGTTAATTTATTTAGGTTCCAAATTGGAAGTCTTCCTCTGCTCTACCTTGGCATTCCCATCTCAACAAGGAGACAGTCTAGGGAGACGTGGTAGGGCCTTTTGGACAAGTTTCGTGCTAAGGTTAATCATTGGACTCATCGCTGGCTGTCCTTTACCGATCAGGTGCAGCTGCTTCAATCAGTTGTGCAGGTGCTCCTTATATACAGGTGTATGGTTTAGGTAGCGCATGTACGTTTTGTGAAAGAACTGAATTCCTTAGCAAGGCAATTTCTTTGGGCTGGTAATTTAGTAGTGACTAAATGGAGTTTCATTAAATGGGAGATAGTTTGTAGTCCAAAAAGGCTGGGAGGTCTTGGACTAAGATAGTCGTTACTCTCTGGTACGGCTTTGGCTGTAAAACTATATTAGAGATGGTGTGTTGAACCTGATCAGCTATGGGCTAGAATCTTATCCCACAAGTACTTGGTAGGGTTCCTCAGAGTGATACTTTGTGGCATAGTTTGACTGGGAAGGGGTTGGCGATTTGGTCTACGCTCTAGAAAGGGGCTACACTTATTAAGCAAGGTTTGTTCTGGATATGCAAAGACGGGATGGAGGCACGATTTTGGCAGGACTCTTGGGATGGTTTTTTGCCCCTAGCAAATCAATATCCTCAGTTAAATATACTAGCACAAAGATTTGGTGAAGCTGGCTGGTCGAGGGTGGGTGATTTAAAGGAGTTTTCCCGTTAGGGGCAGGTGATGATAGCGAGGTGGAAAACACCAGAGGAATGACCGATTGTGGGATTGGAAAAGGAGTGTGCTAAACTCCATTCCATTCTCACTGGACACAGCTGTAGTGCCCTTTTGGAAAGGGATGTTCTGGTGTGGGCCCCCAATCCTAAGGGATCTTACACGGTGTCTTCAGGGTACTAGGGGTTGATCTCTCAGCACATTGATGATAGGAGGGAAGTTTCTTGGTGGAAAAAAGTTTGGAATAGTTTCTCTTGGCTGAAGTGTAACTATTTCACCTGGAGCTTAGCCTGGAATAAATGCTTGACGTGGGATAATATCCAAAAGAGTGGATTTGATGGCCCTTCAAGGTGTGCCTTATGCAATAGCGAGGAGGAGGATTCTCAACATTTATTCTTCTGATGCCCCTTCTCAACGCAATTATGGCACTTTTGGTGGGAAGCATGGAAATGCCAATGCGTTCATGCATCCTCCTTGGCTGATTTTTGGGTGAGATTGGGTAGACCACCCTCACCGGCTTCATTTTTGCACGAGGTTTGGTATGCTGGTCCTATTTTCCTTTTATGTCAAGTTTGGTTTGAAAGAAATCACAAGATTTTTTGAGGAAAATATTTGGGAATTCAATAGGTGTGGATTAGAATATTGGGCATGGTCCAAGAAATCATTGGGGTTAAGAGTGAGATTACCCTACCACTGGCTAAGAGTGATGCTGAGATTGCGGAGAGGTTGGGCATTCAGGGTATTTCTCTGATCTCAGCCTATGTCAGGAAAGGTAGATAGGTGAAACAGAGAGTGCAAAGGATGGGAAAATGGATGCCACCTCCTGCTGGTTTTTTGAAACTTAATATGGATGGGTCGTCTCGTGGGAATCTAGGCTCGGTTGGGATTGGCAGGCTCAGTAGGGATTCTACTGGTTTTGTGGTTTTGATTTTTGTGGTTAACAAAGGAGTGCAGACAGTTAACCGAATGGAAGGCTGTGCAATTTTACATGCTTTAAGGAGAGCTTATGATTTAGGATGGAGGAAAGTGATCTGTGAGGTAGATTCTCAAGTTCTGGTCAATTTGCTTCTTGAGAAGAGACCTATGATGTGTGGTGGCAGCTGTCGTTGATTGTTTAGCAGATTCTCTAGGTCAGTTCTTGTATGGATTCTATGATTTTTGCCCATATTCCTAGGGAATGGAATAGGGCAGCCAATTGCATGGCAAGATGGGGATTATAAGAATTTGAAGGCCGAAAGTTTGATGGGTGGGAGCAGATGCCATATGCACTTCGCCAGAATTTGGAATGGATTATTGTGGATGATGAGAGTGGTATTGGAGCGTAATTGTATTGTCCTTGTGGTTTTTCATGATTTTGTTGATTCTTGAGGCATTGGCCTCACGCTGTTTTGTACATTGGTTTTCTTGGTTTTAATAAAGTTTTTACCCCTCTTTTATTAAAAAAAAAAAAATTATTGTCGGGGCATTTCCTACTTGGACATATAAAATTAATAAATATTATGTATATAAATGTGTATATTTTGTATCCCAAATTTTGGTTAAATATATATTTACACAATTAGAGTTACAATAATAAAACATCATTAGTTGACGTGCAATTTGACAAGTAGAGTGGCATATATAAGGATATTAGAAGGAGGAAGTACCAGACGTTGTAAGCACACATACATCAAGGTATTAAGAGATATTAGAGAAGAGTTTGAAGGATGAAGAATTGTAGAAGAATAAAGAATTGTAAGACATGGCTGCATTTAAATATGAATGTTGGTTGGTGTAAAGCTTAGATGTACAGGGATAGGGAATTTAATTAGACACATAAAAAAGTGTAGATATAGAAATTACTGTTGAAAATGAAAATGGATTCTCTTAAATTAAAACATAAGTTATTTTTAGAAATCCATTAGTTGTATGTAAGCTGAGTTTACATCAAGGTGGGTCTTGTGTTTATAAAAACTGTGTTATCTTTCTGTTTAGTTTGTTGAGAGATTGATAGTAATTGTTTTTATTATTGATACTTAATAAGTTGTTGCGATATTGATTGTAACATGTTATTTGAGCTTGGATATGATTGTAATGTTTACATGTTGATGTACATGAGTTGTTATGGTGAATAGATATTATGTTGTGGAAAATTTGTTATTTATTTAATGGATTTACATACATATTATAGTTATTTTAATTGCTCTTGTTTATTTTAAATAATAGTTAGGATGTTCATGTTTCCATTAAAAGTTTTCTTTTAGTTAATATATTCATCACTCAACCCAATGTACCCCGATAATATATATTTGCACATTGGCTGAGCACTCAAGCCATGTTTAGTGATATGCTGATCTAAGAACTGTAACCTTATTTCTTGGGTTCACGCTACTGGTGTAGAATTGTTTTAAGGCACTGAAGGAACTCCAATATTTTGGTTTTGTTGTCAGGACCCTCATTGAACTAGTTGAAGGAGATGACATTAAGATATGGTTGGAAGGATCTCATTGGAAACAATTGAAGGAGGGTTTGTAGAAAGAGTTATAGTTTGCAAAAATCTAAGGGGATTTGAGTCCAAATCGGTGGGTACAAAAATAATTATGTGATTCTTATATAAAAATTTCTTTATAGAGTTTTCGAAACACTTGCATACATGAATAGCCATGTATATTATGGTCCATAGTCATTTTTTTAAAAGTAGATATGCATGGATAGATGCATAGTTGAGTAGTTAAAAATAATAGACAAAGTGTGGATAAGAGGTGTAGATGTGTGGTGCAAAAGTTTGCCTGGTAGCTATCTATTAGAGTATTTAGGATTTAGGTACTCTTGTCTTGAAGAGGAAAAACACCATTTTTTGCATGAGCCATAAGGATTGCACATAGAAAAGTTACCTTTACATATCAATAACCTCACAGTGATTGTGATACTGAAACCCTTTGGATGAAGAGCTAAAGACACTCTGTTTATGGATAAGCATATAGTAGAAGGATAGGGGAATAAAAGTAGATATGCATGGATAGATGCATAGTTGAGTAGTTAAAAATAATAGACAAAGTGTGGATAAGAGGTGTAGATGTGTGGTGCAAAAGTTTGCCTGGTAGCTATCTATTAGAGTATTTAGGATTTATGTACTCTTGTCTTGAAGAGGCAAAACACCATTTTTTGCATGAGCCATAAGGATTGCACATAGAAAAGTTAACTTTACATATCAATAACCTCACAGTGATTGTGATACTGAAACCCTTTGGATGAAGAGCTAAAGACACTCTGTTTATGGATAAGCATATAGTAGAAGGATAGGGGAATAAAATGTTGCATGCTAATCCAACAAAGGTATAACAATAATAAAATTTAAAAGGATGGAAAAACAAGATTATTGAGAGCTTAGGAGGCGCAAATATGTTGGATTCGTGTAGATTTTTATAGATGCCATGGACCCTAGGAGGTGGGGAGATCAAAATCATGAAGATGTCATAAGGACCCACATGGAATAAGAAGGGCACAAGATCGACTATCATGCAGAGGAAACATGCTCCAAAGGGAACGAAGAACTCCACACTCTAGAGTAGGAATCTAATCCTTTGGTGTAAGAGTTGACTGAAAGGGTTGGCTAGGACTTGTAAACACACTAGTACAAGGGAGTTAGCTTTCTTGTTAGTATGAGATCGAAATTGAATGCATAAAAACCTAAAACCCAAGGGCATTTATTTAGATTGGGCAAGGACAAGGAAGAGATAAAAAAGCACAAAGAAGATAAACAATGCAATTTTAACTTCTATTTGGATCTCTCTATCTTGTCAACATATAAGTTTGATTGGCCTGGACATAGAGCTTAGAGTCTTCATCAATGTCACAACATCATTCCTATGGCATCTCCCCTTGTGTTATGCATGTTTGATTGAGTAATGAAAGAATAGGTGAAATTTATTTTTTATTTTTGGCAAAGTAAGTTTGAGCAAAAAATAGTTTATAATGGTAAATGACCCCTCTATTTATAGATTTCTCAAACTATTTTCAACCGTTGGATGATGATCAAGATGTGTGGTTGAGGATTAACCCATTTTGTAGGGTTTATGCCATTAATAGTTGGGGGTGAGTTTGCATTGATTAAGACATGGGTTTCATTTATAGAGCATCAGTTGCATTTATGTTGATATTTGCAAGGTTTGACCTTTGGGTAATTCTAATCAAGTTTAATCAACCACTTGCCATATGATGTCATAAATTGGATATTATTGATTTATTTGAATATGGATATTCCAAAAGGTATGTATTTTCTATTTAGGGATAGATGAACCATTTGATTTAATTTAATCAACTAATTAATCATGGATTGATTTTGTGTGATTTTTTCAATGTTGAAAATTGAATAAATTATTCCATTTAATTTATCCAAAATTTCACTTGCAAAAGTAACAATTTGATTTAGAAAGAATTAAATGTGATTGATGATTTGATATGGTGTATCACCCTAATCAGGGATGTCCTAATGTGTTTTAGAATATGCATGTCAAGTGTGTGGATGAATTTGAGTGTTTTAGTGATTTCTATGTTATTATAGAAAGTCATTCTAATTTTTAATTTTGACACCAAAGTGATGAAAGTGGATCATCTATGTTTTCCCCCTATTTGAAATGTGTTGAGAAACATAAATGGAGAAACAAATTTTCAAAGAATGAAATAGTCATTACAAATATTTAATAATGATTAAAGAATGATGTGTTCACATTTTATTGATTTTTGTTCAATTTACCAAAGAAAAGAGTTCACAATGATGCCCCAAATGATGTTTGGGATGACCAGGATGCCCCCTCAAGGGATTGGCGAAAAAATAAGTTAGATTGATGGGCCCTCAAAAGGAAGAAAATAACACATTCTGTGGAGAGACTGAGAAATGGAGAAAATAAAAGAAAATTCAAACTAAAAATGGACAAAGGGGCCATAAATAGGTTTCTAAGGAAGAAAAATGGTGCAATGGGATGAGTAGGGGGTAAAAATTCAAATTTGGAGTTATAAACTGACCCTTGGGGGTTGAAAATGGTTCATTTTCACCCTCCTTGCTTGAAATTCTTTGCTCTGGATTTGTGCATGAGAGCTTCGATTTATATGGCATGCATTCCTTACCACATGCATCTTGGTGAGTGGGTACATGAGTAAAAACAACCAACAGGGAGAGAGTATTCAATAAGAACCTTTGTTATCTATTTTTTTGCATTTATAACATTTAATACTAGGTAGAAGTAGACAGACTAGCGAATCTGCCATTTTCAAAACCCTTAAAAATGGTGATATTACACACAAACTATGATATCGCTAATAAAATTATGGTATCATGACAAAATCAACCATATTATGACCAAATCTATGATATCACCAAAATAGGTGGGAAACATTGAAATGAGGAAAACATAAATTTGAGTGGAATCCACCCAAACAATGGGAAAGATTAAAAAAATGGTGATAATGCCCTATGAAATAATGATGTCACCATGTGAAATGATGATATCACCCTATGAAATGGTGATAATGTGAAAATATCCAAATGGATAGATAAACAGTGAGAATGCCATGATAAACAATGATATTGCCAAAATCAATGGATTTGCCCAAGTGTCAAATGGATTTAATTAGAGGAAGTTTATGTTTGATGTGAATGTGAAATGTTTATGTATTAGATAATCATAATTATGTTCTAATGTCGAGGTATTACTATTGATGATATTATTATCAGTTTTAGATATAAAAATTTGACTAAATGTTCTGACATGTGTTTTGATTAGTAAGACCAAGTTGGAATATTGATAGCTTTCGAGCGGTGCTCGCATATCTTATGATGGCCAAGACTGTGGATGAAGGATATCTTGGCCTTCTTAGACATGGGTATATTTTTAAATGTTGTGGATATTTAGTTATCTAGGAAAATAGGGCCTACTTATCCATGTTAGTTGAGTGCTAACACTCGGATACTAGTATTTTTCACTTGAATACTAGATAGGCCACAATACCATTGGAGGATGTTTGGTAGATACTCCACATTTTGATATACGGATCCGTAATACACTAGATGCAACAATGACTAATAGTGATAGAGGACATGATTAGTTTTACTGATGTCATCATGGAGGGTGGAGTGATTGACATAGATGTCTAGAGGACTTAGCCTTCCCCATGATGGAGATGCAGTAGCAACACAACCATTGATTTACTTGAAGATTATGATTTTGATGGCTATTATGAGTGGCATATTATTACCTAATAAGAGAAACTGGTATTTTTTCATATGACTAGGATTCATTCAAGACATGATTGATCACACCACATGCTTTGACTAGGGCCCAGTTGTATTATCTTAGTTGTATAGAGACTTCCACATGGTGGCCTATCATTAGGGTAGGAGTATTAGGCCCAATACAATATTTTAGGTTTGGCCTTGGAAGCAGATCACTATTGACTGACTAGTTTGGTATAGATGATAAAAAAATTTAGAGGATCCGTTAATTTATGGTTGGTATTTAACATGAGGAGGCTAATGGGGGCATAGAGTGGATGTGTACTTTTACTAGTGGGTAATTGATGAGATGGTCGACAAAGAATATATCTAGTGCCCATATATGCACATTTAGTTTTGCTAGTTGGAGGATGGATAGGTGACATGATACATGACTAATCCCTTCTATATCATAGGCTAAAATGATTTTACTATAGAGTGATATCGACTTGATCACATTGAGAGGTAGTTTTATCACCAACAAGATGTACCAGATGGGCTTCATTACTTTGCAAACATGATGTAGGAGATTAAAAAGTGGGGCTTCTCATCCTAAGGGATAAAATAATTGGGAGATATTTGATTTTACATCTAGTTGATTGGGCTTATACTAGAGGGGTAGAAAACACATGGGTTATTGGTACATATGCAACTTGGTGGACATTGTTCATGCTAGTGAGATTGAATAAACCAATACCTCTTGTGGTTCAACAGTCGAGACAATATAAGTAGAGATGGGATAGGCCAGTTCCTAGAGAGGTACATGGACAGAGGTTGGTTTAGGTGGCCTTATAGATATATGAACTACTAAATCTAGTGGTATAGGTACCTTTACAATAATATGCACCCATGATTATTGATTTTTGATCAGAGAGTAGTAATAATAACTACAATAGAAAAAATAGTGATGAAAATCCCTTTGATCATGATATAAATATGGGAGAGGGTTCTAGTCCTGATGAAGAGGAGGGACAAACTGAGATATAATATACTAAGGTGACCCTTTCTATCACAATAGGGTCAGGGCAAGATAGGGACAAATGATAGTTTAGGTAGGAACATCACAACTGAGTAGATTCGAGGCTGACCATGCCACTATAGATATATTGGAGAGGGAGATAGGTGCAAGTGTTATAGAGATCTCATGGTTGGAGGAGGAGGTGGTTTTATTATGAGAATTATTTGTAGGGGCATAGGGTGAGACGATCAAATTATAGGGTATAATTACAAAGAGATAAAGAGATTGTCACATTGAGAGGGTAGGTTACCCAACTGATATCTATTCAAGGCCAACTTACCATGAGGTATGTAGAGCTAGTGATAGCTATTAGTGAGTGGGATAGGGCCTAGAAAGATGTATAAAGGCTCTATGGGGAATGAGATAAGTTGAGACAAATAGTATCATAATAGGGTTTGGTTGGGGCACTAGTAAATGTGGTGCATGCCAAGGATGATGTGATACAGGCCAAGGATGAGGCTAGATACTATCATAGTTTATATGTATTATACATACCATTATGGGTTAGGGCACCAATATTTCATGAGCATACCTAGAGATAGAGATTGAGCTATACATCTAGGTCACATCATACCTTGGAATTTGAGAGATCAATAACATATCCTCCCCCGTAGCTGAGAGTGATGGGTCCACCACCCCAGAAGCCACCACCTAGTACAAGATTGAGCTTTCATTAGGATATCCCTTAGAGGAAATTTCCTTAATTTGACTTAGTCAGAGATGGTTTTTGATTGTATATCTACATTTTATATTATGTAATGTATATATCTTGATGTATGGTCATTATTTTGAGATGTACAAATATATTCATTTTGATCACATGATATGTATGGACTCTAATATTATATATATATATATATATATATATATATATATATATATATATATATATATATATATATGATGTGACTTAGATTTCATTGATGTTGATTCGTGATGTAGATTATATATTTTATATTGATGTGGATGTATATTTATTTACCATGATTCTATTATTTTAATTTCCAAAATGATGTTGCACTTGATCTAGAGAGCAAATGTGATTAGATTTGATGATGTCTTAACTTTTGATCATGATGTAAAAATGTTTATGAATAGTTTAATATGGTCATTGGTATATATGTATCATGATTCGCACATATATATCCACATTGTTTAATTTTTTTTATTTGATTATGGAAAATGAGATGATGTTCTAATTTTGTTATATATGTGTACATTTAGCCATCTACAAGGGAATGCTTTCTCTTCGTGTGATATTGTATATAAGTATCAAGCACTTAGTTTTTAATTTTTCACATGAGAATATGCATCATAATTATAAACTGCATCATGATAGCATTGTCATCACTTGCATAAGGACTATTTTAGATACTAAAACTAACAAATCGAGATCCAAAAATGAAAAATCAAGACCTAAGTGTAAAAAATAGTGTACTAAACAAAGACATACCAAAAAAATAGTTCAAACACAAATGTTATCAACTCAATATCAAGATATGAAAAATCATGACCTGCGTGTAAAACATAATATACTAAACAAAAACAAACAATGCAATAAAAGAAACATGCAAGCAATCAAACAATCCAATCACACATAAAAACACAACTAAAATTAATAATCAAACAAGTAATCATTTTGTATAAATGGTAATAATATGTTACTCTTAGATTTACCCCCTAAGTCTAGTAAGTGTTATTTAGGATAATGTGACAATTAGACTTGAGGAGAATGGAAGAAAAAGGAATAAGTGGTAGAGATTACCCCAAATTCCCCATCTAAATGGATGATACATACATAATCCGTTATGAACCTCATGCTAATGTAGTTCTCTCAAAAATAGGAGTGAATAAAAGTGGTGATAATTATTAGGATGGAACTGTTATAGAAGCAAGATATTGAAATGCCTCATAAAACAATGAGAGAGTAATGTGATTGGATCATAAAACAATGAGAGCATAAGAGATAAAGAGGTGGGGGGGAAGAAAAGTGGGAATAATAGTGGTTGAGATGACCTAAGATATCTCATGTAGCTAAGCACTGCTTTCATAGTCCATGTGAACCTCATTCCAATGTAGTTCTACCAAAAATGGGAGTGTAATGAATGAATGGTAGATTAAAATGATAATCTTTGAATGAAAGATACCCACCCAAGACATAGGAAAACACCTAAGGGTATGGGATAATAAAAATTTAATTAAATGATCATATTTGTTTGAATATGATGGATAATTCATGATGTGGATAAGAAATTTACCACACGTGAGATGTTCAACACAAGGGGAGTCTATCCATATGATACTCAAATAGTGCTACCCAAAACACAACCAAGGGGATGATCCATTGGCAAACAAGATGAAAAATTATGCAAAGATTTTGTGGCTTTATATCTCTTTGTGGGATTTTTTGATGTTTGATTTTTAAGTAATTTTTGGATTTTTTGAATGTTTTTGGGATTTTTAAAAAACATTATTCTATGCACTTAAATCTTCTCGCTCTAATAATATATTAAGATTGCTAATTTAACTTATTAACCATATCCCTAGCCAATTAACTAATATCCTAATTCCCATAGAAAATTTCTAACATCCCATGAACCTAACCATGTTCTTCTAAACCAATAAGTTAATCTATTAACCCACTAACTAGATTACTTAGCTACTAATCCACCCACTAGCCCACTTGACAATTTATAATTCCTTTTATTCACCTATCCCCTAGCTACCCTACCATCTTATTCTTTTTCACACCCCTATGAACCCTAAAACTCATTAACTCCCATCTAAACCTCAATTATCCTTAAACTAATCAAGAAACCTCTAGAACTAGGGAAGCTGCTCCAAAGTTATATAAGTCTCTAAATTAGAGGCTTCTAAAATAATTAAAAATTCCCTAAATTATCCTCCACCAAACTATATAAACCATGCTTGGGCCATGACCAAGATAACTTGTAAATGGATAAGCCTCCACTATACTCTCATTATTCAAACATCCCTACACTCTTGTCAATCCATTAAACAAGTCAAATAAGCCAATGAAGCCATTTGGAAGCTCAAATCAAGAAATTCACAATCCAACTATTGTGCATTCAAATTGTAGACACCTAAAACTAGCCACCACTAGCCTTTGACCGAACTTGAGGCTCATTCCTACCAACCATTGCAAATTAAGCCTAGGAATTACTGAACATACCAAATTTTCTTATGTATCATTCATTAAAGCTCAAAATTGTGATCATAATAATTTGACAATAGAGAGGAGGTTAGATCAAGTGTTAATTTCACAAAACAATGAAATCAACACACTAACATGCTAACATCTCTAAGCCTTGATCTTAGGGGGAGCATAATGAGAAAAATACAATTGAAAACCCAACTAAAATGCAAAGAAAAATAATCTTTACCTTCTTTGATATCTCCAAAGGATTTGTTCATGGCTTCCTCGGTTTGTGCTCAAAGAGTATTTGACAATGGAGTATTCTTTGCTCCTGTCCTTGGCACCATTATTGGCTTGTGGCTTGATATGGCTTATCATTTTAGCTTGATGGGGTTTGGCTCAATATTTTGGCAGTATAACATTATGGATATAAATCATGCTACAAAACCTGCATTATACCTCTACACTATCCAAGCTCTTTAATGAAGATGCAAAGGCTTGTATTTATAGGTTTAGGAACTAACCCCAACTTAAAGTGAGTTAAAGTGTAGGTTAAACATGGAATGGGTTCAAACCTAACCTAAATGAGTTAATTAACCCAAATAAAGTCAAAAGTGTCAATAATTAATGGTTTGTAATGAATAGGCATGGGTGTATATTTTTAAAGGCTTGACAACTCATAAAAGGTAATCATGAAAAGCTAAGATATTTTATATTTTTGAATTTATTTTTTTAGTTATTCATTAATTGCACATGTATAATTCAAATAGGCTCTTAATTTGGTTTATCTTGTTAATTAATTATGATTAGGCTTTTAGATATTTCAAGATTTGATTTATGTGTGCACTTGCCCCACTTAATAGGTTTATAGGCCAAATTACATGTTATGATGCTGCAAGTTGATTAGAGATCAATTCATGAGAGGTTTTTAATGATTACAGTAGGATACCTTAATTAGGGATGTCTCAACATGATTCTGAGCTTTGATGAATGATGTATAAGAAAATTTAAGATGTTAAGTCATTTCTAGGCTTAATTTATAATGGTTGGTAGGAATCAGTCTAAAGTCTAGTCGAAGGGCATTGGTGGCCAGTTTTAGGTGTCTAAAATTTGCCCTTGTTTGGGAAGGCATTGCAAGCTATAATCATAGTAATGTCTTCTCAAATAATGAAAAGGTCATGTATGCTTACAAATTTAACATAACTAGATGAACTATAGGTGCCCCCTCGAGGGAGCAGTTAGTAAAGGGGTCGGCAATTGGTCCCTCAAAAGGAGGAAATGATTGGACCAAAAAAAAAAGATGAAATGGGGTGGAAGGGAATAATTTTCCCATAGGTAGTTATAATCAGTGGCATATGGAGCTGGCCTAGTTGGGTAGACAAACAAGATGATTTTCCTATAAGTGGTTATAATCATTGATATAGGTGGGACCAAAAAAGGTAATGATTTACCCAAAGGTGGTTATAATCATTAATAAAAGGGTTAGGGTAACAAGGGAATGCTTTTCTCAAAGGAGGTTATAATCATCAAAAGGGAACATAATTATTGGCCCATAGGAAATTATAATCATTGGTAGGATAAAAACTAATTTAACTATTTTGGGAATATTAGAGTCTTATTCTTAATTTAGTTAAGGGTCTGAGTTAATTAAATTAGTAAATAATATTGGAATAATTAACCTACTAATTTGTATAATTTAATTTTAATTTGAACCTTTCTAAAAATAGTAATAAATGAAGAGAAATGTAACTTAGCTTAAACTGGACTGAGATGGTTGAGATAGGGTCTTGAATATGATGTGCAGGATTGGGACAATGTTGTGAATAAAGATCTAGCCTTCATCTCATAAAAGGATAGGAGCATCAAAATAGGACACCTTAGGGTCTGGAACTATAGTCCTTCTCTAACAATGTTGTCCTAGAGACTTGAGTTTTCTAGGTTTTGTCCACTTTCTCTGTGTAAGCGTGCCTATGAAATTTCAAATGTTAGATGTCTGTGAAACTTTTTGTAGCACTAATTTAGTATTCAAACCCTAGAATCCATTAAGTTTTGAGAAAATTTGATAGATAAGGGGGGGTTAGTGTGTGTAAGATGAACTAAATGTGTATCCATGCCCCTTGTGTGGGCATTCTGCCTACATACCAATACTTTGAAGTGGGATCAAGCCATATGTAGTTCTATCACTTGATGTGCTTTGTGAAATAATATTTATTAAGATGAAAAATGTTAAAATTGGGTGTGATTGAGGTGGATATGGATTGGTGTAAGGGTTTTAATAAGCTTATGACTATATTAAATGGTTGTATGTAAAGAATAGAGAAATATGCCTAAATAGTCTTGCTTGTATTCTTGCTTACTTTGTGATATTTGCCAACCCCTTCTAAATGAAATTTGAATAAGATTTTATAGAGATTTGTTGGTCATGGTTCAAATGTATTAATGCTATGCCAACACAATGAGGAAGAGGAATCAGGATAAAATGGCCACCTGGGTTTGAAATGTGATTGGATAGGAGCATTGAACTCAGACACCTTGGGGTTTAATGATATAGTCTAAGTTGGGTGTTATTTCTTGAGGGTACAGGACTTGGGGGGATAGATTTATCATGGGAAAAGTAGCTTAGTTGAGAATCAAGTTTTGAAAGCTTACAAATGACTTGGAATAAGAAAAAAGGTGTCTAAAAGGTTATGAAAGCATGCAAGAGGGACCTATGGGTTGGGTGTCACAAGCCACACTCCATTTACCAATTTTCATATTTTGTATGATGACATTTACCCCCCCTTCATTCTAGTGATGCAACAAAGTAAAATGCTAGGATAAAGGAAAAATAGAAAGTGTACTTGAACTTATCTACAAGGGTGAAGCTCATGAAGCTGTGTGATGTTGGGTGTACATAGAGAGAACACATTGTGAAGTGTAAATCTATAAGAGAAAAAAAAGAGTAGATCAGTTCTTACTAGATACACTATATCTAAAATAAGAATGTATAAATTTGGGTAAGAGAGAGGAAGATAGAGGAATGAATACACCTCACCGGGTACATAGACTAATACAAAACCTATTGTAATGCTAAGTGATGCTAGATATGTGTTGTACCAAAAGCAATATTATGAATAGAGCTGAGTGCTCAATTCCTTGAGAGTGGCTCAAGAATGCAAAGGATATATTTTTAAATCCATCATTACCCACTAAGTAGTGAAGCTATGTGATCATGCATGTGTTAATCAATGTTTGGACCATGTGTCCAATCCTTCTGAGTAGGTGGCTTAAGAATACAAAGGCTAGCTAGTCCTTTGGATCCATCATTGCCTTATGAAATGAAGCTATGAAATGATATCGATATAAGATGTGTGTCATATGAGATATATCCTAAAGCTCATGAATTTTTTATAATTTGACAATGTGGCATGGATAGCTAAACATGTGTTGAAAACTACGCCACTCTTGGCCGCTTGAAAAGGTGGAGATTAGGCTTGTATGAAAGCCACTCCAAAAATGGGCAATAAGCTTATGTGGAAGCCACTAAAAAATGATTCTAACCACCTATAGATGGAATAAGGCATGCAAATACTGAGAATACTTGGGTAATGTACTAAATTTAGAAAGAAAAGAAGTCAAATGTGCCATGCACATTGCCTCTAATCACTGGTGTCTAAAACATGGATTTTGATCTGGAAGTTATATCAATGTATAATCTAAAATTGGAAGTAAGATCCATCATGCCACACATGATGTTCCCATATCTAGATTCTCTAAGAAAAACTAGACTAAAACTATTGATTCTACACTGAACTATGTCTGATAAAACTGAAGCTGAGCTTACCTTTTTGCATGTTTCTAGAAAATCTAGTTTTTTTGCTATTTGGATAGGAGCATCAAAATTAGACACCCTACTATCTAGTGATATAGTCTAATCTTGGTGCTATTGTCTTGTGTTAATTCTAAAAATGATTATATGATTGTCATTATCTGCATAGTCTATTCTAATTGGTTTAAAGTTTGGATATTAATCTAGATGTTTTGAAAGAGCTAATTTTTTGATCGGTAGGAGCTCTGATCTCTATGACAAAACCCCTATTTATTTCCCTCTCTTTTGAGGGTAGTAATGATGACCCTGTAATGACTATCCTCAGAAGAAAAAGCCCTACAAGTGTGTTATGCTATGAAAAGACATGATATAACAATGATAATTGACAAGATTTTTCAAGATATAACATGGTTTGTATGAGATATTGTTAGATCAACAAGGCTATGCTTAGATAGATATAACAATTTAATAGCATGTGAAATATAATGAACTAGAATTGGAAGTTCGTTTAGTTTTTAGTTGTTAGTTATCAAAGAGGGATAGAGCATGATGTGCATCATGGCATCCAAGAAAGCAAGATAATGTATGATGTGGATCATGGCATTGCAAACAATTGAAAAGTAATCAAAAAACAAGCACATAAGGAAAGAATCAAGAAGCATACAAGAGTGGCCAAGGGGAAAAATAAACAAGGGAAATGGGCACATGTCACTCAAACTATAAATCAAGCATACAAAGCCTGTTGAAATGCCACATACACATACAATTAAAAATAAGCAAGGTTGGTGTGAAAGCCACAATCACATAAAAGAGTACAAGCAAAGGACATTGGTGAATGTCTTAAGGCACACACAAGACATAGAACAATAATTGAGAAATGCAATTATATATAGCTATGCAAATCAAGAAAGAAAAACATGTAAATACTAGAAATACAATCACATCTAACTAATCAAAGCAAGAAGTGAAAGTATGCAAGACATGTAGTACAAGACTAAGTATATGCTAAGAAATACATAAGTACTATATACTAATGAGTGTAGATAGTGTAATATATGTAAGATAGTAAGTAATGTACATAAATATGATAAATACAATGTGTGGTGTAGTAATGACATAACCTGAATGGTGTAGTCATGTAGAAGATGCCCTTAGTGGGTAGGTATATTGATGTGTGTCTCAAATGCAGAAGTAGGATGCCATCTCAATGGGTAGAGTGAAGCAATCAAGGATCTAGGGGTTACTGTACACACTCAAAGAAGATCAAGTGAAGCATGGTAATATAGATAGATCAACAAACAACAACATAAAATAGTAAAATGTAAGTCTAGCATAGTAGTAGAAATGTAAAGCATGGAGAATGCAAATAATTGAAATGTTTTTGAATATTTGAATATTTTTGTATTTTGAAGTGTTATATTGTTTTTGGTATTTTAACATATTTGATTTTTTTGGTATTTTTGAATATATTTGAATGTTTTTGATATTTTTGATATAAGCTATGTACACTCAATCATGAGGAGACTATGCACAATAAATACTGAGAAACTATGTACAAGTAAGCAAAAAAAAGTTATGTACAAGCAAGACTAAGAAGAGATGATACTAACCGATGAGTATCATGGGAGCCTCCCTATCATGGTGTCCTATATTAAGGAGAGGGATCATGCATGATCATGAAGCACAATGGAAGGGCTAAGACTGAGGATCTAAAAGCTATGTATGCTATAAATGTTCTAAAATATATATAGTGGAAATCGACTGTGGGGTCCCCCTACAACTTTGAGAAGTGGATGTAACTGTGGGGTTCTTAGGGACCCATTTGGTGTTAGGAGAATATCTTTGAGCATGTGATCTATGTGTAGAGGTATGAAATCTCAATGATACTACCTTGGGTGTGATCAATGTAGCTAGAAGCTATCTAGAATCCTAAAATTGTGGTTGTTCTAAAAGAGACCTATATGAAAATGTATAAACTCTATATTTTGGTGATAGAGGCCTTGAATATGTATAAATTTGAATTGGAGGAAGAACTAAAATTGGTGGAGAAACTGAAACTAGAGGTAGAACTGAAACTGGTGATTGTATAGTAGTAGATGGCTCTAAAATGGGGAGTGGTAACTCATATAGAACTCCACCAATTGTAACAAACTGATTAATGTGAATGAATTACATGCATCTATGAACTATATAAGGTACTTCTCAAAGTTTCTAAATCCATGGTCGACTAATTAACATATCAAAAGCTCCTACACATAAAAAAATAGTAAATGGTGTGGTCACATGTGTTGGACCAACCTATAGATGAAGTGCAATCTCACCTAATGAACTCTATATGTGCCCACTGATTATTTTGATAACCATGTCCATTAGTGTAACATCTTACTCTGAATATCCCAAATTCTATAATAATGTCATAGTGCACATACTTATATTATATTCATTATCTATGAGAACACTATAAATAGGATGATTATGAATGTAAGCTTTGATAAAGAGTGCATGATAATCCAAATCATCCTCAACTATCTCCTGCTTTGAGAAGGAGATGGATGTTCTAGTTGGAACTATGGAATTGTATACACCAATCATTTTTTTCAAAGGGTGTAACTCAGCTGAAGGTACCTGATATGTACCTATTGGAGGATGTGCATGATAAGCATGATAAACACCTGATGTATCCCCTATCTCTTTTTTAGAATGCTATGGGAAAGAATCTAAAAATATTTTCAAAGCTTTATCCTATGTTTACTTTTCTTGAGGAGGCTCAACTAGAGTGACAAGATCAATAATGTTACCATCTATCAAATCTTGAATCTTGTATTTAAAACTGATGCATCTATTTATTGTGTGGCCTAGTACCCTATGAAAATCAAAAAATGCATTCTGATCATATACTTGTGAAAGAGGCTTTGTTGGATCAACTTATTGAATAGGAAGGAGAGGTATGATATTACATTCCAAAAGCTATTGTAAAACTCTAGCTAGAAATATTGGTAGATTCGAAAAAGTTCATCAAGGAGGCACAAATAAAATCACTCATTGAGGGGGCCCTGAAGTCGCATTGACAATAGGTTGATTCTGAGTCCTTCTATCATTGACCTTTACTTTGTATGGGACTTTGTTGTTACTCTTGTTTTTTGTTTTTGATATACTTATATACTTGAGTTTTTCCATTGAAATTAATTTGACTTCCCTTTCTTTTAGTGTATGACATAACTCAATGAATGAAGAAAATCTTTTAAACATTATTGACTCATGCAAAGCTAGTAGAAGACTCTATTTGAAGAGATCTTGTAAATCTTGATCAGTCATGGGGCTAGTCATCTTAGCCAAGATAGTCTTATATCAAAGAACATAATCTATGAGATGCTCATTTTACCTTTGTTTCTATTATGCAAATTAGACATAGAAAACCTTATAACCAATGTTAATGCTCAAATGAGCTAGAAATATGTTGATTAAAGGATTAAATGCATTGACCGACTAATTTGGTAGACTATAGAACCATTGTAAAGCATAACCCTTTAGACTCCATGAAAATAACTTGGTTAATAGCCAATCATTTGGCACATAGTCCAAGGATGCTTTGTGAAAATATCTCGAATGTGTCTTTGGATCACCCTTTCCATCATATATAGTGGGCTTGGATTAAATAAAATCTTATGGTAAGGGTGTCGAAGCAATATGTCATGCTAATGGTGTATGTAGTAGAGCAAAAGAATCCAAGGCCTATGTAGGTCTAGAATCACCTTGCTTAAGATTTAGCACCTTGGATTGAAGATATTTTATCTCTTACATAAGGGATGTCACATTAGGAGACAAAGATGTATTAGCCATAACTGGTGGTGCCTCATAGGAAAGTTGGGTTGTTATAGGGGGTTGTTGAGACATAGTTGCCTCCATAGTATCATGTGCAATTAGTTGCTCTATGGTTTGAAAAGATTTACCATTGTTCACTTTTTATTTTTATTATTATAGTATTTTAAGCATGTCATCTTGCATATCAAGATGTTTAATTAAAATGTCCTGAAGTTTCTTCTTATTAGTTTCATCAAAACTGATGTATTGGGTCATTGTTAAAGTAAGAAAACAAATTGAAAGTTGATTGAATTTTTTGTAATAATTTGTAATAAGCATAGTGATATGGAAGGAAAGTATTGAATAAAGGAAATGTAAATTCCTAAAAACAACCAATTGGGAGATGCATAAAAAGGATACGAAGCTCACAAGCATGTAAGGTGATACCTCAAAAGCAATGGGACCTAGTATATGTAACTAGGGTTTTGAAAATGATTATTTTTAAATTTTAATATGGAATTTAAAAAATTAAAGTGAATTTATGATTTAAATATGTAGGTAAAAAATTAAAAAAATATTGGAAAGTTCTTGAATTAAAAGGACCTAGTATATGCAACTAGGGTTTGGAAGAAAGTAATTTTTATAAAATTATTATAGAATTTTAAAATTTGATGCTAATTTTTGATTTAAATATTCATGTAAAAAATCAAAAAAATATTTTAAAAATTATCAAGGAATTCACCCTAGGGTTTCTAGGGTTTTAATGTGCAAACGAAGTAAGTTGGGTTCACCAAATGATTTAACTATTTTAGGAGTATTAGAGTTTTATTCATAATTTAGTTAAGAGTCTAAGTTAATTAAATTAGTAAATAGTATTGGAATAATTAAGCTACTAATTTTTATAATTTAATTTTAATTTGAACCTTTCTAAAAATAGTGATAAATCAAGAGAAATATAACTTAGCTTAAACTGGACTAAGACGACTGAGACAAGGTCTAGAATCTAGTGTGTACGATTGGGACAGTGTCATGATTCAGGATCTGGCCTTCATTTTGTGAAAGGATAGGAGCATCAAAATAGAAAAACCTAGGGTCCAATTCTATATTCATCTATCACTATTATATTAGAGACTTGAGTTTTCAATGTTTTATCATTATCTTTGTGTGAGCCTGCCTATGAGATTTTAGATGCTAGATGTCTACAAAACTCCCTGTAGATCTGATTTAGTAATCAAACCCTAGAATCCATTATGCTTTAACAAAATTTGAGAAAGAGGGGGGTTAGTGTGTGTAATATAAACTACAATTGTATCCACACTCCTCATGTGGGCACATTGCCTACATACCCATACACTGAAGAGGGATCAAGCCATATGTAGTTCTCCCACTTGATGTGCTTTGTGAAATAGCATGTATAAAGAAAAATTCTAAAAATAGGTGTGATTAAGGTGGCTAGGAACTAGTATACGGGTTTGAATAAGCTTGTGGTTGTATTGGATGGTTGTATGTAGAGAATAGGGAAATATTCCTGAGTAGTCTTGCTTGTATTCTTGCTTGCTTTGTGATATTTGCCAACCCCTTCTAAATAAACTTTGAATGGGATTTTATAGAGATCTATTGGTCATGGGTCGAATGTATTCACACTAGGTTGACATAATGAGGAAGAGGAATCAAGAGAAAATGGTTACCTGGGCTCAAAATGTGATTGGATAGGAGTGTTGAACTCGAACACCCGAGGGTCTAGTGCTATAGTCCAAGTTGGGTGCTATTGTCCTAAGGGTATGAGACCTAGGGGGATGGATTTGTAATGGGAAAAGTAACTTGGTTGAAGTATAATCAAGTTTTAGAAGCCTATGTATGACTAGGAATAAGCAAAAAGGTGTCTAGAAGGGTCATGAGAGCATGCAAGAGGGACCTATAGGTTGGGTGTCACAAGCCACACTCAAGTCTCCAATTTTCATAGTTTATATGACTATGAAAACATACCCTAGTTGGGTGGATAGAGATAATAGTTTTCATAAAGATGGTTATAAGCATTATAATAATAGTAACATGCCCTAGTTGGGTAGAAGAAAGAGAATGATTTTACCAAAGGTAGTTATAATCATCAACCTTCAAATAGCTAAAAACATAATGATTTGCCCCAAGGTAATTAGAATTGTTGGTAAAGCAAGTGGGATGGTGTTTAATGATTTCCCCAAAGGCAGTTATAAGCATTGTACCCTGATTATGCCAAATATGATGTGGAATATGATGGAAAATTGATACAAAGGAGAAAGATGAATTTGGGCAACTAACAAGTAGGGAGATGCACATTTGAACTAGTAAAGAGGAAAATTATTTCATTATTTATTTACTCTATAGAGGATATGATTTGGATTAGATCATAAATGTTATCTAGTTTCAAAGAGATATGTCATTACTGCATTGCCAAGTAGACTCTTAGAGCTGATGTTTGTTGTAGCACATGATAGTGGGCATCATGATAGAACACCATGATAACTTGACTAAAATATACATAAGGATTGACATGTGATCCAATACATAATAAAAAACTATGCACCAATTATAAAAACCATGATGACAATGTTAACAAATAAATATGGATGGATTCATGAATATTGCACAAAGAATCACCCAATGAATGCACATAGACTAAATCAAAGCACAATAAGAAAGCAAATAAATAGGCAAAAAAACAAACAAACAAACAAAAAGACAAAATAAGAAATAAGTAATAAACAACCAAAAGAACATAAAATAAAAATAATGTTTAGTCACAATATTAGTACAAACAACATGACACACAAGATAGTGAACATTTCCCCTAGATGAGAAGAGACAATGAAACAAACAAACAACATGGGGGGAATAGAAGAAAACAAAGGGGGTGGTCAAGCTATCTCTAGATGCACTAGGTAAGTAAATTTTGCCTACATATTTTTATGGACGTGATATCCAACAAAAACTTCAAGCTAATTGTAGTTCTTTCAGGTAATGGGATAGAAGAAAATGATGAGAATAAAAACATGATGGGTGTGATATAATAATATAGGAATGGTCTTGAAAAACAACGAGAGCATGGGATGCAAATGCTAATAAGGATATGGAAACTAAATGATAAGTGTTTTTTCATGACTTAATTGAGGGTTCCCAGAATCCTTAAGGCAAAGAAGTGGTCAATGTTTTGGATTTTCTAGATCTTTTTCAAATGTTTTTGGAATTTTTAGAGCATATCAACTCGATGGAGAATGATGAGATACTAAACGGTCCAAGTTTGCAAAATGGTGAGAGCATTCAAACTTAAAAATTTCTCACAAAATAACAAGATCATGTCTTAGGTTACTCATAAAATGGTGAGCATATGGCAAAGGTTGCTCATAAAATGGTGAGAACATGGGATGCAAAGGCTAATAAGGATGGGGAAACTAAATGACAAGTGGTTTATTATGACTTAGTTGAGGGTTCCTAGAATCCTTAAGGCAAATAAGTGGTCAATGTTTAGGATTTTCTAGATCTTTTGAAAATATTTTTGAAATTTTTGGATAATCTCAACTTGATGGAGAAGGACAAGACACTAAACAATTCAATCTCACAAAACAATGAGAGCATTCAAACTTAAAAATTGCTCATAAAATAGTGACAACATGGCTTAGGTTGCTTGAAAAATGGTGAGAGTGTGGTAAAGGGCGATTGAATTGACCTCAACATGTATCAAGAGTTGCCTACATAGTGAGATGATAGGACCTCAAGTCACTATAATTCCACCTTATAGTGAAGGTATCTGACTAGTTATCAACCAATTCAAATAAAACAAGCATACTTGGTAAATGACATAATACAACATAGGCATGACAAGGTGGTACTTCAAATCATGATAAACAAATGTTGCCCCTAGTTTTACTATAGGTGGTTATAACAAGGAAATAATGACATACGTCAATGATACTAATTCACCCATAGGTGGTTATAATTAGTAGTACGATAGTGAAACACTAATTTACCCAAAGGAATTTATAATCAAATACACTTGGTATAATATGGAACAAGAAATGAAGTATGAAACTGCCAAACCATTTTCATAATACTCTAAAATATGGCCTCTATTTGGAATACTTGAAAGAACTACTGAAACTTGATCTGAATCTTCATGTTAAAAGCGGTTGTGGAACCAATGGAATGGAACCAAGGTCAAAGGTCTAGGTAAATATAACTTGATTGATAGAAAAGGTATGGTAGAACACAATGCTAGAATAGTAAAGTGATAGAATGATATAGTAAAAAGAAGAATGTTAATATTATGGTAAAACTAAAATAGGCCTCATAGATAATACACCGGGTCTCTCAAGCAAAGTAATGCTTGAGGTGTATAATGTTCATTGGCTCAACAAATTCATCCCTATCTGGTGTAGCGAGCCTATATATTCTTAGCATCGTAGTTTGCAACAATGATGAAAGGACCTATCTAGTTGGGTTTGAAATTACATTTATGTTTCTTTTTGGTCATAGTATTTTGTTGTTTTTCTATAAGAACAAGATCACCAAGCTCAAATTCTTTGTTTTTAATGTGTAAATTTTAGTGGCCACAGAGTCAGTTCTAGTATGCTTGTATGTTGTTAACAATAACCATGCATTTCTCATTAAGTAAATCCAACTCTTAAAGGTGAGATACTTGATAGTATTCATCATCCAGGAAATGATTCAAAGAAATGCACAAATAAGGTAACTTGACCTCAATGGAATGAATTGCCTTAGTGCCATAAATATGTGAATATGAAGTGGCTCCTATTGGAGTATGGTGATTGGTATGGTATGACCAGAGGGTGTAGAATATTAGAGGTGCCAATCATGGTTAGCATCATTGACAATATTTTTAAGGATGTTGACAATATTTTTGTTATATGCTTCTACCTGGCCATTACCTTATGGGTAATATGTCATGGAAAAATGTTGAGTAATCTTGTACTCAATACATAAAGATTTGACATCCCTATTTTTGAGTGATCCACCATTATTAGAGGTAATGTCAGAGGGGATACCATAGCGATAAATGAGATGGTTGAAGATGAATTTGGAAATTTTCTTTCCAATCATGTAAGGGGTATAGTTTCAACCCACATAGTGAAATATTATGTGGTGGTAAGGATATGTTTATGGATGTTGGCTATTGGATGAGGTAGGGTTTGATCCATGTGTTATGAATGATCCATCAAAATACAACTTATAGTGTTGATATTTGTGAGGTGTTTCAATAATAGTCATAATGGATTCATCTACGAATTAGAATGTTAGCAGCTCTATATCTGCAAGGGGTACTTCAACAAGCTTATCGATAAGAACTTGCCCCTTAATGAATTTTTGTTTGACATATTCTATCTCAAACTCACTAAGAAACATGATCCATTTAGTCATGTAGCCTTATAAATCTATTTTAGATAGTAGATACTTGAGTGGTCTACTTTTGAAATGACCATGGTCTTATTTTTTATTTGATCAATTAAAGACTAGGTTGAAGAGGCCCATTCCCTTTATAAAATAACCTCAAAATATAGACATGTCAAAGTAATAGGAAAAAAAGGAACAAAAGATGAACTAAGTAACTAAAGCCCCCTGCTACCAAACTTATGCCAATATTTAGCCAAAAAACCTAAGACTTGATAAAAAGAGACATAACACAATACACTATTCCAATTTAGAATAAAATACCAAATACTTGGTCTCTTTACCATCAACTTTATTATTCCTTTTTCTAATATGACTTTTGATGAACCGATCCTTGCCATATTCTTATCTTTTATGTTTGAGGTTGGTAGACTAGATTTCCACTTTTCCTCATCAAGGACCCAGTCAACTTCCCCCTCTTTAGTGCTATGAGTTGATTTGTTATCTTGTGGAGTGTGAACCTAATGATCCTTGCTCGAATTAATGGCTGCCATCTCTTAGCTTATGATCCCTTTTAACTTGTCAAACTCATCCTCAATTTCACTACATATGATTTTTTAGATAGAGATATTGATGTGTAAAATTTTTTAAGGGAATTTGTAATTTCCACCTTGTCATTGGAAGTGGTAACCCCTCTACCTCTGCTAGCTAATGAATTGACATAGACTGAACTCCCTAAATCTAGTTTGGGCTCCTCCTCCTGTGCTTGCTTAGTAGAGTCCCTAACATTCTATTCCTCTTGTTTATTCTTAGAATTTGACTCAATAGAATGATCTTCCCCCTCTTCAATGTTTTCCTTCTCACTAGGGATATTGATTACCTTAGTGATGATCCTATACCACTGTGGTTCCCCCAACTTTATCAATAGTAAAATCAATCTATGGTGAATTAAATCAGTTGAAGGCTTCCTCTTGTAGTTCATCACTGAGCCTTCTAGGGATTATAACAGAAAAAATAGAATGTTGATTGTATGACCTTTGAAATGATTAAGAAGGAGGAAGTGATGGGAAAAAATCAGTGTGTTTACCTTCTAAATTAATATACCTCATAATTTGGAGGCATACTTTAGGACATTTCCTTGGCAGTTCAGACCTCATGAAACCCTTCTCAGACAAAATCTTAGGTTTCTTTTTTTCCTTTTTGAAGAAGATGACTATGAGCTCCACCTTTCTCTTCTTGTAATTGAAAGCTTTGATACCATTATATTCCATCTTGATAGTTTTACCAATGAGCTCCTTTGTGATCAATATTCTCAATCCATACATATGGACTTCACAGTCTTTCCAACTACAAATAAAGTCCCTGAAAAGAACTGTGTCATACCTAATAAAACATTCTATATAGGGATCCAAACCACCCTTGACCATTTTATGCCACTTGTATTCATTTTCCTTGACATCAAATCAAGAAATATGTTTGAAATGATCTCTATCCCCACCCATTTTGTGAAATTGTAGACCTCTTTTCTAAGCTTCACTATTCAAGTTCTTAGGGAAAAAGATGGACATATTATGGAAAATAGAGCTAAAAACAAACATGTGAAGTGAGCCTAAAATGACCCAAACATGCAAGGCTATAATGATAATGACCTTGCATGTATAATAATCAAGACTCGTGATCCAGATATGTGTCGTCCTTAAATAAACCATCATGACCATGTAAGGTGTGTCATTTTTTTTTGATTTAATAATCAAGATGACATCATCAAAAAAATCCCTCTCATGCCAGCTAATAAAATCACTCCTTTGGACACTAAGATTGGCCATGCAATCAATGCACCTAATACCCTCCCTATAAACATGCACTATGGAGACCCCTTTGAAATAGGCCAACAAGTTTTTCACATCATCAATGATTCTAGAAATATTCCAAGAAGAGTGGGAAAGGCCTTTTAGACAATTAATATTTTCCTAGAGTCACCTTCATTTTGGAAGAATTCTATGCCAAGGTTGACTGCCAATTTGATGCCCCAAAGTACCACTTTAGCTTCTGAGACATTATTTGTTTCGATCCCTAATGGTCCCACATAAGATGATCTGATATTCCTAGAAGAATCCTTGATCACACCTCCTACTCCCATTGGGCCTAAGTTTCCTTTCGCTACCCCATCAAAGTTTAGCTTAAACTAAGATGGAGGGGGATGTGACCATTTGAATTTTGACCTATCAAACCCCTTCACTTGAGATTTGATAGGAGTGACAAGGTTGAGGTGTTCCAAAATCTAGGAGAATATATGGGAGCTAGGTTGGTCAAAATAGGAATTGAAAAATGACCAATTTTCATAGACAAAGGCCTAGATCCTCTTGGAGGTGGAGGAGGGATTGGGCCTGTAGTTCTAAAAAATATAAGAGTTATTAGCTTTTCAAATACCCCCAAAAATATGAGGAAGGGAAAAATTCCACCAAAATTTTAAATGAGGAGATTCTCAAGGTGGCTACCATTGAATAATCATGTCCTTAATGGAATCAAGGGTAACCCATGAAAAGTTAGACTTGTTAAGGGAAAGCTAAAAAAGGGAAGAAGCAAAGGAGCAAGAAAGGAACAAATGTTTAATAGATTCAACTTCCTATCTATAAAAAACACACATATTAGGAGAAGGAATTCCCCTTCTCATCATATTATCCATAGTTAAAACCTTGTTCTAAGCTACCAACCAAAAGAAAACATTGATTTTAGGGATGAGGTTTTTAACCCAAAGATCATTCTAGTTATCATCAACTTCATCCTATTCCCAAAGGGAGACATATCTAGATTTGATAGAGTAAAGACCATTGTGATCATATTTCCAAATAACAACATCCCCCTTTGGGAAGAAGTTGATATGAATGTATTGGAGTGAAATGTTTAAGTTATGTAGGAGACATGCTTACTACTAGTTTAGGTCATCTTTTATGAGAAGTTTCCACTTCTTCCTTCCATTATTCTCCTCCAAATAATCCAACACCTTATATTCAAAGGTATCTTTGAAGAAGGATATCAGTTCCAGATCTTGGAAGGAGGAGGCTAAAAGGGAGTTGATCTAGGGATCATGCCAAAAGTCTACTTTATTACCCCTACCAACATTCCATTTGAGACCTTTTCTAAGAAGATTTTTGCCATCTTTCAAAGCTTTATAGACATTAAACCATTATCTGGACCACTTTCTAAAAGGAAGCAATGACCTTCCCCATAATTTGATTATTTAGCCTTTATAGTCTTGGACCACTAGTTATCTACCTTGATCACCCTCTATCCTTGATTTTCCAAAAGGGCTTGGTTCATGGATCTAACCCTTATTAAACCCAATCCTCCTTTCAAGGTAGGGAAACAAGATTTATTCTAGGTGATGAGTAGAAAATTGAATCTCTCCTCACATCCTCTTCAAAGGAACTTCTTCTAAATATGCTCAATTTGATCAACAATCCTACTAGGGATGACAAATAAAGACATGAAATAAACTGGGATGCTTTGAAATGATCTCTTCAAAAGTTGTAGTTTTCTAGCTTAGGATAATATATTCCCTTTCCATCTTGATAATTTTCTTTGAATCCTATCAATGAGGGGGTTTTATAACTTTCGTTTCACAGAACACACAAAGAGAAGAGTACCAAGATAAGATGAAGGGAGATTATTGATGACATAGCCTAGGATCTTAGAGATTTTGACTTGAAGGTTGAGTGAGGTATTAATGAAAAATAGAGAACTTTTATGGAAGTTGACACTTTGGCCAAAAAACACTTCATAGATTTCAAGAATTTTATTGAAACACCTATCTTCAATTACCATGGTCTTATTGTTTAACATGTAATGTCATATTTTTTGAGTTGAAAAGACCATAGCTAAATAAGATTTTTCAATGGATGTATAGTTATGGTCATACACGACCAATGTATGGGTTAAATAGTACATGACATGCTCCTTTTCATTATCATCATGTTGAGATAGAATTTCCCCTAGGGCTTGGTTCATGGCTGATAGGTATAATAAGAATGACTTTCTCTGCATTGGTGGTAATAAAATAGGTGTATTTTCTAGATAGTACTTCAATTGTTGGAAATATTTTTGGCATTTGTTGTCTTAATGGAATGTCAAACCATTCTTTAGTAGATATGTAAATGGATGGCACTTGGCTACCAACTGAGATATGAAGCATTTGATGGATTAGATCTTGATTTGCAAACTATGGAGATACTTCAAATTGGTTAGTGGTGGCATCTCTGTAATATATCATACTTTGGCTAGATCGAATTTAATGCCTCAATGAGACACAATGAAGCCATTTTTTTTTCTTAAAGTAACTCCAAAAACACATTTTTTAGGATTGATCCTAACTTTGTATTCACACATTTGCTTAAATATCCTTCTAAGTGTGGCTAGATGATGAACCCTAGTCTTTGATTTACTTGGTATGTTATCAACATAGTATTTAATAATGTCATGCATCATATCATGAAATATGTTGGTCATGGCTCTTTGATAGGTGGCCCCAACATTTTTGATACCAAATGGCATAACCTGATAGTAAAATGATCCCCATAGAGTGGTGAATATTGCTTTATGTTGGTCATCTAGTGTGATTCAGTTCTGGTTGTAGCCTGAGAATCCATCCATTAGTAAAAGAATTTCATAACCCACTATGGAGTCGAATATCATGTCAATGTTTGGTAGAGGAAAGTCATCCTTTGGGTAAGCCTTATTTATGTCTCTAAAATCACTATAGATTCTAATTCCTTCTAGCTTATTGTTGATTGGTACAACATTCAATATCCACTCTAAATAGTTGATCTATCAAATACATCTCACTTCTTAGAGTTTTCCCAACTCTTTCTTCACTAATACAACAATGTAAGGATGTATCTTATGTATTTTTTATTTGACAGGTTTGGCATTAAGATATAACATAAGGTGGTGTATAACCAAGGTAGGGTCCAAACCAGGCATGCTAGAATAGGCCCAAACAAATATATTAACAAATTCCCTTAGAAGTGTTATAAAGACTTCATCTTCCTTCTTAATGAGGGATGTGCCTAATTTGATCCATTTTAGGTCATTTAGGGTCCTAATATTAACCTCTGTGGTGTCCTCCACAAGAAGAGTTGATTCATCTTCCAAAATAGTTGGTAAAGATTTAAACTCTCCCATAATAGTAGATTCCTCTATTAGGATAGGCTCTTCAAGTTCTCCTAAGCATGATGAATCATAATCCCCCAATGGTAGGGATGTCCATGTCACAAATATAGTTAGAAACTCTTGGATGATTTGATCAAAAGTTTTCTATTCTTTGAGAATAAATTTAAACCCATAAACATGTTTTTCATTAGTGGTCTCTTGAGATATGTTTGAGGAAGGTTGAACACCCCCATATAATGGCACTTGAAATAGGTTTTCACCGCTAGACTGGCCTTTCTCTTTACTATTTCCTTGGTATAAAAGTGCCTCAAAGAGGTTTTCAATTTGGGACCTCAAATTTTTATTTATTTATTTTTAACTAAGGGTGTTCACCCAAGCTCCAAAACAAGCCTCAAGATCCAACTTGATTGAGAACCCTTATTTGTAGTCTCCCAACAAAACATTGTCCCTTAGGCTAAGGAAATCACAAAAGGCCTCATCATTCTAAAAATCATTGACTGACACTATTGATTCTTGTTGGTCTCAATCTATTAGTTGAGGATAATATAAAGGAAGTGGATTATGGTGAATAACTAGTTGAAGGGTAGTTGAAGTGGATTATGGCATTAGTGTCAAAAAAATTGGTAGTGGTTAGGTTATTGAAAGGGCTATGATTATACTCTACTTCACTATTAGCATCATTATCACTAGTAATTAGCTTTGGTACATGAATAAGGTACATGGGGTCACCCCTAAGTGATTTAAATCCAATACCATATGTTCCTTTGTATCTAGTGGTAGAAATTAGCTCAATTGAACCCTGTTGATTTAGCATAAGGCCTCTTCTTTCATAGACATGATTCTCCATGATTTTATTTTAAATAAGATACTTGGCATTTATGTAGTAGTCAAGCAATTTGTCATTATACAACCAAGATTCATTATCTATAAGAGGTTCTTATTCTTAGCTAAAGGCCAGTATGAAAATGATAGGTGTTGGACTAAGCAATTTGGCTTTTCCCTTTCATTGCCATTCTAGGCAGGGTGGTTTGGCATTTGGTCTTCCAAAGGACTTGGGGTTCTATGGAATCTTGGAAATGTGGAATGTATCATCGATCAAATATTTTCTTGGGCCATTATCTGTGATCATATAATGATTAGATATTTTAGGAGGTAGCATGTGGAATAGTGAATCAAGGGTATCAGGGCCAATACAATTGGCTTCTAGTGAATCAACAAGTATTTCTTTCCCCTTGTCCTTCTTAAGTACTAGATTCAATCCAAGGTGGTAGTTATATCTTTGGTATTCAGCTTCTAGATATTTGCAATGTTTTTATATCTACAATTCTCCATGGATAGTAACTTCCATACCTAAATGGGAAAACTTGATACATTGGTGTAATGTCAAATGGATTGCATGGATATCATGTATCCAAGGTCCACCTAAAAGCATATTATATGACAAATTGAGGTCTAACACATGGCATAGTGTATCATGGGTCAAGGGCCCAATGATAACTGGTAAGTTGATAATGCCCTATGATTCTTGTTCTTCATTATCATTAGCCTTAATGGTTATTGTTTCTAGATAGAGATCAGTCGTGGTGTACCCAAGAAACTTGATGAGTTTTAAAGACATAATATTTAGACCCAATATATTGTCTATGAGGACACATTTTACTATGTGCCATGTTATGACAACTTTGATGTATAATGGGTTGTTATGTAGAGGGCTAAAGGATGACATATCACTTTCATCAAAGGTTAATTATTAGCTTGAAGTTAGGTGGCCAACCAAATATTAAAATTTGTCAAGAGATATGTCATTATGAACTTGGGATTGGATAAGGAACTTTGTTAGGATATTATTTTGGATAGTGAATGTATGGAACAAATCCAAAATGGATATTTTTATAGGTGTCTTCCATAATTATTCTACAATATCAAAAATATTTTATTGCACAATGGTAAATGGCTTAATATTAGCTAGAATATGGTTATGGGCCTAGTATGGTAATATTTGACTATCAATTTGTGATTGCACAATCAATATTTGATACAATGCCATTATTGATAATAAATTATTATGGAGGGGGTCAAGATAGGATAAGTCTCAATTACCAGTGCACTTGTGAATGGTCATGGGATAGTGACAAGTTATGTATATAAGGTCCAAAAGTGGGAATCCCTGCTTACTGGTACACTTGTATACAGTCTCAGGTCAAAGAAAGATCACCAACATGGATTGGTTGAGAATGATTATAAAAAATCTTGTTTGATTGGTACCTGGTCTTGGATTGATGGAGATGGTGGAAATGTGACCTCTTACAATATAGACTACAACCTTATTGTAGTCATGCATAACTGCATGGTAGGTCTGTTGGTTATTGGCATCATTCTGGCCTTGGTTCCATCCATTCATTTGATGTTGGTTTTTATGCTACTAATTTTGTTGGTTCTATCTTGACTATTGATACTGTTGTTGTTGTACTGACCATTATTGTTGTTGGTGCTTATTTTTATGTTGTGGAAAGGGGTTTTGATAAATTACCAAGTTTTGATTGGATGTGGAAGCTCCATGATCCAATGTTATCTCTCTATTTTCCAACATATTTTTTATAAAATGTTTAATTTGCACACAATGATGCAAATTATGTCCATTAACCTGATGATACTTGAAAAATTCGTTTTGCCTATACCAGTCTAGATATGCAATGCCCTCAAGATAGTGTTTTAGAATAGGCTAGTTAATCAGATTAGCTATAATGTGCTTGTAAAAAAACATTAAATGGGTTCTCTAGGGTCACTAAAAATGTGATGAGTAGGCACAATTCTCTTTGGAAGAGGGTTTTATAAAGGCAAAGGTTGTTGTGTTTGTTACACTAGTTAAGGCTATTGCACTTACTATATTTGCTAAAGAGGTTATTGGTTAGGAGTAATTTTCATATGTGGCATAGGCTGAGTAGATGGTGTTTTTACCATTTGGACATGTCACAAGTTGGTTACTCCATTCCCAACAACATTCTTGTTGTGATTGAACAACTTGGAGTTTTCATAATTGCTGGCCTGTGTTGGTTGTGATGCTTACACTTGGACTTAGTTAAGATTTTGGCCATTAGTTTAGTTTTTATTTGATGAGGTAAGTTTAATGGTACCTTTACTAATAGGGGATCTTTGATCAACAAACCTTTGTCAATGATATCCTTAAAAGTATGTGCACATTGTAACTCCAAATGGTAAGATATCTCACTATGCAGATTTTTGGTAAACATAGCAACAAGTTGCTTGTCTGGAGGACAGTGGGTAAATTAGCTCACAAGTGATCTCTATCACTGAAGATAACTTGTGAAAATTTCATCAACATTCTATTTTGCTTGCATCAAATCTAGCAATGAAATCTCATGCTTGAGATTGTAAGAGAAGTGATGCACAAACTTGTTAGAAAGATCATCAAAATTAGATACTAAATTCTTAGGTAACTTCAAAACCTACTCCAATGCTTGTCTTGCTAGACTCCTTAGAAACAATAGTAAAAGGTAATGTATTTATAGGCCATTGGCTAACATGGAATAAATAATTATATTAAGTGGGGCCTCGGGTCACGTTCCCCCTTATATTTATTAAACTTTGGTGGTTTGTACCTTGGAGGAAATGGTATTTGCAAGTACTCCATATTGAAAGGGTAGGAACATACATCATCCAACTTAAAATTTTTAGTCTATTTCCCAGTTTGGATGGTGGCAATTGCATCCTTCATTTGTTGTAGTTCTTGTGCGAAGAAACCAGTGGGAACATTAGCTTGAGGTGGAGGATGGGCAGTCAAAAGTGGATTACTTTAATCGAGGTATAATAGAGGAATTTATTGAGGAATGTTGGTTTGGTTTGGGAATGGACCAAGAATATGCATACACAAATTAATATGTGATTATTAAAATTTCTCACATTATTATATGATAGTATGGTTAGGATTTAGTAAATGGGTTTGGCTTTGGGGAAATTATGACTGAGATGGAAGGATGTGGCTGTACTATGCCTGATGAGTTGAATAGGGACTTAATATTTCCTAGTCAATCCTTGTTGATTAAGGAGAACTTGTGAACCAAGGCCCTGTCATTGAGATTGTGGCACATTTGCCATGAAAGGTAATTATTGCCTAAGTGGTACTTGTGAAACATTAGAACCACTTGGTTGCATGAATCCTTGTTGGGAAGTGGATGCATGATGGAGATTAAGCATTTATCCCTAACCAATAATTGTATGCTATTGATTAGACATATTTTATGATTGTAATGGTATGTTGGTCTATGACTGAAGAGGTATGTTCATTACTACTTGGTAAGGTGGAACATTGGTTGCTACCTGTTGGGGTGGAAAGATGTTTTGCCTCTGCTATGTGGGTATGTTGGATTGTGCCTATTATTATATAATGTTAGTAATCATCTGTTATGGTGGATTAACATTCATCACATTTTTTGGGGCATGGCACAGGTCATTTCTTGGCTACTTAATCCTTGAGGTTGGGTGTTTGAAGAAGCAATTGATTAATGATTAGAGGTAGTTTATTATGGTTGGGAGGTAGAAGTTCCTACCCCCTATGTTTGTGAACCACTCATGGTGTTAATTAATGGCACATTTTGTTATGGACTAGTTTTTTTTGTATTTACACCACTTTAGTCTAGATTGGATGACACTTGCTTGCTGTCCACTATGTTTGGATCACTATGCTACATAGAAGTAGAAGACACTTCTTCAATGGTAGGGGAATTGAACATGTCTCCAATCAAAGTAATCTATAAAAAATGGGTCTATACCTTGATTTTCCTAGCTTGTGAATTCAATTAAGACTCCTATTGAAGAAGCCAACTCAATAAGAGGAGTGTTTGACATGGTCATGTTATTGAAGTTATGTGCTAAGTTAAAATATATCTGGTGTGTTATCTACATTTATATGAAGTGATCTTCTATGAGGTCTTTTCCTTTGATAAGCATATGAGGGTCCTAATATGGGATCCACACTATAACATGGGGATTACTATGAGGCATGCTCAATGTTTTGATTATAAGACATGTTGTAAGGCCCTCTTACGAAACTTGGCAAGTTTTCATGGGGAAAATCTGCTGAAAACTTAACCCTTACCTGTAAAACTCTTATTAAGACTTTATCCTTATTTTCAAGCAAGTGATGATTAAACAAATAAATATCATAGGATGATGGCATTGTAACATAGTAAGGTTACGTTTAGACTTATTCTACAATCAAAGGTACACTAGCTAAGTATTGTTCCATTTTTTTAGTTCTACTTTGAGTATGGAGGCATGTTGACCAAATAATGGGCCAAAGGATCATGGATTTGTTACCTCAATTGAGTATTGTAAGGTGGATAAGGATCCATCTCAAAAATGAAATCATCTCCATAAATGTCTTGAAAGAAGTCTTTTTGTGAAACCACATTTCCATACCCTAGATTGTACATGACACCACTATGTGTATAGTGAGACATGGTCAAATCAATGGTTAATGCTTCACAACAAAAGGGTTATATCTATACAAACTTTAAAAAACAATGTCTAAATGGATAAATAGTTCAAACTTGATCTAACTTGGTCAAATAATGGAGTTGTATCTCCAAAAGTGGTCCATAACAAAACTTAGTACAAAACAATCTATCATCAAATGTCTAATGCTAAATGTCTCACACAAAAAGGTTAAGTGGATGACCTAAAAATAAAATTACAAAATTTAGGTTCAAAGTGTTCCAAATAGGCCTATCCTAGGAAAAATAAAGGTTACTAGTTCTTTTATCCTAACACAACTTCAAAATCTAGGCTTAAACAAAGGCATGTGCTAGGACTTTTGGCCAAACACAGCATCAAAAGATAAACTTAAAATAAAAGGGGGTATTTAATATAAAAAACTTGGAACACTTTGGCATAGACTAGGAACTTGATTTTAGACGTGAACTTCATTAAATTGGCATGAGGCATAAAATAAAAGACATTTAGAGATATATTATTTTCTCCCAAACAAAGGCACAAATAATAGTTTTTGAATTTGGTTAAAGAATTAACCTATGTTACAAAAACCAAAAGAGTAAGATCAATATCTAAGCCCCAATTAGATAAGGCTTAAACATAAATCAATCAATGTTTGAATTTAAACTTATCAAGGTTAATTAAAAACTCAACTTAGGAAAACTAGGCTCTATTAAACAAACAAGCTAGACAAAATTAAATGACATAACAACACTAGACAAAGATCACAAAGGGATACAAAGTTTAATTCAAACTTTGACACAAGACAAGATGAGTCTATGAAATAATGTGAGTAGTGTAATGGAATTATCACTCTCTTATGGTATAAACAATGGTTTGTTTCAAGACTCTAAGACACAAAAACTTGAAATGATTTGGGAAGTGTAATGTAACCCATTTCAATCAAGTGACACACACAACACTTTTGACAAATAGTTTAAGGCAGAGCAAAGTGTCAAGTAGATGGAATAATGCCTCCTCAAATAATAGAGTGATGTGGACACAAGACTCATTTTGACATGTAAAGATAAAAAAATGGTTTTAGACTCGAAGACCAAGAAAGTAAAGGAACAAATGACAAAATATAACTAAATAAATCATCTTAAGCCCTAAACTGACAAGATTGTCTCATATTGTTGAAATCCATCTATATACGTGCTCTTGGGAGGTTTTTAAATGTTAATCAAAAAATAAAAGTGGATAGAGTAGTAGGATTTTTACACCCCCTTTCTCCCAAGATATTGTATGATGACATGGATCTCGAGGCTACTCCCCTTGCATCAACAATATGTTTGTGGCAAGTGGGGTTTGTCTAAAACATAAATTTTTGATCGTCTAGATGGTCTTATGTATGGATAATGCTAGAGATACCTCACATAAATTAAGTTAATATCAATTAACTTATTATACAAGGGTATATTCCTTTGCACAGTGATTCCATCCATGTATTACTTAGTGGAATCCCTTGGATAACTAGAAATGACTCAGGTTTTTGTTATGAAAGGAGAGGTTAGTCGGTCAACCCCTTGGATCTCATAGTATGTGTACCATAATTTATATACCCCACCATGGAGAAGAGTTGAAATAATGCTAGGAGATGAAACCCTAGATCAAAATTTCCCTAAATAACTTGTGAAGAATCTATGAACTCCCCTTCACAAGCCAAGTTGCATGAACTAAAACTAAATGAAAAGACTTTAGAGGTTATTTTTAGATCATCCAAACCATACAAGTTTTGGGAAGAGCCTAGACAACATTCTTTTCATGCCTTAGTTTAGGAAAAAATTACAAGTGAAAAAGAGATTTTAGTCACCCAAGTTCCCTATAGGGAATGGGGGATAACGTACACACACTTTTTATTTTACACAAACAAACAAAGAAGTAATAAAACCAACACTTTTAAGAAATTGCAATATAAGTAACTTTTAAATTTTATGTACCAAATGAAATGTTTGATAAAGTTATTTTGGGACCCTTGTCTTAAGTGCAAAAACATGCAAGCAATTTCATTAAGCAATTTAACACAAATTACCTAGGTTCATTTTAATCCCTAAAACTAAATGTTTAAGACTTAGCAATTCTTTTTAGGTAAAAAAATGAAGTGTTCAAGAGTTTAAACTTGCAAATTTATGTTCTAATCATGCCTTGGCCCTATAAGGGTTAGAGAGTATACTTATGCTTTGAAGAGTAATTATGGGTGAGTAAAAAAGTTTTGAAAAGATAACTCTTAGGTTTCTCTATATTTTTTACACAGAGATTGATGTTGGTTACCTGTGATGGATACCAGTTCCCAGATAACTGATGCCAGTCGATATTAATTAATGTCGATCGATAAGCACTGATATTGATTGCTTGCAAACTCGAAGGCAAAACAAAAATGATTCCAAAAATGTTTATTATCCAAATTTAGTACAAAAACTCCATAAATTTTGCAACAATATGATTAGACAAGGAAAATTTAAGCAGATGAAACTAAGAAATAGTAATTATGAGTTTCCAAACTATTTAAAATACATGTTTTTAAGCCATGTTTTAACCTACATCTTGAATGTGAAGGTTATCTAGAACTGATGATGGTTAGGTAGAAATAATGATGGGTTATGCCAAACTGATGTTGATCTTTATGTATATCTGAGTTAGAACAAAAAACAAAAATATAGCAAAAACAAAGATACAAATCTAATTTTCAAGATATTCAAGAATTCATTTAAAAATTTAGGAGTTGGATCTTGGTCTCCTTGGTATGTGGGATGTTTCTACATCCCATCGAGTGTGCCATTTGTGATCATAGTAATTTGACAATAGAGAAGAGGTTAGATCAAGTGTTCATTTCATAAAATAATAAAATCAACACATTAACATGCTAACATCTCTAAGCCTAAATATTAGGGGGAGCATAATGAGAAAAATAAAATTGAAAACCCAACTAAAATGAAAATAAAAAAAATATTTACCTTCCTTGAGAACTCCAAAGGATTTGTTTGTGGCTTGCTCAGTGAGTATTCTTTGCTCCTTCTCTCCTTGGCACCATTATTGGCTTGTGACTTGATATGGCTTATGCTTGTGGCTTGATGGGGCTTGGTTCAATATTTTTTCATTATAACATTATGGATATAAATCATGCTACAAAACCTACATTATAACTCTACACTATCTAAGCTCTTAAATGAAGAGGCAAAGGCTTGCATTTATAGGCTTAAGAAATAACCCCAACTCAAGGTGAGTTAAAGTGTAGTTTAAACATGGAATGGGTCCAAACCTAACCTAAATGAGTTAATTCACTTTGATAGAGTTAAAATGTGTCAATAATTAATTATTTTCAATGAATAGGCATGGGTGAGATATTTTCAAAGGTTTGACAACTCATAAAAGGTATTCATGAAAAGCTAGGATATTTCATATTTTTGAATATCTTTTTTTAGTAATTCATTAATCACACATGGATAATTTAAATAGGATATTAATTTTTTTTATCTTGTTAATTAATTATAATTAGGATTTTATCTATTTCAAAATTTAATTTATGTGTGCACTTTCCCCACTTAATAGGTATATAGGCCAAATTACATGTTATGATGTCGTAAGTTGATTAGAGATGAATCAATGAGAGGTTTTTATTGCTTATAGTAGGATACCTATATTATGGATATATAAATTTGATTTTGAGATTTGAAAAATTATGCACAAGAAAATTTGGGATGTCTAATGATTCTTAAGGTTAATTTGTAATAGTTGGTAGGAATCAGTTTGAAGTCTGATTGAAGGCTATTGCTGGCCAGTTTTAGGTGTCTATAAGAATCATGTTGAGACATACGTAGGTGGGGTATCCTATTTTACACAATAATAATATCTCACGTATTTATTCATAATCATCCTAAAACATCACAACTATCAATTTGGCCAATGGACCTATTAAATGGAACACGTGAACAAATATCAAATCTTGAAAGAGCTAAATGACTAATTAGAATAAATAACAAGCTAAACCAAATTAAATTCCTAATTAAATTATCCATGTACAATTAATGAATAATTAAGAAAGGAAATTCAAAAATTCAAATATCCTAGACTTTCATCATGACCTTTTTGAGGTTTAAAGCTCTTTGAAAATATCCTAAAATATCTCATTTTGAAGACCCATGCCTATTCATTGCAAATCATGTGTAATTGACACTTATTAAATATAGTGAGGTTATATTTGACTCACATAGGTTAGGTTTGAACCCATTACAATTATTAACTCCACCTTGACTCACCTTGGGTTGAGGTTAGTTCCTAAGCTTATAAATATAATGCCTTATCTATTAAATTTTAAGCTATTTTAGTGCAAAGTTATCATGCACAAATGACTTAAAAGCTTGGATATTGTAGATTTATAATGAAAGTTTTGATGCATGAGATTAATATTAATAATGTTATAATTCCAAAATATTGAGTCTAGCCACATAAAGCCAACATAAGCCACAATGGTGCCAAGGAGAAAGGGAGCTACACAAACTCCATTGCCAAAGACTCTTTAAGCACAAATTAAGCAAGCCACTCAACAAAGCATTTGGAGCTCTCAAGGAAGGTAAGAGATTGTGTGTCTTTTGCATTTTAGTTGTGATTTTATTTGGTTTTAATCATTAATATCACCCCTAAGATCCTTTTAATTGTTAGTGTGTTTTTATTGAGTTTTGTTTACTTGTTCTAACACTTTACTAACCTCCCTTATTGAATTCCTATAATCACAAATGGCATGCCTGGTGGGACATAAAGCATCCCATATAGAAAGGAAACCAAATTATAGCTCTTATTTTTTAAAAATGAATGCTTGATCATCTTAAAAATTTGACTTTTTTACTTTGTTTTTCTGTATTCTAATTTTTAGTGTTATACAGGTTACACAGAGACATATATCAATTTTTCCTAACCAACATTGGTCCTATACTAACCAAATTCAGTCTTATCTAACCATCATTGGTTCATATACAGGGCAAAACATGACACAAAAATTAAGTTTTTATGTTTCCTTGAAAGCTACAAGTTATCATTTGTGATTTTAAAGCTTTTTAGGTCTCTATCTAATCATCTTGTTATAGGATCCAAAGGTTTTTATTGAGATTTTATACTAACTTGGGGATAACAAGTGTTTTGTGAAAAACTATATTTTTCCTAAAGGTTCATAGGTAATCAAAATTGGTTTTTATCAATCAACATTGGTTCTATTCCAATCGACATTGATTATCTTATAATCGGTATTGGTCACTATGGATCGATGTCAGTCTCTATGTAAAAAAACAAAGAAACTGAGATCTTGTTTCTAAATATTATTTTCTCACTCATGAAAGTGATTCAATTGAGGCCAAAACCCTCTAAATTTTATAGGACCAAAAAGGGAAAGAGGACATAAAGTTGCAAGTGCTAAGTTTTGAACCTTTCATTTTGGTGCCTAAAAGGGAATTCAGTTAAGTCTTAAACATTTTGTTTTAGTGCTTAAAAGGAACATATGTGTTTATGATTAGTTTTTTTTTGAAAGTTAGTACAAGTTTGCAATGTAAGCCAATGGGCCAAAAAATTCACAAACATTTCATTTGGTGCATAAAATTAACATTTACTTAGATTACAAATTCTTAAAAGTGTTTGTTTGGTGCTAGATCTTTATACTTGTTTTTTTTTTCAAAATGAACAATGCATGTATGATCTCTCCCCATCCCCTTTAGGGAACTTTTGTGACCAAAAATGCTTCTTCCTTTCCATTTTGCCTTATCAAAGACATGAAAATAATGTTATTAAGGCTCTCCCCAAAACTTGTATGGTTTGGGTGATCTAGACACAACCTTTAAAGTCTTTTCACTTAGTCATTTATTTTATGCAACTTGGCTTTTGATTGGGAGTTCATAGCCTCACAATGAGTTATTTAGGGAATATTTGACCAAGGATTTCATCTCCTGACATTGTTTCAACACCACTCCATGGTGGGGTATATAAATTAGGGCATTTATACTGTGATTACTAGGGGGTTAAATGACTAATATTTCCAAGTAGAATGAAGACTTGAGTTAGGTCTAGCTAACCAAGGGATTCCACTAAGAAGTACATGGATGGAATCACTATGCAAAATAATAGACCCTTGCATAGTAAGTTATCATGTATGAACTCAATTGATGTGTTTAATATCTAGTGTTAACCACACTTATGACCATCTAGATGTTGGAAAATTTAATTTTAGAACAACCCCACTTATTGTGAACATATTATTGATATATGGCAAGTAGCTCAAAGTTCCATGTCACCATACAATCTCTAAGGAGAAGGGGGTGTAAAAAACATACTAATTCATGCACTTTTATTTTTATATTAACACTTAAAATCCTCCCAAAAATATGTATATAGATGGAATTCAAAGATATAAAGAAACCGTGTCAGTTTAGGGATTTGGACATTATACTTAGTTGTATTTTGTCTTTTCCTTTACTTGCTTGGTCTTTGAGTTTAAAAACCATTTGTTTGGTGCCATGTCAAAACAAGTTTTGTGTCCACATTACTCTATTATTTGAGGATGCATTACACCATCTGTTTGACACCATATGTTTTATTTAATCTTTTTGACAAATCTTTGTGTGCATGTCACTTGATTGGAAAGGATAACATTACAATGCACAATCTATTTCAAATTTTGTGCTTTGGAGTCATGAAACAAAACATCGATCATAAATTTAGAGCATGATAATGTTGTTACACTACTCGAATCATTTCATAGACTTGTTTTGCCTTGTGTCCAACTTTTTAATTTAAAAACAATCCACATGTGCCTTTTGGATTGTTATCTAGTATCATTATGCTGTTCACATTTATCTAGCTTATTGATCAAATAAAGCCTAGTTTCCTAAATTTGAGTTTTTAATTAACCTTGATAAGTTTAAATTCAAACATTGATTAATTTCTATTTATGCCTTGTGTAATTTGGGCTTAGACACAAATCTTTCTCTTTTGGGTTGTGTAACTTAGGTTAATTCATTACCTACTTTTAAAAATATATTTTGTGCCTTTATTTGGGAGAAAATAGTCTATCTATAAATGCCAATTTATTGCATGCCTTATGCCAATTTGACTAATTTCATGTCTAATTTTTAATGCCTAGTCTATGCTAAAGTGTTTTAGACTTGTTAGATTAAATCATACCCCTTTGTTTAAAGTCTAGATTTTGTGCTTCTTTTGCCAAAAGTCCTAACACATGCTTATTTCGAGCCTAGATTTTGATGCCATGTTTGTTCAAAATACCTAGAATTTTTTTATTTTTTTAGACTAGAATTGTTTGGAACACTTTAAACCTAGAGTTTGGCATTTTCATTTTAGTTCATCCACTTGAATTTTTTGTGTGAGACATTTGACGTTAGATTATTTTTACCAAGTATAGCATAGACCTTTTTGGAGATATAAATCCATATTTTGACCAAGTTAAATCAAATTTGTACTATTTGTCTTATTTATACATTATTTTTTAGAGTTTGTATAAAATCTAACCCTTTTTATCATGAAACATTCACCATTGATTTGAACATGTCTCACTATACTCTTAGTGGCATCATATATAATCCTAGGTATATTAATGTGGTTGCATAAGAATAATTTATTCAAGATGATGTCATTTATGAGATAGATCCTTATCCACCTTAAAACACTAAAATAGGGGTATAAAGCCAAGATCTGTTGGCCCACTATTTCGTCAACATACCTCCACACTCAGAGTAGGACCAAGAATAAATGGCACAATTCCTTGCTAGTGTACCTTTGGTTACAGAACAAGTCCAACAACATTTTTACTACATTATGATGCCATTGGCCTGTGAACCTTTTTTGTTTGATCATCACTTACTAGTGAATAAATATGAGGTCTTAATTAGAGACACAAAGGTATGGGCTAAGTTCCTGACAGACTTTCCCCATAAAAAATTTATAGGTTTAGTAAGAGTGCCTTACAACATGCCTTATAATCAGAATATTAAATAAGCTTATTCTAGAAAAACTCAAGCTATAGTGATAATGCCATACTAAGACCCTCATATGCTTGTCATAGGAAAAGGCCTCATGGAGGGCCACTTCATACAGATGTATACAATATACCAGACCTATTTAAACTTAGCACATAATTTCAACAACATGACCATGTTAAATGCTCCTCTTATTAAGCTAGCTCTTTTAATAAGAGTCTTAATTGAATTAATAGGCCAATAAAATCAAGGTATAGACCCATTCATATGAAGCACTTTAGTTGGAGACATGTTCAATACCCCAGCTATCAAAAAAGTGCCTTTTGCTTCTACACAAAATAGTGAGCCAAACATAATGGATACTATGTAAGTATTGTCCAATATAGACCAAAGTGGTGTAAACACACAAACAACTAGTCCACAAAAAAATGTGCCCTTGGTTAACACCATAAGTGGTTCATAAATTCAAGGGGTAATAACTTATACCTCTTAATCACAAACAACTACCTCTAATCCTCAACCAATTGCTTATTCTAGCATGCAAACACAATGATTAAGTAGTCAAGCAATGACCAGTTTTGTGCCTAAAAAAAATGTGATGAATATTAGACCACCATAGTAGGTGGTGACTAATATTCCAAAACAAAATGCATAATCTAACATACCAATGCAATAGAGGCAACACATTCTTCCACCTAAATAGGGGTAACCAATGTTCCACCTCGCCAGGGAGTGACAAACATACCTCTTCAGTCACAAACTAACATACCATTACAATCACAAATTATGTCTAATCAATAGTGTATGAGTATTGGTCAGTGACAAATGTCAAACCTTTAACATACGTCTACTTCCCAACAAGTATTAATGTAACCAATATGTTCTAATGTTCCATAAGTACTGATTAGGTAATAATCATGTTTTGTTTTTAATGTGCCACAAACTCATTGATAGGGACTTAGTTTACAAGTTTCCCTTAATCAAAAAGGTTTGACTAATTGACAAGTCCCTAATCAACTTTAATAGGCACAATATTTCACTCCCAACCATATCCCTCCACCTCAGCCATAATTTCCCTAAAACTAGACCCATATACCAAATCCTAACCAAAATATTACATCGTAATGCATGAAATTATAAAAATCACATCCTAATCCATGAATGCATATTCCTAGTCAAACTAACATTCCATATCAAATCATGCCTCCACTATACCCTAGTCAAAATAATCCACTTTTGACTACCTAGCCTCCACCTCAGACCAATGTTTCCTCTAGTTTTCTATCACAAGAATTACAACAAATAAAGGATGCAATTGAGTCCATCCAAGTTGGGAAATAAACTAAGAAGTTTAATTTGGATGACATGTGTTCTTGCCCATTCAACATGGAGTGTTTTCAAATACCATTTTCTCCAGGGTACAAACCACCAAAATTTAAAAAATAGAGGCCACAAGGCCCACTTAACTAAATTATTTATTGCTTATCAACCGGTGGCCTATAATGACATATAACTCCTACTATTATTCCCAAGGGGTCTAATAGGACAAGATTTGGAATGGTTTCTAAAATTGCTTAAGAATCCAGTTTCTAATTTTGATGATCTTTTAGACAATTTTGTGTAACACTTCTCCTACAATCTCAAGTATGATATTTTATTGGTAGATTTGATCCAAGCCAAACAAAAGGCTGGTGAAAGCTTTACAATTTATCTACAGTGATGGAAAGCACTTGCCAGTAGATTCTCCCATAGTTTACCAGACAAGAAATTAGCCATTGTGTTTACCAAGAATCTACATAGTGAGATATCTTACCATCTTGAACTATAGTGTGCACACACTTTAAAGAGAATTATTAACAAAGGTTTGTTGATTGAAAGAACCCTTAGTAGAAAATGGATCAGTAATATAACCTCATCAAATTAGAACCATAATCAAAACCAAAACAATGGCCAAAACCAAAACCAAGTCCAAGAACAAGCATCAAAACCAGTACAAGATAATAATTATGACAAACCTAAGCCATTTAATTGTAATAAAAACATTGTGGGAAATAGAGTAATCAATTCATGACATGTTTAAATAGTGGAAACACCATCTTCTCAGCCTACATCACATATGTAAGTTACTCCTAACCAACAACCTCTTCATCAAATGCAACAAGTACAATAACCTTTCCCAACAAAAAAATGCAATAACCTTTGCCTTTATAAACCCCTCCTCCAAAGAGAACTATGCCTACTCATCGTGTCTTTAGTGAACTTAAAGAACCCATTGAATCCATGTTTTATAAACTCCTTGATGCTAATTTGATTAGTTAGCTTATCCTAAAACACTATCTTGAGGGCATTCCTTATCCATATTGGTATCGACAAAATGAATTCTATGAGTATCATCAGTTTGATGGACATAATTTGAATCATTATGTGAAAATTAAACATTTGATTGAGAATTATTTAGAAAATAGAGAGATAACATTGGATAATAGAGCTTCCATATCCAATCAAAACCTCAGTATCTATCAAAATCCCTTTCCACAACATAACAAGCAACAACAACACCAACAAAGGCTAGAATAGTAGCAACAATAGTATCAATAGCTAAGATAGAACCAACAAAACTAATAGTAAAACCAACAACATCAACCAAATTAATGGAACCAAGGCTATAATGATGCTAACAACCAACAGACCTTCCATGTAGTTGTACATGACTACAACAAAGTTGTAGGCCATATTATGGGAAGTCATGTTGCCATCACCTCCATCAATCCAAGAATAAATATCAATCCAATGAGACCATTGATAATCAATTTCAATCTACCAACCCATACTAATGATGCTTCTTTGACCTAAGACCATATATAGGCATACAAGTAAATAGGGATATCTACTTTTGGACCTCATATTGATAGCTCATCCTTGCCTCGTGACCATACACAAGTGCACCAATAATCATGAATTATCCTATTTGGCCCCCCACCACCATCATTTGATAGCAAGAATGGTCTTATATCTAATCCTGATTGTGCATTCATAACTCAATGGTCAATGATTACCATCCCAAGCCCATAACCATCTGCCACCTCACCCATCTAACCCACCATTCTGGATATGAACAAGTAATTTATTGTTATGCAAGAAAATATGTTTGATATTATGGAATAATTATAGAATATTCTCCAAAAATATCCATTTTGGATTTGTTGTGTATGTCCACCATCCACAAGAATATCTTTATAGAGTTCCTTGGCCAGTCCTAAGTTCCTAATGACATATCTCTTGACAAATTTCAAGTTTTGGTTGTATATTTATCCCCAGGCTAATAAATAACCTTTAACCAAAGTGATATGCCATCTCTTGGCCCTCTACATAATAATCCATTTTAAATCAAAGTTGTCATAATGCAACATAAAGTGAAGTGTGTCCTCATAGATAATGGATTGGGTCTAAATATTGTGTCTCTAAAGCTCATCAAGATTCTCAGGTAAACTACAACTGATCTCTAGCCAAAAATAATCACCATCAAAGCCTATGATAATGAAGAAAAAGAATCACGAGGCACCATCAACTTACCATTTATCATTGGGCCCTTGACTCATGATACACTATGCCATGTGTTAGACCTTGATTTGTATTATAATATGCTTTTGGGTATACCTTAGATACATGATATTCATGCAATCTATTCAATATTGCACTAGTATATCAAGTTATTCCATTCAGGTATGGAGGTTACTATCTATGGAAATTTGTATCCATATGAACATTGTAAACATTTGGAGGTTGAGTACTAAAGTTATAACTACCATTTTGGCTTGAATATGATTTTTAAGAAGGATAAGGGGAAATCGATACTTATTGATTCACTAGAGGTAAATTACATTAACCTAGATACCCTTGATTCACTTTCCCACATGCCACCTCCTAAAATATCTAATCATTATACTATATCAAATAATGGCCTAAGAGAATATTTGACCCATGATACATTCCACATTGACAATATTCCATAAAACTTGAAGTCATATGGAATACCTAAATTCAAACCACCTTGCATAGAATTGAAAATAAAGGGTAATGGCTAACTACATCGTCCAACAACTATTATTTTCATACCGGCCACTGGACCAGAACAATAACTACTTGAAAGTGATGAATCTTGGTTATATAGTGATAAACTAGTTGACTATTACTTAAATGCCAAGTATCCCATTTCAAATAAAATCATGGAGAAATATACCTATGGAGGAAACCTTGGGCTAAATAAATAGGGTTCACTTGAGCTAATTTGTGCCACTCGATACAAAAGAACATATGGTCTTAGATTTAAACCATTTGGGGGTAACCCCATGTACCTTATTTATGTTCCAATGTCAATGACTAATGTTGAAAATGCTGACAATGAAGTAGAGTCTGATCATAGCCCTTTTGATGACCTGATCGATACCAATTTATTTGACACTAATGCCATTTGTACCCTCAGACTAGTTATTTACCACAATCCACTTCCTTTTATTATCTTTAACTTATAAAATGGGATCAATAAGAATCAATAGTGTTAATTGACAAGTTTTAGACTAATGAGGCCTTCTATGATTTTCTAGGCCTAAGGGACAATATTTTTTTGGGAGACCACAAACAAGGGTTCTCAATCAATTTGGATCTTAAAGCCTATTTTGGATAATAGGTGAACACCCTTACCCATAAACAATTAAATGAAAAATTTAGGTCTCAAAGTAAAAACCTCTTCGAGGTGATTTTAGACTAGGGAAATAGTAAAGAGAAATGCTAGTCTAGTGGTGAAAATCTATTTCAAGTGTTATTACATGGGGGTGTTTAACCTTATTAAAGTATAGCTCAAGAGACCACAATGATTAACTTACCTAAGGGTTTGAGTTTAGTTTTGAAGAATAGTAGGCTTTTGATCGAATCATCTAAGAGTTCCTAATAATGTTTATGACATGGCAATCCCTACCATTGGGATATTCAAATTCATCATGCCTAGGAGAACTTGAAGAGCTAGTGTTAATAGAGGACTCTACCATTATAGACCAATTTAAATCTTTGACAACCATTCTAGAAGATGGTTCAAATCTACTTATAGAGGATATTGCAAAAGTTAACATTAGGATTCTAAATGAACTGAAGCAGATCAAATTAGGCACATCCCTCACTGAGAAAGAACATGACATTTTGACATCCATTTTGAGGGATTTTTTTTACATATTTACTTGGGTTTACTCATACATGCTAAGTTTAGACCCCACCTTGGTTGTGCATCACCTTGTCGTACTTCCTGATGCCAAAATTATAAAGCAAAAATTGCCCAAGATGCATCTTTTCATTACTGTATTAGTGAATAAAGAGATGGAAAAAATCTTGGAAGCAGGATGTATTCAATTGATTGACTACTCAAAATGGATATCAAATGTTTTACCAATCAACAAGAAGCTAGAAGGAATCAAAATATACACTGATTTTAGAGACATAAATAAGGCCTACCCAAAGAATGACTTTCTTTTATTAAAAATTGACATGATATTGACGCCACAATAAGTTATGAAATACTTTCGCTTATGGATGTATTTTTAGGGTATACTCAAATTTGGATTGCACCAGAAGATCAACATAAAACATCATTCACATCATAGGGAATGATCTATTATTAAGTTATTCCATTTGGTCTCAAAAAGGTTGGGGTCACGTACCAAAGATCCATGACCATTATATTTCAAAATATGATGCGTGCAATTCTTGAAGACTATGTCGATGAAATCCTAGGTAAATAAAAAACTAGGGCTGATCATCTAACAACACTATGAAGGATATTTGAAAGACTACGTGAATACAAAGTTAGGCTCAATCCTAAGAAGTGTGTTTTTGGAGTTAATTCAATCAAATTACTTGGCTTCATTGTATCTCATAGAGGCATTAAAGTCAATCCAACCAAAGTACAAGCCATAATTCAGATGCCACCACTGACCAATTTATAGTAGCTTCATAGTTTGTAAGGTAAGATCTAGTATATTACATGCTTCATATCTCAGTTGGCTAAATAGTTCCATCCTTTTACACTCCTCTTGAATAAACACATTACATTTCATTGGGATGACCAATGCCACACATCTTTTTAGCATTTCAAGGACTATCTTGCAAATCCACCTATTTTGTTACCACCAATACTAGGAAAGCCATTCTTACTATACCTCTTGGCCATAAACAAAGCCTTGGGGACACTTCTTGCTTAGCATGATGATAATGGAAAAGAGAATGTTGTGTACTATTTAAGCCATACACTATTCATGTATGATCATAATTATATGCCCATTAAAAAAGCATGTTTAGCTATGGTCTTCATAGCTCATAAATTATGAAATTACATGTTAAACAACAAGACCATGATTATTTAAAAAGTGGGTCTACTCAGTTTTCTACTATCTAAAATAGATTTACAAGGCTACATGGCCAAATGGATTATGTTATTGAGTGAATTTGAGATAGAATACATCAATTAGAAATCAATCAAGGGATAGGTCCTTGGAGATCAACTTGATGAAGCACCCCTTACAAATATAAAATCTCTAACATTCCAATTCCTAGATAAATCCATTATGACCATCATTTAAACACCTCTTGAGGAGCAACACTAGAAGCTATATTTTGATGGATCATTCACAACACATGGATTAGGGACATGCCTTTTATTTATTAAACCATAAGGGGATCTAATCCTTAAGTCATCTAGGATCAACTTTCTTTATACTAAAAATAGGGCTGAATATGAAGCACTCATTATAGGGCTTCAATAGGTAGTACACTAGAATATACAACATCTCATAGTTTATGGTGTTTCTTAATTAATCATGAATCAAGTTATAGAGCATTTTCAAACCAATGATGATAAGATAGTACCATACAAGGCCATGGTTGACACTCTTAGATAGTAGATTACTGATGTACAATTTGAACACATACCAAGGGCAAGTAACAAAACTACAGATGCCATGACCACCATTAGATCTTTGATTCAACATACAAACACAACTAAATAATACTAGTTCCTCATCGAAAATTTGATAGCACCAATTTCATGAACCTTTAACCATCATAATGATATATGATATTTTTGGTCCTAGATTTATATGGTATTTAGACCTTTATGCCTATCTTCATGACCAAATAACTCCACTAGACATATCTTATAAACAATCCAAGGCCTTTATCCACCATGCCACATGTTATACCTTGCTAAGACCAACCTTATACCACCAAAATTTTGATGAAACTCTGCTTCATTATTTAACTTTGATAGAATATAGATTAGTGTTACATGAAGTTCATGAAGGAGTATGTGGAACCCACACTAGCAGGGCCATTTTATCCAAAAATCCCCTGTGTATTGGGTACTATTGGCCAATGATGGATGCATATGCATTTGCATATGTGAGAAAATGTGATAAATGTCAAAGGCATACTAATTTGATTTATACCCTAGCCAAGACTTTGAATCCAATGCTTACACCATGGCCATTTACTACATGGGGCGTTGATCTCATTGGGAAGATAAACCCCACCTCATCCAATGGCCATAAACGTAACCTTATAACCACCAAACACTTCACTATGTGGGTTGAAGCTATACCCCTTACAGGATTGAAAATAAAATTTCCAAATTCATCTTTAATCATCTCATTTGCCATTATGGTATCCCCTTTGACATTATATCTAATAATGGTAGATCATTCAAAAATAAAGATGTCAAATCATAATGTGTTGAGTATAAAATTACTCAACATTTTTCCAAAATATATTACCCACAAGGTAAGGGACAGGTAGAAGCATCTAAAAAAGACCATTATCAACATCCTTAAAAAAATATTATCAATGATGCTGATTACGATTAACACCTCCATATATTTTTCACCCTCTAGGTATACTACACCAATCATTGTAGTCCAATTGGAGCCACTCCATATTCACTTATTTTTAGCACTAAAGCCATTCTTCCCATTGAGGTTGAGTTACATTCTTTGCACATCTCTTTGAAGTATGTCCTAGATGATGAAGTCTATCACCTAGCTCATCTGCAAGAGATGGAGTTTCTTGTTGAGAAATGCATGGCTACAATTAATAACCTTCAATCATATCATAACCAACTTCATGGACACTACAATCGATGCATCAAACATAGAGAATTTGAGCTTGGTGATCTTGTTCTTAAAGAAAACTAGTAAAATACCATGATTGAAAAGAAACACAAAGGTAAGTTCAAGCCCAACTAGATAGACCCATTCATCATTGTTACAAACTATGATGCTAGAACATATAGGCTTGTTACACAAGATGGGGATGAACTTGATGAGCCAATGAACATTATACACCTCAAGCATTACTTTACTTGGGAGACCTGATGTATTGTTGATGAGGCTCATTTTAATTGTACCATAATATTGACATTTCTTGTACCATGTCATTCTATCATTATATAGTTCTACCATACCTTTCTTTTTGACTAAGCTATTTTCACCCTCCTACCTAGCCCTTTGACTTTGGTTCTGCTCTATTGGTTTCATGACTATTTTTAGCATGAAGATTCAGATCAATTGTTTATAAGTGTTTTAGTATTCCAATTAGAGGCCATATTTTGGAGTAGTATGAAAGTGGTTTGATAGTTACATCCTTCATTTATTGTTCCATTATATATCTTATAGGTCTGATTATAATAGCCTTTGGGCAAACCAATGTCTCACCATCATGTTACTAATTATAACTGCCTATGGGTAAATTAGTATCATTGACCTATGCCATTATTTCCTAATGATAACCACCTTTAAGGAAATTATGGTCAATAATTATTTGTTACGTCTTCAAGTACCACCTTTCCATGCATTTGTTGTATTGTGCTATTTACCTAATTTGCCTATTTTATTTGAATTACCTACTAACTAGTTTGATTCCTCTACTGTAAGGTAGAACTATAGTGACTTGGGGTCCCATCTTAGGACATATAGGCATTTCTCGATTCACCCCTTCACTATGCTCTTGCCATTTTGTGAGCAAACTAAGACACATGCTCTCTATTTTGTAAGCTTGGACCATTTAGTATCTCATCATTATCCATTGAGTTGAGATACATTGAAAGTTCCAATTTTTTTTGTAAAATTGATTTAAAAAATCCTAAACATCGACCACTTATTTTCCTTAAGGATTATGGGATCCCTAGGTATATCACAAAAAACCATTTGTCATTTAGTTTCCCTATCCTTATTGGACTTGCATCCCATGCTCTTGCCATTTTTCAAACACATTCCCTTATTCTTCTATAACATCCATCATGTTTTCTTCTCATCATTTTTATTCTATCCCATATCTTGAGAGAACTACATTTGCCCTGAAGTTTTATTGGATATTACATCGATGGAACTATGCAGGCAACATCCATTTGCCTAGTACATCTAGAGATAACTCAACCACCCGCTTCCTTTTCTTCTATTCCCCCATCTTTTTTTTTGTTTAGTTATCCCTTATCATCTAAGGGTAATAACCATCATCTTGTATGTTGTGTTGTTTGTACTGACATAGTGCCTAACCATTGTTTGTGTTTTGTGTTCTTTTGGTTGTTTTATTTGTTGTTGTCTTTATGTTTATTTGATTTTTTTTTGTGCCTTGATTCAATCTATGTGCATTCATTGGGTGATTCTTGTGCATTATTATTGAATCCATCCATATTAATATGTCCACATTGTCATCATGATTTTTATCATTGGTGCATTATTTTTAATTGAGTATTGGATCATGTGTCAGTTCATATGTATATTTCAACCAAGTTCTCATGGTGTTCTATCATTATTCTTACCATCAATTGATACAACAAAAGTCAGCTCTAGGAGTTTACACAATAATGAGGTAATGATATATCTCCGTGGAACCAAATAATTCTTGATCTAATCCAAATCATATACCACACAAAATAATTAAAAAATGAAAGAATTTTATCCTTTGTTAGTTCAAATGAGCATCTCCCTACTAGAATATTTCCCAAAGTCATCATTCTCCTCTGTATACATTTTCCATCATATTTTCCATCATGTTTTCCATCACTTGGTTTGGCTAACTAGGGGATTACACTAAGAAGTACATGGATGGAATTGATATGTAAAGGAATAGAACCTTGCATAATAATTTAGGGAGTATGAACTTAATTGACATGAGACATATCTAGTTTTAACCACACTTGGGACCATCTAGATGATCAAAAATTTAGTTTTTAGAATAACCCCACTTGCTGTGGACATGTTATTGATGCATGATGAGTAGCCTGAAGTTCCATGTCACCATACAATCTCTTAAGAGAAGGGGGTGTAAAAATCGTACTGTCATACACTTTTATTTTTGGATTAAAACTTAAAATCCTCCAAAGAGTAATTATATGGATGGAATTCAAAGATACAATGCAACCTTATTAATTTTAGGGCTTTGGACATTATACTTAGCTTTATTTTGTCTTTTCCTTCATTCACTTGGTCTTTGCATCTAAAAACCATTTATTTATTTATGCCATGTCAAAACAAGTTTTGTGTCCACATCACTCTATTATTTGAGGAGGTTTTATGCCATCCATTTTATAACATATATTTACTTTAGTATATTTGACAAATCCTTGTGTGTGTCATTTGATTGGTGATCCAGGAGGATCTATGTTTTGCTTTAAAATATAAGTTATCAAATTGTAGATTTATCAATGGCAAAATGTAGATCTTGTTGAGATATTTTTGACGTAATTTGAATGTGTTGATTTTGAGCTCATATGTGGAAGATATTGCACATTGAAGTTTCCAGATCAAAAAGGGCAAAAAAGGTGACATAAGGTGATGTGGCATAATTATAACATGCCAAGTGGACCAATCATATGATGGACACATGGAAAAAAATTAGTGCTAAAAATTAGGTTTGGTTTTTATATTTCATTTTTGACTAATGTAAAAGGCTGGCTATGGGGACCATAGCCAGTGGAGTCTATTTTTTTCATGGAGGGGGGCCCTGCCACTGATAGAGCTATAAAGCATCTAATTAGACATCAACAAGTGTCATATTAGGAGTGGTCTATGTGGTGGGTCCTCAAGCCACCATGTATTTTTCCACCACTATATTTTTCCATGGTCAAATTTTATTAAACTTTACCTGTTAACAATATTTTTATGTAATTAATTATTTACATGCCAACTAGTGAAAGGATCCATACCAACCAACTTACCACATTCTAAAATAACTAGCTCATCACTAAGGTTTCTAACATCACCACGTAGATGGAGTTCAATTGCTACATGGTTGAATGACACCTAACATATCTCATAATATATCCCCAACCATTGACCATACTAAGCCTTTCTAACAAAAAGCTTGTTGGTAGCTAAGAAGGAGGAGGCCCAAGATTTTAAAAGCTCAAAATCATTTCAACATCCCAAATGTGGGACTAAATAAATAACATTAGCCACAAACCCAACATCAAAGGATTCACACCCTATCATTTGGGGTGGCTCATTTTAAATACATGTTTTTCCATGAATACCAAGCATGTATAAAAGGTTTTTAGAGACTTAGAGAGTATTTTGAGAGCCTCAAGCTTTTGATTTAGTTTGAAAATATACTTCTGGTAGAGTTAAAGACTGAGAAGATGATTTCTAATACTTCTAAGGAATTTGAAAGCATTTTAATGACAAATTAATAGGAGTGATCCCCCCATTGGAGTGGATCTAGAGATATAGGCATTTAAGCCAAACTCCATTATCAAATCATGTTTAGTATTTTTATCAATTTATCTCTATTTGCACTTTTGAATTTCCATCCATGTGAATATTTTAAATTCTATAATCTTTTAAAAAAATCAATTTTATTAAATCATTATAAAAAAAAGTTTTGATCCATTACAAGTGTGTTTTCTGCATTTACGACACTTGATTATTATTGATTATGGATCAAATTTTTAGTATCAGAGAAGAATTTTTATTTAACCATGTGGATTGTTAGTTTATGTTGATAAGGTTAAGATATATATGGGGTGAAGGAGAGTTGGCTAAGTACAATTGAGAGATTGGGATAAGACATATTGCAAAAATGGGAGATGACTTTGAGTCTAAATGAGCTTTTTGATAGGCCTTCTTGGAAATAAAGGATATGGTTGATGAGATTTACCATGAAAGATGAAGAAAGATAGAGCAAAAAGGTGTTAATTTTTTTGATAAACCTTCCTCTTCTTCGATTGATGGTAAAGACATAAAATTCATTGAATCTCTTCCTTCACTAAAACTAGATATTAAGTTTGAATTGCCAATGATTAATGGTGAGATTAATGTAGAGAAGCTGGATAAATTATATTGAAGTATATTACAGTGTCTAAAATATTGTAGATGATGAGGATAAAATTCACTTGGATAATATTTGAATGGGAGGTACAACTGTCATCTGGTGGGAGAGTAAGTTGAAGGAAAATGAGCTTAATACAGGTAACTCAATTTCTACTTGGAGTGAATTTGTTGATGAACTCAAAAAGCAATTTTATCATTTAGGATATCCACAACAAGCTATGATGGATTGGTAATATTTTAGATAAACTAAAGGCCAAAGTGTTTAATTATATACATAGGAATTTAGGAAAGAGGCTTTACTTTCAAATATTCATCTTTAGACACAGGAACACTGCTTAAGTACATAGGTGGGTTGCATAGTTAATTGAAACACATGATTCTTGTCCTTAATCTCACTAATTTAGATGAAGCATATGTTAAATCCATTCACTTGGAGGCTAGAGGAAAACAAACATAATAATATTTTCCTAAAGTTAAAAGTAAGCAATCGGATGCTAAGCATTCTAAAGGGCAAAGTTTTGGAAAGGGTAAACAAAAATCCACTATTACTATTCATAAAGAAGAGAGAAGGCCATTTTTCAATCATTGAAAGAAAAATCATGATGAGTCTAAGTGTTGTAAATTACATCCTAAGTGAATACCTAATAGGTTTATGAAGAAGTGTAAGAAAACTGATGCTATGGTTCAGGATCTAGGTTCAGATTCAAGAGATGAAACTAAGATCACAACCATGAGTATGCAAAATTGTTCTTCTCTTTTTGTTTCTAGGACTAAGTCATCTAATGATGCTGCCTCTTCAAAAAAAAATTTGTAAATGATGATAATAAAATAAATGATTAATTCCACATTAGGGTTGTTTCAAAACATACTACGATTGACACTTTATTTGATAGTGGATCATAGGCAAATTTAATTTTTGAGGATATTGTTAAAAAGTTAGGCTTGCAAACCAATCCCCATCTGAAACCCTATCCACTTGGTTGGGTATGTGATGATGCAAAGATGCAAGTAAATAAAACTTATAGATTGAAAATTTCCATCACATCCATGTTCATGGATGAGGTTGATTTGGATGTAGTCCCTTTGGACATATGAAGTATTTTTTTAGGAAGCCCTTATCTTTATGATAGAAAATCAATCTTCTATAGGGATGAGAATAAGTACTTGCTTTTTGAGGATGGAATTAAATATATATTCAGAGTACATCATATTAATATGAGTCTTTCCTTGGTGACAATAGGGTAAATGAAAAGACTAGTCAATTCAAGCAAGACCTTTTGTCTCATGTTGATTAAGTCAAAGGAAAAAGAATATTCCTAGGCTATGGAAAATTGTGATCCTAGACATAAGAAAGAATTGATTGAAATCATTTCTAGTTATGATGATGTGTTTTAGGATCCCAAAGGGTTACCCCATAAAAGTGAAGTTTAACATGAAATTTAGTTGTTACAAGATTCTCCTCTCCATAACATTGGCATGTATAAATTATCAGTGGTGGAAAATAAGGAAATCAAAAAGCAGGTAATGGAACTTTTGGAAAGGGGTGTTATTCATCTAAGTTCATCTCTTATTAGTTCACCTATTATTTTAGTGCCAAAGAAATATGATACATGGTAAATGTGTGTTGATTTCTATGATTTAAACAAAATTACTATTAAGAATCGTTACCCTCTTCCTAATATTGATGATTTTCTTGATCAGTTAAGAAATGTTGTCTATTTCACTAATTTAGACTTGAAAAATGGTTATCATTAGGGTAGAATAAATGATGGTGATGTGTGGAAAACTACTTTTAAGATAAAATAGGGATTGTTTGAATGGATTATCATGCCTTTTGGATTGTGCAATGCACTGGCTACATTCATGAGTTTTATGAATGATGTCTTTAGACCATTCCTTGATGATTTTGTTATAGTCTACTTAGATGATATTTTGATCTTTATTCAGTCTTGGGAAGATCATTTGATTCATAGTAAGAAAGTCATGAATGCATTGAGAAAGGAAAAACTTTATTTGAAATTATCTAAATGTGAATTTGGCAAGACCTCTTTGGTTTACTTGGGTTATATTTTAAGACATGGTGAGTCAAAATTTGATCCTGAAAAAGTAGAGGTTATAGTTAAATGGCCTAAACCCAATAATGTAATTGAGGTTAGACGTTTTCTTGGTATAGTATAATATTTCAATAAATTCATTTCTAATTTCTCATATATTGCATCATCCTTGCATTCTTTGACTAGTACTAAATAGGTCTTTTAGTGGGGAGGCAAGCAACAAAAGGCCTTCAATACTTTGAAGACACACATCAGAACTGCTCGTATCTTGACACTTCTTGATTTGCAACAGTCATTTGAGATCAAGATGGATGCAAGTGATTATGCTATGGGAGCTATCTTGATGCAAGGAAATAAGCCAATATGCTATCATTATGAGACCTTCATAGGTGCAGCAAGAAACTATCTGACTTATGATAAGTAATTGTATGCATTAGTTTAGAGTGTTAAAAAAATGGAAGCATTACTTGATGGGTAAAGAAATAGTGATACATACAGATCATCAACCCCTTTAGTATGTCTAGTCATAGGCCTAGATACAATAGTCTAGGAACTTTCATTAGATGGGTTTATTGTAGCAATTTCATCTCGTGATCAAGTATAAAAAGGTATATAGAATAAAGTAGCTAACATGCTTTCTAGACCTCCTATGGTAGTTTCATCTATTATTTTATATCATAGTTCTTTGATTCATGAAAGTTATAAATAACATGTTGATGATGTTGATTGTAAGGATGTGTATAAGGACTTTATGAGAGGTAAATAGGTAAAAAAATCAGACTATCATGTGTATAATATACTATTGTATCATTTGGGTAAACTTTGCATTCCTCAAAATGAAAGGGTACACATGATTAGGGAAGCACATACTTCTCTTATTTTTGGTCATTTTGGAATTGGTAAAATGGTTTCACATTTGAGAATGTATTGTTACTATCCCCGTATGTAGGAAAATGTTGCCAAATATATCAAGGGGTGTGTTTTTTGTGCCACGAGTAAGCTTAGTAATAGGAAACTAGGACTTTACACTCCCTTACTTGTTCCTACCCATCCTTGGGAAAGTATTTCCATGGAATTTGTAGGGAGCTTACCTATTTCATGAAGAAAACATGATTTCTCATATGTGGTAGTGGGTAGATTTAGCAATATGTGTGTTTTGATCCCTTGTACTAAGAAAAGTATAGGGGAAGGTACTACACACTTGTTCTTTCAACATGTATGGGTTCATTTTGGTTTGCCCACTTTTATTGTTTTTGATTGAGATTCCCAATTTCTTGGGGAATTTTGGTCAACACTATGGGAACTAATGGACACTAATTTGAATAAGATCACTACATTTCATCCACATATCGATGGTCAAACAAAGGTTGTCAACTGCATAGTGGTACATTTTCTTAGGGGTTATTATAGTAAACATCATAAGTTGTGGGATGAGCATTTATGTTATATTCAACATGCTTACAACCATGCACTTCATTCTTATACCATGAAATCTCCTTTTTAAGTTTGTTATGGATACTTACCTAAATCTCCTCTAAATGTTTTTAATAGAAAATCTTTAACTAGAAATGAATGTAATGATGATGTTAAAGCTAAGAAGTTAATTGAAAAGATACAATAGGTACACCAAACTATATGAGATTATTTGGAAAAAAGTTAGGCAAAGTAAAAAGCAAGACATGATAAACATCATGTTGATCACCAGTTTGTTATAGGTGATTTGGTATGGCTTCACATTAGTAAGGAAAGGATGATAGGTGAAGGTAAAAAATTGAAACCAATTAAGCATGGTCCTTTCCAAATTATGGAAAAGATTGGTAAAAATGATTTTTAGTTGGATTTTCCATCTTATATGAAAATTTATTTAGTTGTGAATGTGGGAAATATAAAATTATATGAGCCTCTAATGATTGTAGATCAGGATGAGAGTGTATCCATTCCTTCTATTGATTATTTTGCTCCTAAGTATCTAACATAATTGTAGGAAGATACAGTTATTGACAAGAAGATTCAAAATTCATGAAGGGGAGATGTTGAGTATCTTCATGTTGGTCTCAAAGGGATGAACCAAAACAAGGCCAAATGGATGGAAGCTAGAAGAGTGAGGGATATGTACCCTCACTTTTTTACTAATTAATCAACTTTTGGAGGTCCAAAAGCCCCTAGTGGGGAGGATTGATCTAGGAGGATCTATGTTTGGCTTTGAAATATAAGTCATCAAATTGTAGATTAATCATTAGCACAATGTAGAGATCATCAAGAACTTTATAACACAATTTTAAATGGTTGATTTTGATGTTATATACACAAGATATTGTATGTTGAAGTTTCTAGATCAAACATGGCAAAAAGGTCACACAGGGTAATGTGGCATAATTCTAGCATGCCAAGTGGACCAATCATGCGATGGACATGCGACAACAAGTTAGTGAAAAAAATTGGGTTTGGTTTTTATATTTCATCTTTGATTGATATAAAAGGTTGACTATAGGGACCATAGCTGATGGAGTCTATTTTATTCATGGAGGGGGATCCTACCATTGATAGAGCTATGGAGCATCCAATTGGACATCAACAAGTGTCATATTAGGTGTGGTCCATGTTGTGGGTCCCCAAGACACCACATGGCTTGCCACCACTATATTACTCCATGGTCATATTTTATTAATACTTACCTAATGAATATATTTTTATGTAATTAATTATTTACATGCCAACTAGTTGAAGGATCCATACCAACCAACTTGCCATATTCTGAACCAATTGAATCAACACCAAATTTTCCAACATCACCATATAGATGGAGTTTAACTGCTATGTGGTTAAATGATGCCCAACATAGCTCATAATATATCCCCAACTGTCGACCATATTAAGCCTTGCTAATAAAAGGCTGGTCGATAGCTAAGAAGGAGGAGGCCCAAGAATTGAAAAGCTCAAAATCATTTCAACATCCCAAATGTGGGACTAAATAAATAACATTAACCACAAACCCAACATCAAAGGATTCAAACCCTATCATTTGGGGTAAAATGATAATAACTTGACCAATATACCAACAAGCTTGAGCACTATATAAAGTGCTCAAGGATCATTTTAAAGACATGTTTTTCCATGAAGAACAAGCATGTATAAAGGGTTTTTAGAGACTTAGAGAGTATTTTGAGAGCCTCAAACTTGTGATTTAGTTTGAGAGTATAATTTTGGAAGAATTAAATACTGAGAAGATGATTTTTAAGACTTCTAAGGGCTTTGAAAGCATTTTTATGACAAATTAATAGGAGCGATCCCCCCATTGGAGTAGATCTAGAGATATAGGATTTTAAGCTGAACTCTGTTATCAAATCATGTTTATTATTTATATCAATTTATCTTTATTTACACTTTTGAATTTCCATCCATGTGAATATTTTAAATCCCATAATCTTTTAAAAAAATCAATTTTATTAAATCATTATAAAAAAAGGTTTTGATCCATTATAAGTGTGTATTCCACATTTACGACACTTTATTATTAATTATGGATCAATTAGAAAGGGTAATGTTATGCTGCCCAATCTATTTCATGTTTTATGCCTTGAAGTCTTGAAAAAAACCATTGGTCATACCTTTAGAGTGAAATAACATCATTACACTTCTTAAATCATTTTATTGACTTATTTTGCCTTGTTTCCAAGTTTCCAATTTGAAAAAAAATCCATGTATGCCCTTTGGATCTTTGTCTAGTGTCATTATGTCATTCACCTTTATCTAACTCATTGATCAAAGAAATATTAGTTTCCCAAAGTTGAGATTTCAATTAACCTTGATAAGTTAAAATATAAATATTGATTGATTTCTATTTATGCCATGTGTAATTTGGGCTTAGACACATATCTTTCTCTTTTGGATTGTGTAACTTAGGTTAATTCAATTGATGTTTGATTTTTAAGGAATTTTTGGAATTTTTGAATGTTTTTGAGGTTTTTAAAAAACATTATTGTATTCACTTAAATTTTCTCACTCTAATAATCTTATTAAGATCACTAATTTAACTCATTAACCATATCCCTAGCCAATTAAATAATATCCTAATTCCCATAGAAAATTACCTACATCTTATGAACCTTACCATGTTCTTATAAATCAATTAATTACTCTATTAACCCACTAACTAGCTTACTTAGCTACTAATCTACCCACTAGCCCACTTGACAATTTAAAATTCCTTTTATTCACCTACCCCCTAGCTACCCTATCACCTTAGCCTTTCCTACACCCATGTGAACCCTAAACCTCATTAACTCCCACCTAAACCTCCATTATCCCTAAACTAATTAATAAACCTCTAGAACTAGGGAATCTCCTCCAATTTTCTTTAAGTCTCTAAACTAGAGGCTTCTAAAATAGTTAAAAATTCCCTAAATTATCCTCCACCATCCTATATAAACCATGCTTGGGATATGACCAAGATAAATTACAAATCCATAAGCCTCCATTATGCTCTCATTATTAGCCATTATTCAATCATCCCTACACTCTTGTTAAGCAATCAAACAAGTCAAAGAAGCCAATGAAGCCATTTGGAAGATCAAATCAAGCAATCCATAATCTAACTATTTTGCAATCAAATCATTTTAAAGATCTTGGAGAGAAGTTCTAAGGGACAAAAGGATGGTAAGAATGCCATTATAATTGTTTGATTGTTCCTTTATCCCCTCCTTTGATTTTTTTTTGTTTTTGGGTTTTTATTACTAAATATAGTAATTTTAAGAATAATACAAAATACAATCACACATTGGTGACCACTATGGGACATACCCATTTAATCTAACCTCTTGTGATTATTGGAAGTGTTTTGGTAACTTGCAAGCATGACTAGATGAAGAACAAGTTCCATAATTGGTCAAAACATCATGTACATGTAATCAACAATATTGACCTAGAAACAGAGATATTGCAACAATGATTTTGACTATATTTAGAAATATTGATATAACTGCTAATTTAACCATTAATGGTCTATCTTTTTAATAAGTTTTTATTCTTAGGAAATACTGCTACTTCATGAATTGTGATATTATATTAAAATCAATGATATTGTCTTTTTAGTTGTGATTTTTTAGATCCCTATTTTAAAATAAAAATAACTAGGTTTGCATTAATTCCTAGCTTCTATAAGTAGTTTTCACCTATTTCTATTTTGCAGGAGAAAGTTTTTTGTTCTCTATTTGCAATAAATTTGGATTGATCAGCCTCAAGTTTCTGAGGTGTCAAGGTATAAAACTGCCACTTTGAGAATCGTGACATTGTCATATAACTTATATTTGTGCCTTTTAAACAAGTTTTTGATATAAAACATGTGTAATTCAGCTTACAAAAATAGTCTGTAAATATTTCCTAGGCATTAATATTAGTCTAAAAAGTTGGAATTGAAAAGTTTTTATTTTTTGCAATAATGCCACTATTAGTATAAATCAGAGTCTACATAGAGAAAGAACTGAACAAAAATAATTCTCATACACTGTATTATTTTTGTTGCATACAATAATCTCATATTACATAGTTTATATAGGAAATATCTTTCTTATAATTGGGGAGGTCATATCTCCACCACAATATCCTATAATAACATGAAATATAAACCAACTAACTAAATCAAATCAACTCCATATATTATTGTTATGTATAACAATAATATACCAATAAGACTCTAATAACATAATATCAATAATTACAATATTTACAATTAATAATGTGAACACCACACCTCAACATTTACCCCATTGTGAACATTATTAATCCTATCTACACCTCCTTAATGTGAGTATGGAGAGAATATACATCTTCAAAAATTGGCCCAAATAGAATCATATACCAATGCATACTTTTAGGTCTGCATACCACTGTCTAAATCTTATTGTCTCGATCTTGCTACACATGACCACTACTATGCAAAGGAATGCATCCTAAATTTAATCCATGTGACCAAATGGACATGTCACTAGTCAATCATATAAATAAAGAAGTAATGTAGTTAGAGGATTTCTGTAGTAAGAGGATTTATATAGTTAGCTACCCTCTTATGCAACTATTTACCACATTCTATTATATCTACACTCTCCCTTTTATCCAAATATCAAAGGATTTCCAAAAAAGTAGGGGAATGAAAACACATAATAATAATAAAATAAAATATCATGAGGAATAAATCCTCATTGTCATCTTATGCAACCTATGTTAATGTTTGTTGCCACCCAAACAAAAATAGAAAAGATAGTTTCCACTGCAACTGAAGAACTATCCTTGGCATTAGCCGATTTGGTGAAAAGAACTCCACACTAAACAAATAAAAAATGACACCACATAAAATTTCCCCAAAACATCTGGGCCCCATTTTTGGTGACTGATGAGAGGCTCCAAAACATCTAGCCTCCATTTCCTCCTTCCTCCTATAGATAAAGTTGCTTACTCAACTGATCAAGTCAAAATGTGCTCCAAGGGTTATGGAAGGTTTTATATTAGTTAATTTAATATAAATTAGAACCACCTTCATAATTAAAATGTTGAATATAAGTAAAAACACATTTGTAATGTATTTTTTACAATTTTGACAATGAATCTTATTTAAAAAACTATGATGTAAAATGACCCTAAATAGATAAGTGACAATTTTGACTTGGACACCAACTATCAATCTTTTGACTCTTTTAATGACACACTTTAAAAATCACTCTTTTGACATTCTTGAAAATAGATACAAAAGGATTTAAACTCCTGAATCTTTTTTTGATTTCAACTCATAAAATTGACTCGATTACTTATAATGACAATATAACAAAAAGGAATTTTATTTATAAATGATGACATACTTGACAAAATACCTCTTAAAGACCCTAATTTGGATAATAAATACTAAAACTTATCTCACAATAATCTATAATAACTTACCAATTAAGACTAAACACACATAGCTTTTTCAAAACATATTTAACTTAATAGATTTCAAAACACTCTAAACAATAATAATAAACCTATATTAGAAATAAAACTATACTTTATATAAAAATACGTAATACAAAATTAAATCAATATAAAATGAAAATAATTTAAAACAAAACATTACACACTAAACTTTGAAAAATTTAAATTGAAATAAAAAACAAAACTGACAAAGTAGGTAATAACTATGATATAAGACAAAAACCACTTTTATTGATTAAATCCATAGCTCACAAAACCTAAAAAATAAGATAATGCAATGGATGGTGGAGTAAAGAAGGGTAGTAAATTAGTTATGAAGTCTTCGATGAGCTTGGTGAGTTTTGATCCTAGGAGATTTAGTTTTGATCCTGAGATAGGGTCATCGTGAAAACGCTGAGTTGATCTAAATGTTGATCGAAGGAATGCTTAATCGACTTTGACTATAATTTGCTTCGTTATGTGCAACTAAATCAATCTAGAAAATAAAAGATGTTAAAAATGAATATTGTATGGTATGATTGAATATGACCTTGATAGATTTTTGCATTTCCTCGGTTGACTGCTGCAGGCCAAAGTGGAGGGTGATGCCAAATGAAAGTGCCCAACCCAATTTTCAAAGAGAGATAAATGCAATGCTAGGAAGAGTTGAAGGCTAGAATACCCAAATGCCTAAAAATCATGTCCACTTCTTATTTTAGCATAAGAAATCACTATGCTACCTATAGAAAAAGGTTGTATTCTACAAGAATAGAAAAAGACTATACTAAATTCTTATAATACAAATTACTTTGCATAAAAGTCCTCTCCATTAATTGGGTTAGTAAAAAAAAATCTGATGGATCTTCCTCACATAATATCTCACAGTTCCATTAAAGAATTTGATCAAACAACTCTAATACCAGACATTTGTATAAATTAGAGTTTGTATAGAGAAAGATCTAAACAAAAATAATTCTCACACACTGTATTATTTCTTCTACATACAATAATCTCATATTACATAGTTTATATAAGAAATATCTTTCCTATAATTAGGAAGATCAAATCTCTACCACAGTCTACTATAATAACACAAGATAACAACCAACTAACTAAATCAAATCAACCCTATATATTATTGTTATGCATAACAATAATATACCAATAAGACTCTAATAATGTAATATCAATAATTACATTATTTAAAATTAATAATTTGAACACCACACCTCAATAGATAATTTTGAATATGTGTTATTTTATAAAAAGTCATGGTTTTTCCTAACCTTCTATGGTTTTGAAGGGATTGTATGATTAACTGTCATGATTAGACATTAATCCATAATATCATAACTCACAAGTAGTAATTTTGCATAAAATTCATGGTATTGTAGTCTTTGGAAGTAATATTACTTTGCACTGATTGTGTTTTTATGGTTTTTTAGGGAATCAATAGTTTTGATTGGAATCAGACTACTAACCCTTTTTTTGTAGGACCTTTCAAGGAAAAGGCACTAAATTTAATTTTTTAACCCTTGTGTTTGAAGAAGGAATGCCTAAATTATATATTTTTATCTTTTTTTATGTATATCTTGTCTTGTGTGGCTTGTTTTTTCACTTTTCATTTTCCTCACATAGGTAATTAGTTAGGAAAATTAATCTTTCTTGCCTGTGTGTTTTCTCATTGTGCCTAGGATAACACATGATGTGGAGTTCATCCCCATGCATGGGATTAGTAATTAGGGGTTGGTGTCATGGATTTCATCACCATATATTTGACCAAACTCTATGTTCTAGTGGAGTATAAATATCAGGGATAACTATTGTTAGGCTAAGCAATTGACCCCATACATGACATCTATGAAGGGGAAGTGTTAATTTATTGAATTAGGTAATATATAACACCCTATATAGATTTGGTCCCCTCCTACCTTCACATATCTCAGGGATTCCCTTAGACACCTTTATGTAAACCTAGCATAGGAACTATCAACCATAGCATGCATTATGCTATCAGAGTCAGGATCAACTCCTAAGTGACCATTTAGTGTAGACAAGGTCGAGAAGGTTTGATTGATTCTATAATAGGTCATCAGGGTAAAGTCTGATAAGAAAATATATTATATGGTGCATATGTTGGGTTACACACCCATTCAGTTAATTAAATTATGTTTTGTGACTAAATGTGTTATTTGTGTGTTATGTTAAAGGCCGTGTTGTTTGTGAATCAAGTCAACCTATCCCATTTTTATCATAAAACACCTAGAGACCCCTAGTATAAATCCCATTTTAGAATCAAATAAGCCACCCATTCCATATTCACTATTCAAATCTTTAGATATCACATTAGTCTTAAAATCAAACCTTAGTGGTCATCCATCACTTTCTATCTTGATCATCGCCTTTTAACTAAACATTATCAACGTACATAGCCTTATCAAGTTTTTATTCTAACACCCATCACTTCATCATCACTACCTCTTCATACTTAGCACCATCTAATAATCACCTTGCTAGTGTGAAGAGTATTTAGTCACTTTATATTCTTGGTCTCCTTACTAGATTAAACCCTTATAGGGTTTTGGCTTTGGTAGTATTTGGTCATTATAGTCTTCATATCCCAATAAATCTAAGTCCAAGTCACATCTAAATCATCTATCTTGACCACTCTTAGTTTTGGTTTTTATAAAAAATTAATATCTAAAGTCAGCTTCTCTCTCATCACCCTGCATTAAAAACACATCTAATCACTTTTCTTGAGTCACCCCCTCATCCATCATGCCTATGTGAACCTGTGCCTAAATTCTTAGAATGGGACAAGGATCTGATTAGGAGAATGACTTTTTGGGGAACCTAGGTGACCAAAACTAAGATAATGATGATATACATAATGACATGCATACTCCTAGAGAGGAAGACTGATTCAAAAGTGGCTTCTTCCATAATGATGAGGTTAGGGAACAATTTGATAAATATATTTATGAAAACCATGACCAAATCTTAGCCCAAGTCATTGTAATGGGGGGTAAACTACCCCATAGATTTGATCAAAACCTCTTTCAACGCCTAGTCCACCCATCCACTTGGCCCAACACTCCCCATCATCATTCCAATACCAATCAAGATTTTGAAGAGGATAACCTTGTGGATCATGAACAAAATCTTGAAGAATAAGAACAATAAGAACCACTCCAAAATAATCACATTGAGTCTAATAGGAGATGAACCATGTTGAAGTATAGGTTAGATCAACTAACCCAATAAATTAACTCCCTAGCCTCACAATTTTGAGCACAAAATCAAAGACCTTCTTCTCCAAGGAAAAATATCTGCAACACTAACCCTAATCATTATAGACCTCACATTAGTCATGCTCAAACTTCCAATCCCATCATGGACCCATACTTTACTCAAGAGTGGAAAATAATTAAGGAAACTCTTCAGTAAATTGATCCTCGTATACAAGCAATGAGTTATAAGTATGGAGATTTTTACACCTCCACTTTGGATATGATCATTTTACAAGTACCTTTCCCACCACATTTTGAGGTTTTGAAATTTGAAAAATATAGAGGGAAAGGGGATCCTAGGGATCATGTGCAATAATTATATATAGCATGCCATGAGGTTGCCTAAGATGATACTTATCTCCTTAGGATTTTCCCTAGAAGTCTCACAAGACCCACATTAGAATGGTTTATGTATTTTCCAAAAGGGTCCATATCTAGCCTTGGAGAGTTGACTAGAAAACTCATGAGACACTTCTATTTTAATATTTAACATGATATATCTATCATAGATATTTACAACACCAAACAAAGAAATGGGGAAAGTATAGCCTCAAAATAATGGAGAAGTTTGGCAAGCCAATTCAATTATATAGTTGCAAAAAAGAAATTGGCCAAAATATTCATCAACAACCTCAACATTGAGTTTAAATATCAGTTAAAGCTACAATGTGCTAATCTTTTGATGATATCATAAAGAAGGGGATCTAGATAGAGAAGTCCCTCATTGAAAAAAGAATGATCAAATTGTATACCCAGAATAAATAATGACATAATCAAGATAACACCTTTTTAGGTAAACTAAAAATCTTTAATAAAAATAAAAATGTCATGGGAGATGGAATCATGAATTCCAAACAACACATTCAAACAATATAGAAAAGGACTTCTAATCAGTAGATTATCTCCACCATTAAATTTCCATAGGGAAGACCAAAACCCCCAATAGGGGAGAGGCCTCTTACTAGTCTAGGAATACCTACAAAAGTGTTCCTCCAATAATTAGTAAGTTTAAACATGATTACTCTCCCTAAAATTTGACCTTTGGATGATAACAAACCTTGACCTGATTGGTATCATGAGGATGATTTTTGCCAATATCATATAGTAAAATGTCATGATACTAAAAAATATATGCAATTGAAACATTATATTCAAGATCTAAATGAAACGGGGGACATTGAAGTTGAAGGGGAGAGCCCTAATAATCAATCTAAGAATAAAAAACTTGGCATCTATCAGGACCCATTTCCCAAACATGATTAGAGGCAAAGAAAACCACCCAAAGGCCAGGATCAAAAATCCACCTCTAATTGGATAGATTACCAAGCAATCCCATACCATTATGTCAACATCATCAAAATATTTGACCCCAAATACACACATCACCACCATCTACCTTTATTTACATTAATTGGGCCAAAATTGACTGTGTAGTCACCACATGATGTAGTAAAATTCTAGTTCCTGGAACACCACCAAAGTGCCCACTCACATCAACATCATAAAGGGTCAATGTATCTAAAAAAATATACATCTTCTGGTAAACCATATGATATATAATCCAATATCTCAAGAAGACCCCATCCTAAATCTCACTTATGGATCTTCTCAAAACCTCATTAGTGCATTAGAGGATCCTTAATCAAGTCTTAAAATGATCTTAAAGTCCCTTGAGATATTGACACTAGCTAATTTAACCCATTGGTAGGTCACTTTTCTTCCTCAAAGCAAATAAATTTTGGTTCCTAAGACATGCCTCCTATTGGCCTACATCACAATTATCTATTGTTCATAGAAATTTCCATTTCCAACCATAAAATCCCTTAGGTGCTAATAGATGGAGGGTCTGCATTGAATTTATGTAATTTGGTTTTTCTAAAAAATTTGGGGTACTCTAAGGCATCATTAGGGCCTAATTTAATCATGATCAAGGCATATGATGATAATGAAAGGCCATATATAGGCACCATTTATCTTCCTATATTATGGGACCCATCATCCATCATATCTTCATTCATCTTTTTGATGTTGATCTTTTATATAATCTACTTTTGGGGCATCCATAGATCCATGAAATATAAGTAGTCCCTTCCACTCTCCATCATTATTTAAAATTCCCTCATTTTGGAATGGAGGTCACCATCCTCAGGTAAATATAACATTTATGTAGTTGTTAGATGAATCAATCTCATCATGTATGCTATTGCCCTAACACACATAGTTCCACTCCTAATCTAATGGATAAAAAATATGTCCACCCAAATGATCTAGTACCTACTTCAAATCCATCCCCAAATTTCACCTACCTTAAGATCACATCCACAAGTTGTGGGGAATATGAATATAAGACCTTTTTTATACGATATTTACCTCTCTCCCAACATAGCTATGGGTCCCTAGCTATGAGGAAGGATAACCCTATCAACTTTCAATTTGGTCCAATGACTTTTACTAGTGTTATTATACTATTAGAGGACTACTTGGATGATCTCCATGATTCATGACTTATTCTAGATAATTAAACCCTTGCATTGTATAGACAAAAGCACCTCAAAATTTATAAAATGTGAATTATCAGGGAAAAAGACTAGGGAGACATGAACAAGGCAAAATTGAAAATATAGGGGTTAAGGAACAACCATAACATCTTGGTCTAGTGTAAAAACCTCTTGACACTGACCTACATAATATTATTTTAGATATTTCTTTAGTCCCTGAGGAGTCTTCTTTTAAATACAAAGTCAAAAGAGGTTCTGTTTATAGTCTTTATGAAGAGCTTTTTGCCACTAACCTCTTCCATAACACCAAAATTCCACCATTAATATATCCCTCCATTACCCTACCTTAATAGATTGGGATAAAAAACATGAGCCTTCTTTCAACATGTTTTAGAGTGATGAGGCCTTTATAAAATATTTAGGAGCGAGATACTCTATGCCTTTTGGATATCATAAGAAAGGCTTCTCTATTAATATCAACAAGTTAGCCTATTTTGAGGAACAATAAACATCCCTCAATAAAATTAAAAAAGAGGAATAGGAAGATGAGGACCCCTCTCAAAAGTTGGAAGACATTCAATTCACTCCTAATGAATTAGAATTGTATTCAGAATTGGACACAAATCTCCTGCATGATCTTGCTTTAGACATTTAGGTTCTACCATCACCTCTAACCTATCTCTAGGACTAGTCACCCTCCCTCATTGAAGAGGTATTTTAAGTCAACATTAGAACAAAAGAAAAACCTAGAATTGTCAAATTGGGGACAATTCTTACACCCAAGGAATGACAAATTATTATTGAGTTGTTTAAAGAATTTATATATGTCTTTGTATGGTGTTATTCAGACATGCCATGGCTTGATCCCTCCTTGGTAGTGCATCATTTATTCATAAATTCTAATGCAAAACCAATCAAGAAAAAACTTCAAAACATGTACCCCAGGGTGGCTCTGTTAGTCAAAGAAGAATTTCAAAAATTCTTAGAAGCTAGATTTATCCCACCTATTGATTATTATGATTGGATATCTAACATTTTTCATATGGACAAACCAAAATGATAAATCCATATTTTTACTGACTTCTGAGATATCAATAAAGCATGTCCAAAAGATGACTTTCCCCTACCAAATATAGACATGATCATGGACTCCAAAGAAGGTTATGAGATGTTATCCCTCATGGATATATTTTTAGGATATAGTCAAATAAAAATTAAGCCCAAGGATCAACACAAGACAACATTTATTACTCCATGGGGAACCTTTTGTTATTAAGTAATGCCTTTAGGTCTCAAAAACATAGGTGATAATTACCAAAGAGAAATGACTATCATCTTCCATGGCATGATGTATGACATTATTAAAGATTATGTAGATGATTTTATAGGGAAGTCAAAACTCTGATCAGAGCATCATGTGGCTTTAAGAAGAATCTTTGATCAACTCCATGAATTTAAGGTCAAATTGAACCTAAAGAAGTGTGTGTTTGAAGTCACCTCAGGTAAACATTAGGGTTCATACTATCTAAGAGAGGCATTGGGGTTGATCTAAAAAATTCAAAGCAATTATGGAAATGCCTCCCCATCATAATCTAAATAAAATTAAGAGACTTCAAGGTAAACCACATGACATCCATCAGATCATTTCCCAACCTTAAACAAATGTCACCGCTTCACCCATATTTTTCAGAAAGAGACTCATTTTAGCTGGAACTCTAAGTGTTAACACTCCTTTGACAATATTAAGAAATATCTAGTCAAGCCTTTAGTATTATCACCACCTATCATGGGAAGGCCTTTACTTTTGTAATATCTACAACACCTTGTGCAATAGGGGCCCTTATAGCACAACATAATGCTAAAGTGAAAGAGCATGTAATCTTCTATCTTAGATGAAAATTGATTTACTATGAAGTTAATTATATCCCTATCAAAAAGGCTTGCTTGGATGTTGTATTTGCATCCCAAAAATTTTGACATTATATGCTCAATAGTGAATTTCAACTCATAGCCAAAGTTGATCCCCTTAAGTACATGCTATCAAAATATGCTCTAACTAGTAGGATGGCCAAGTGGATAATGTTTTTAATTGAATTTGATATAAAATATGTTAATCAAAAGGCCATCAAAGGAAAAGAAATCATGGATCAACTTGTAGAGGCACCCCTTGTAGGTACCAAGCCCCTTATTATAGCCTATCTAGATGAATCCATATTGACTATCGTAGAATCCAATAAATGGTAATTATATTTTGATGACTCTTTCACCACACATGGGTCAGGATTAGGCATCCTTTTAATAACCCCACAAGGTGACCTCATCCTAAAATCTTTCTATCTTGCTTTCCCATGTACCAAAAATATTTTTGAATACAAGGCCTTAATTATTGGCCTCCAATTATTCATCTAATGGAACATCTAGCACCTTTATGTATTTGGTGATTCACAATTGATTATCAAATAAGTAAATGAGGAGTTCTAAATAAAGGATGAAAAATTGCTTCCCTATAAATAGTTGGTGGATCAATTAAATATATTTTTTAGTCTATTACATTCAAATAAGTACCAAGGAGAAGTAATAAGGTATCCAATTCTATGGCCATTATTGGGTTTTTAATTGACCTTATAGAATATGTCCTTGAAGGTAATTTCATAATTGAGCATTTGATATTATTGGCCCCTCAATCCATGGCTCATTTCCAAATTTGTGCCATCCCTATCCTAGTCTACCATGGTATCATGACATATATACCTATCTCCATGATAATATTCTTCCACCAAACTTAAATCATCACCAACATAATGCCTTTATCCATTACACATCTTGTTACACCATATTTGTCAACATTCTCTATGGACTAGGCTATGATAGGACCTTGTTGAGATGCCTGACCTTAGAGGAGGATACTCTTGTGATCAAATAATTCCATGATGGTATCTATGGCATCCACGTTAGTGGAATGGTCTTAGCCAAGAAGTTACTTAGGATTGGATTTTATTGGCCTACAATAGATCAGAATGCCTGCTAATATGTGCACAAATGCATAGCCTATCAAAAGCATGGTAACCTTATTCATGCCCCTGCACAAAAGATATAACCTATAATGAGACAATGGCCATTTTATATATATGGATTATATTTAAATAGAAAGATAAATCCAACATCATCTGATGGGCACAAGTTTATAATCATAGCTATAAAGTAGTTTATAAAATGGGTTGATGCTATGCCACTTAACTATACCACATGTATCCATATATCAAAGTTCATCCTCGATCAAATAATTTATTGTTTTGGCATTCCAGCCAAAATCCTATCAGATAATGAAAAGTTATTTAAAAATCAAGAATTTGAAGACCTATTCATGCACTATCACATTGAGCAACATTTTCCCACCCCCATTATCCCCAAGGGAATGGAAAAATTGAAAGATACTAATAAGACACTAATTTATATTCTAAATAAAATATTTAATGATTTAGGTAGAAATTGGCATTTGCAATTATACCCTACACTTTAGTCTTATATAACTAGTGTCCAAAAACCTGTTGGAGCTACTACATATTCTTTGGTCTATGGTATAGAAGTAATCTTTCTTGTAGAAGTGGAACTTGCCTCCTTATGCATATCTTTGTGGGACATCATTACTAAACATAATCTCAGACAAGAAAGGCTTTGAGAGTTGAATCTTTTGGATGAAAAATGTTAGAATGCCTTAAATCACCTCTGGGCATATCAAAATAAGCTAAAAGGCCAATAACAAAAGAATATCTAGTTTTGAAAATTTGAAGTCAATGATCTAGTGCTTAAAGAGAATCAAAGGAATACCAATGTAGACTAGGACAAAAAGGGCAAATTTTAAGCAAGATGGCTTGGGCCCTACATATATGTCTAATAATTTACATTAGGAGCCTAAAAATTAGCCACACTTGAAGGTGATGAGTTTGAGGAGCTTATGAATATCATGTATTTGAAATGTTTCTATGCTTGAAAGGTTCTAAACACCTCCATTTATGAGTCCCCACTCTTGGGGACATATCCATTCCCATTTTGTTTCTCTCTTTCATTAAATTCCATTTCATCATTCTCCAACTAACCCTGGTCTTAAGAGTGGGTGTATATTACATGCTTTGATAGAATCAAGAGATAAGTACTTCAAGTTGGGGCAAGCCATTGCTAGTCATGCGAGGAGAACATATGTTAAGGAGTTTTCTAGATTATTTCTATCCACTTTTGATATATCCTCCATCTTATTTATGACACCCTAATATATATCCCAATCTTATCCTCCTTGATGATTATGTCTCCTACTAGCCTCAAGTTATATCCATCATTATCTATGCTTTTCCATTCCTAAGCACTGATCCAAAAAAACCCACTAATCTCATCATTATTTAAGGGTCATATAATATTATTAATCCAGGATCCATCATGAAATCTACAAATGAATCTTGATTGTTATTTTTAGATCCTACCAATGTTTGTTTATGATTGGTTTGGATCCTTATCTCAGTCATGATAAAAACACTTTTGGGCACAATACAACCCATGAACATATTTCAATTTGTTATTAAGTGCATTATAAATAATCATTGCCTTAGGTTATTTATTAAAATCACATGTATATAAATTAACCATCATTACCCTAGTCTATTTTATCTTTCATGATGTAGTGTTTTTATCTTTTTATTATGTGTGAATGTGCGTTATTATTTAATAAGTCATTACATCTTATGAATATTTGTCATAATTATTAAATTGGTTTTGTTATCTTGTATTTTTATATTTTGTTCTTTTTTATCAAATGGGAAAATGATGGTCTAAGTGACTACCCAATCTCAATGAATTAGGCAAGTCACTCAAAATAGAGTTCCCACGCATTGTGACTTCCATGTGCACTTAACCACTACAATGTCAGTGACACACATCTACTCACACATAAAATATTAAATTGGATTGGATACATCTCTTATGGCTTCAAAATCCCCCCCCATCCCATACCCTTAATCAAACCACTATCCAATCTAATCTTTCTAATCTACTATCCCATTCCCACCTATCTCCTTGGTGCAATAGGATTTTTGATCAATAATAGTTTATGAGACACAAAACTAAAACAATAGATTATTTTATTAACACATTGATAATAAACATTACATATCCATTTTATTTTACCATATAATTTAAAATCATCTCATTGTTAGTATATAATCACATCACATCAGTCCATATTTACTCAACACAACATAATCACATTATAATAATATGTCCATCACATCATCATCATATAATCACATGTATAAACATCTAAAATTAATCTCTAAATCAACCACTCATATAACATTATACACATAATCATCAATTCACATAACCATCACATAAATGACATATGTCTAATAATCACATCATCTATCTCAACACAAAAAGATCACAATGCATCACATAATATATCACAAACAAATCATAATCATATATAATAGTCCATAATGGCCACATGAAGTCCTTAAAAAAATATATGGATATGAAATTCGGGCCCCATAGGAATCAATGTGATACAATATATAAATATCCATCATATAATACAAGTTTCATCTATCCAAACAGTGATCTAGGTGATCCCTTAGGAGGTTGATGCATTGACTGCAAAGAAATGGATCTGAATGTAGTTTCATGATGCTCAAGTGGTACTACTACCTCATATAGGTATCTGTAGTACTAAGCCTCCCATGTTAGTCAAATGATATAACTCATCACCCTTGTCATCCCACATGCCATCATAGCTACATCCCTCTCCTCCTTATCCCTCTCAACCACCTATACCTCTCTCATTAAATCCCTCACCCAAGTCTATAACTACCTAATCTAACCCTATAAAGTCATGATTTGTGCATCTTGATTTTTGATCTAACTCTGTAATACCACTATCTAGGCCTCTTGACTCTAAATTTGTGCCTCTCTACTTTATATGTGTCACTATAAAGTGGTCACCTTCCCTTGTAACCTTGTAATCTACTCATGAGTATTGGATAACTTACCATCCCTCTGTGCTAGCTACCCCTATAAGTGTGATCTAATCCTATCTCTCTCTATAATAATCCCTATAATTTGTAAGATACAAGCCTACACTTATCTCCTAAGTTACTCCAATAATTCTCGATTACCTCTATCAAGGGTGGCTAGGATGGCCCTGCATCCTCTCCCCTTCTGCTCCCTGCCACATGCACCCTGATCCCTCTAGCCTATTCCACAACCATTGTCTAACCCCTATATGGGCCTCCTTGATCTCCCCCATCCACATCCATGGCATTAAAACCCCCCTTTGCATCCTATGGATCCTATACTAGGGCCTGTACTCTCCTCATTCACCTCTTCCCAAGTCTAATACATGCCTGTATAAGTCTCTACACAACCCCTATCCTCACTCTAGCCCATTATTTTAGTAGCCTAAGTGGTCACCTCTATGTCCACCAAGAAGTATATGTGGCTATAAAACTAGAATCTAGGATGAACATCTAGTAATCCTATGCCATTGTGGCAATGATCTCATAATGCACATGTTTTAATTCTATATCTACCAATATCCCCCATTGAGGTCTCTCCCTATCACTATGGGAAAATAGGTGCTCTTAACCTTGCACAACCTGTGGTCTCCTAAACTACATATGTGCCTGATATGGTATATAACACTTAATAATATAATCCTTACATCTTATAATATAACACTTGATCAACATATAATAGGTAACATCTACCTCCTTAGCCCATCTAAACTGCAATTGTCTATATGGCATCCATGTGATGTGATCTGGCTGTAAACTATCTAATGCATGCCTATAGAACCAGATCTCCCCTACATGAGATCTATGTACCCCTAGTGTATGAACTAAATTTAGATATTCAAATAAAGTAAACTAATCCTAATATAATCTAAAATTAAACTAAGATAGAATAACAAATGAATAAAACAATAATCAAAACTTCACATTCTGAATACAAGATTCCTCCATTATGAAATGTATTTGATTTTAACTTTCAAGTATGTGATGCTCACTCCTCTAATGTAAAGAGAGAATGACCAGTGTTTTGGTGCAAAAGGATGACTTTTATTTACTTTGTGTGCAAGATCTCAAGAATTCTTGATTGTGACTTCAAAAGGGATGCTTGATTATGATCTCTTAAGATTTGTGATTGATTGTGATCTCTAAAAATTTGTGATTGATTATGATCTCTCAAGATATGTGATTGATTATGATGCTTGAAAATGGATATTTTAAAACTTATTTATAGAAAATTGGAAAAGTATCTAATGATGGAGGATAATTTAGACTTTTTCAATGCTCTAAATGATCAACGGTTGAGGATGAGTCCCCATCCATGAGGATGGAGACATTTTCATCCTGGTTGAGGAAAAAGTGGGATTGGTTAGCTGAATCAACAAGAATTTGTCAAATTTCTTGACAACTTAGGGGATGAGTCATAAGAGGTGGAAAATTTTGTGGTTTTAGTTGGGATGAGGGAGAAAAATGTGGGATAGGTTTGAATAGGTGGAAAATCTAGATTTAAATATTTAAAATAAGGACTTAAAGGTGCACAATTGACTTATTCAAATATATTAAATTATTTTATTTATAGGAGGAAATGTTATTTATTAATTTAAGAAGAATTATTAAATAGATTAGGTTCATTTAGACACTAAATAGAATTTAGGTGTCTAAATTTTCCCCTCTTTGAAATGGTGTTACGAAGCAATATTGTTTCAAAGAATAGAAGAAGTAGAGTATTGATGATAAAGAAGAAAACAATTTCCCTAAATGAATCAAAGTGAATGTGATGGTGCCCCCTTAAGGGTTTGTGTGATAACACAAACAAACACTCAAATTTTTTAAAAAGAGGAAATAGTTAAAATGATGTGGATGAACTATAAATAAAGTTATTTTAGGATTGATGTAAAATTTACAAGATGTTGGTGGCATAAAAGGGTTGCCCCTAGTTAATTAAAACTAAATTATGGATTTGAAACACAATAATTTAACCATTCAGAGATTGCACTCTTATTGTTGTTTGCTAATGACTTCGGGGTTAATTAAGTAGGTGTGGTAATGATATATCCTTAAAATAATAAATTATGGATATATAAATAGAAAAAGGTATTGATTTGTAAATCATTTTGGATTTTAAACTGATAAATGATTGCAATAATTTAAAAACAATCTTGGATTAAGCCAATTTATTATTACCTTAATTGATTTTTAGAGTAATGAAATAATAGGTTGGATGGGGGGTTTAATAGTTGGGAGGGTAAAATAGTATACATAAGAGCTTTGGTGATTTTGAAAATAATTTGTGCAAATAATTTTCAAGGTTGGGGGCTTAAAAATTGATTAGTGAGACTTTTGCTCTGAGACTAGCAAGGAAAAATGGATCAAATTCTACACCATGAGCATTTAATGGAGAGAGTTAGATAGTTTCAAAGACCTGAGAGGAGTGGGCCTTTGGTGAGGTTCCTATTTTTTAATTTTTTTTGAATTTATTATGGTTTGAAAAATATGAAAATGAATTCATTGTTCTAGAAATTGTGATTTTAGCATCGATTGTAATAATTTTGCTAGGGTAAATAACAAAATCATCTAACATCGAAGCAAAATAATTAAACTATGTAACATTTTCATTTTGAAATATTTTACATTTTCATCATTATGATGGTAGTGAAATATATGAATATGGTAGTGAAATCATTAAAATTCATAGTGATTTCATTACAAGAAGTAGTAGTTTTATTAGTAGCAAATTTATAAAATGTAGAAACAAAAGTGCTCAAGGCAGAAGCATTTTTGCTAATATTTTTAAAATTTTTATTTGGTTTTTTGTAATAAATGATTATGATATGAAATAGGATGAAATGGATTATGGGAAATAGTTTAGATGGTAAAAATGAAGGTTTTTTTTGTTTTTTAATGCTTATTTAAAATTTGTACAATGTTAATGTTGTTGGGTTGCAGAAGGTATTACCAATGATGGTGACATAGGAGCATAGATCAATAGTGATGGTATGCATGGATAGATTCATAGAGTATGAGTGGGGGGTCCTAGAGGTGACTAGGATATCTTACATTGTGTAGGTGTTAAAGGTTCAAGCTAAGAGAGCTCTATTGATAGCATTAGTTGAGAGGTGGCATAGTGAGACAAGTACATTTCACTTGCCAATAGGTGAGATGAATATCACACTTAAGGATGTTTATTAGATATTGGGTATATCTATACAAGGTAGACTAGTGTACTAGGGATAGGGTCCAAAAAATGAGACATTATATCAAATTTTTGGTAATGGTGTGATCCCAATTTTGATAGGTGGTATTGACATAGATTATTGTAAGGATTAGAGATAGACTCTCTTATAATTGTATTTATGACTATTATCGGTGGCATGTTGCTTCCTAAAAAGAGTGGTAGAATATGTCCTATTGGCTTACTAGATGTTATCAGTGATATGATGGAGATGGGAGATAGGTTCACATGGGGTCCATATACCTTAGTGATTCTATACCATGATCTACATCACTTCATCTATTCATGTTGGGCAGAGATATGGCCTTCTACACTACTATAGGTTTGGTAATAGGAGAAAATCACTATTGAGATACCTATTAGGCATATGGGCACTCTAGAGGAGGATGACCTAATGACATATACATCACATGTGATTTTTGGGACACGTAAACCACACTTAGGTGACTTAGAGTGTTATTAGAGATAGTGGATGAGCTAGGTGATGACCAAATCACTTGGATACCTTGTATAGAGATTATATGGGCTTGGTGCCATGAGGACATACACTTAAAATATGTAATCTCACCATGCTATATCATTATGAGATATGTATATATTATAGAGAGATATTGACTAGATAGGGTGATGAGATAGTTTAGTGTGAGATAACATATACCAGCTAGTCCACACGTATTTGCTTGGACAGTGTCGGAGAGAGTATAGTGGGACATGAATATTAATCCTATTATTGCTGATCATAGTTAGAGACACATATAAATAGTGATACGAAGGGATAGAAGAGATGTTATAGATGTAGGTGGTATTAATGGATATGTAGACTGGTGGGCTTGATAGAGACTGGTGATATTGATGATGCCATATATGCCACCATGGGCATGGAGATAGAGACTAAAAATGAGCTTGAGTGGGTAGCCATAAGGCATAAGTTTAGGATCCTAGATTAGGAGGGATATTAAAGGTGACAGTGGATAAACACATCCATGAGTGTGAGGCAGAGGAGGAGCTATGGAGGTTAGCCAGATGCAAGATATGCTAGTTAATGAGGTAGAGGATATGGAGATCTTGTGAGAGGTAGGTGTAGAGATGGATGTGGACATAGAGTAGAGGGTAGGATGGGATAATCCTATTAAAAAGGTAGAGAGTGAGGATGAAGATAGAGGATATGAGACTATGACTAGAGTAACTCAAGTTATACAAGTAGAGAGGAGATGTTGCAGGCTCATCATGTGCTTTGACATCTACAGAGGGGCTTGCTTTGATAGATAGACTATGGGAGGAGATTCAGGCTAGAGACAAAGATATTGATGGGTTACACCATGAGGTTGCTAGATTATAGAGTGTAGTTGATGCTAGAAGAGATTAGACTACAGAGATTAGGAGATTATAGGTTGACATACATAGTTTACAAGGTATTGTGGATGGGATACATTGGGATGTTATGGCCATAAGAGTTATAACATGTGATGTGGAGACACATACACCAGATCTCACACCTATTGTATAGTGGTATAGATATGAGAGAGACATATCTTAGATGAAGCTTGCAGAGGCTAGATTATAGTTATTTATGGAGGTATAGTTGGTGATATTGTATAGGGTCATGTGGGTGATGGATCAAGCTACATATTATAAGAATCTATATGAGGGTGGTATATCATAGGATCAAAGAGCATCATATTTCAAAGATCATTGTATGAGACAATCAACATATATTAGGTTTGTATAACTAGTGGAATTAGATAGATTAGTAGGATAGGTTCCATGTGTGATGGGTCTTCTATGGGGTACACCATGATGTGTAGATATATTCTTGAGACTAGATACTCTTAATGGATAAGATGAGATAGAGATATAGGTTTTACTATGAGAGATGGATTACATTGATGTATACTTATATATAGATGTGCATTTTGTAGAGACACATTTGATATATATATATATATATATATATATGTATATTTAATGAATTTTTACTATAGATTGTGGACATTACTTATTTGTTTACATGGTTTGGATTGGTTATATATATGGATAGATGACATCACTAAGTATAATTCTTGCATAGTGTTGTATGCTAGCATGTCTTAGATTTAGCATTTACTTTTAGTATATTATTATTATAGATGCATGATTTACGTATGAAATAATGATGTTTATAGATGAGACATTACTACATGATATTTATTTCTATTATTTGCATTGGTATTCCAAAAGTTTGGAGTATTTTGATCAACCTTATTTTTAGTATAGCATAAAACATAGTACCACCAATGATATTGAATAATCATGATGAATGTTGATGTTTTAAGCATGTTCAAACAAAAGAAAAAAATAAATTATGATATTGAAAAGCACTTCATGATATATTCATAACCATATTATGTATGCATTTTCACAAAATAATCTTGATAACACATAGAAAACAATAAAAATAAGAAGATAAGGCAACAAGATTAATCTAGATGATGTAAAACACACACAAAAATAATGAGTGATTGAAAAAAATATAAAAAAATGTAAATAAATGATTAGTCTAAATGATTAATGCAAACAAATGTATTCTAAAGGATTGAAAAAGTTGACAAAAGAGAAAGAAAGAAATCAAAATTAACCATGAATGGCTAGAGATAAAATTTTTTTAAGAAAAGAACCAATTTAGTGGCTAAAGATAAAGAAAAATATAAAAACAACCAAGTAAAATGGCTAGGGATAGAAAACAAACAAGATAAAAAAACAAAATAGTCACTTATGTAATCAAAATGAAAAGTTTGGAAAAGACTTTAAACAAGGACAAAAATAAACACAAGATAACTAATTTAACAATTAGGGGACAAGCTGAAGAAAAATCTTAAGGGAAAATTTTGGGGAAGAGATGAAAGGGAAGGTGGTGGCTGAGCTAACCCTAGAGACCCTATGTCTATAAGTGTTGCCTACATAAACCACTTAGACAATGTCTATGTGTGGATATAAGACCATATGTAGTTCTCCCAATGTGGGAAGTGATGAGAAAGTGGATGATTGATGAAGCAAGTGAATTGTTTGTGATTAAAAGGATGCATGAGTGACTCACCCAACAATAAGCGAAGGTTTGGAAGACATAGATTTATTTTTTGGTTTTTTGTGATGTCTTATGATTTTTTTTGATGTTTTTAGTATTTTGTGATGTTTTTGGGATTTTAATGTTTTTAGATTTTTATGACAAAATAAGGTGTAAGATGTTTTCCCCAATCATGAGAAAGAACATAGGCATATGAAAGCAATATTAACCTTGAACTCTAGCATGCTATAGGATGAAGCATCTAACAATGGACAAAACTGACACACTTGGCAATATGCAATGGATGATTCCCCCAAGTAATAGGGGAGAAGTCATAGATAATGGTTTTACACATGATGCTAGAGAACTAGTTTTCACCATGGTACTTATTTAAAGTACCATATAAATGGTTTCATTGTTGGATGATCTATGTCCACATTTTTCCAATTCTTTTCGTTCTTTTTTTTTTTTACTTCTTCTTCTTCTTATTTTTTGTGAATATATATATATATATATATATATGATTTTTGACCTTGGATATACCAATAATAACTTATAGAACAAAATGTCAAGCATCATTTTTTTTAAGGTGCATGATGTTCATAGGTTCATTAAGATCATCTCCTCTTCTATGGTCAATTTTTAAGTTATTGATCCATGTTTGAAAATGATGATGTATGGACCTTATCAATTAGGCTAAAATTTCCCCTTCTTCTCTTTGTCAGCATTAGTATTTCAGTAATTTTTTTGAACAAGATTTTTGATGTCAAATTGCCTAGCTTTAATTTGTTTATTTTATTTATGGCAAAGGCAATTTTCATAAAATTGTAGGTGATTTAAAGCATTGAGTAAGTTTCCATCCAAGAGGTTAATTTTGCTTAAACCTAACATTTGATATAATTCCTCATCTATGATTTGCTGCAAAGATATTCGTAGAGATGGGATCTCAACCTAAATGGGTAAAATAGACTCACTACCATAAACAACAGAATAAGGGGTTGCCCCTATGGGTGTACAGAAACTAGCACGATATGCCCAAAGGGTAGGATATAATTGGGAAAGCCATTCATGACCAACTTAATTGACAACTCGCATAAGGCTACATAAAATGTTCTTATTTGTTGCCTCAACTTGGCCATTGCCTTGTGAGTGATAGGGAGTGGACCATCATTTGTGCTTGATATGGTACGTATGGAAAATAGGTTATAACATATTTATTTTTTAGGGATTTCCCATTGTTATAAATTAGAGTGGAAGGATACCAAAATGACAAACAATGTGGTTAAGGATAAAATTGGAAATTTGTTTTCAATTCACATAGGTTAGTGTCATCACTTATACCTACTTGGTAAAATAATCAGTGGTTGTGATAATGTGTTTATGCCCATTAGATGAACTAGGGTTTATTTTACCAATGAGGTATAACCCCCATGTGGATAATGTCCAAGTTGTTGTGATAGGTTATAAGGATGGTGAAGGACTATGGATAAGATCTCCATGCTTTTGACAAGGTATACATTTTTTGATATAAACACAAGAATCTGATTCCATTATGGGCCAATAATAACCAACTCAGAGAAGATTTTTTGCAAGGAAAATACCACTTGAATGTGCCTCACAAACTCCTTCATGAGCTTATTGAATAGCCAAAGCATTTTTTTTAGAATTTAAACATCATAGAAGGGTTCCATCATAACTATGGTGGTACACGGTGTTACCAAGTAATATATATCAGGATGTTATTTGAATGAAGGATTTGCATTGGTTGGGGGATAAATTGGTTGGAAGGGTATGGTTGGATTACTATGGAGAAGTGGGACCAACCACCTCTCAAACCATTTATGATTCTGGTGTATCATAAGGAGGCATCCTTAAGTACTCAACCAAGAATTTTTTGTGCTTTGTGTTTAAGTCAAGTAATGATCCTATTATTGTCATAATATCTACTACCCAATTATTGACTCAAGGCACTTGTTCAAACTGGATGTATTCAAAAGATGTTATCAATCTATCTACCATTTTATTGTAAGGTTTTTCATTAGTTTCTTGATTGATGATGAGCTTAGAGTCACCAAAAACAAAGAGATGTTGGATTCCCCACTAAATTACCTTATTGAGACATGTTATTAAACCTTCATACTCTTCTATGTTATGCGTACATAGGAATTCAATATAGAATGCCTTAGGAATATAATACCCATCAGATGTTACCAATAATATGCCTACCCTTGAGCCATGATTTATAAGGGAGCCATCAAATAAAAGTTTCCAAAATAGAGATTCATCTACTGACATAATTGCATCATCTGAGAATTCTAAAATTATAGGTGCCTTTCCATGCAGTGGTTCTTTTGCTAATACATCTACTATAACTTTCTTTTTGATTGCCTTTTGACTAACATACTCTAAATCAAACTCACTAAGTAGCATAACCCACTTATCCATCCTTCCTGTTAGAGTGGTTTTGGATAGAAGATACTTAAGAGGGTTAATTTTAGTGATGATTTTTGTTTGGTTGTTAAGCATGTAATGTCATAGTTTTTGGGAAGCAAAAACAACTGCAAGACAAACTTTTTCTATTTGAGAGTAATTTAATTCATAAGATATCAATTTTCTTCTCAAGTAGTATACTGCTCTTTCTATTACATGATCAAAAAATTGTGATAGAAATGTTTTAAGGGCATATTGAGTAGCTAAGATATACAACAAAAAGGTTCTCCTAAAAATTGATGTCTTCAATACTAGGGGATGGGAAATATATTGTTTGATATTATTGAATGCCTTTTCATAGTATTCTATCCAATTAAAAGCTATATCCTTTTTAAACAAGAAGGTGAATGGATGATAGATATCCACAAACTGAGAAATAAACCTTCTAATGGCTTGTATCTTTTCTTGTAAGATTTTGAGAAGATTTTTAGGGTGTGGCATATCCATGATAGCTGAAACTTTTGAAGGATAAAATTCAATGCCATGTTGTGAAATAATAAATCCTAATAAATTTCTTGATGTAACACCAAACACACATTTTTTTGGATTTATCCTCATGTTATATTCTTGCATTCACTCAAATATACGGTGAAGCACCTAAGGATTATCTTCTCTAGATTTATATTTAGCCAAAATGTCGTACATGTAGTCTTCCATAATATCATTAAGCATGTCATGAAAGATAATGGTCATTACCCTATGATATGTTGTCCCAACATTTTTCAACCCAAAAGGCATCACCTGATAGCATAATGTAACCCATGGAGTTGTAAAGGCTATTTTATGTTGATATTATTCAACAATTTTTTTTTTGATTGTAGCCTAAAAATCCATCCATTAAAGATAGCATTTTATGGCCTATAGTGGAATCAATTATCATATTTATATTAGTTAATGGAAAGTCATCATTTGGGCATGCTTTATTGATATAATAGAAATTTTTACATACTCTAGTTCTTATAGTTTTATTAGACAAGGACATAATGTTTGATATCCACTCTGAGTAGTTGATGGGGTGTATATAACCTACAACCAATTATTTCTTTAGCTCTTCTTTGACTAGTAGTGCTATTTTGGGATGCATTTTTTTGAGTTTTTACTTTACTAGTTTTGTATATGGATGAACCATAAGGTGGTGAACTACTAACTATGGATATAACCCTAGCATATATGCATAATACCATGTGAATACATCATAAAAATCAAGAAGAAATAGTGTAAATTTTCCCTTTCCTATGGATTGAGTGATAAAAGAAGCTTTACAATCTTTGGATCAACTTTAGTATCGATGTTTATAGGAATGGTTTCTTTAATTAGTATACTTGAATAATATTTATAAGATAGGGATGGTGTAGGAAGATGAAAATATTCTTTAACCTCTTCTTGTTTTGATGTAGATACAAAATTTATAGATTGACGTAATTTCTATTCCCCAAAATATGCAAAATTTGCTAGCTGTATTAAGAAACCTTTCTTATTATCATTTGCAGGAATATGATCCATGATTCTTAAAAACTTAGATATTGCTTCATCATTTTAAAAATGGTCATATTGGGGTGTAGATTTTTAGTCCCATTGATTTAGAGAAATATATGCAAGGTCATTTCTAAAAATGATGTTTTCATGGAAAAGATTGGTAAAGTTCACTTTGGGAAATTGTTAGATGTACATTAAGTGGGTTAAATCCTAGACCATTATTCCCTTAATAAGATTTTAGTGTTATTGGTTCAATGTCACCTTGTACACAGAGACCAATACCTTTGCCCTTGTAATAAATTATTTTTTACATGATAGATTTTACAACATGGTATCTATTGGTGGAAAAGCAAGTTGCTAATTCATTTGAGTAAATCTACGAGGAATTTGATTCATCAATATGTTCATCATAAATGAGCCCTCCCTTAATAAATTTTATCTATCTGAGATTTTTAATCATTATTTGATCCTTTAGATGGTTTGGTCTACCATATTCATTAGGATTGGCATTTATTGTACTTATATAAAATTATTGAATAATGTACTCATTCATGCCTTGATCTATGATTTTGAAATGGAAAGAAGTATAAGATAATGGTTTGTTGGATAATGGAGTGGCTATTTATTCAATATAAGGATTTTTGGAAGCTTTCTAAATGAATGGATTATTGGAAGTTTTATCAATGAATGGATTATTGGAAGCTTGATCAATGGATGGAAAATTGGTTAATGTTTTTTCAATGGATACATGTAGGGTTGGAGTATTAATCCTACCACCAAGGGGAGGTGTTTGAAATAAAATTTATGGATTGACATAACTTTTAAATGAAGGGTAATCCTTAATAGGGGTGAAATTGTCTTATATGATTGGGAGATAGTTGGATTTTTAATATTTACCTTCCAAAAGTTTTCAATATTGGAAAGGATGAGGATCCCCTTGAATATTTACTTCCATTCCTACGTGGTAAAATTTAAAGCACTGATGGAGGGTGGACAGAGTGGCATAAATGGAGTGAATCCATGGGAGTACAAGGAGTATATTATATGATAAATAAAGATAGAGAACATGAACACGTATTTCTTTAATGATAGACTTTACCATTAAAGGGAGATGGATTTTTCCAATAGATTGGCACTCATTATTATCATATGCCTTTATTGTTATGATATTTTACTCTAGTGTGGTTATTGGATATCCAAGGTGTTTTATGAGTTTTAGTTTACATAGATTGAGGGATGAGCCATTATCTATAAAAACCCTTTTTACTTTATGCCTAGAAATGGTAACCTCTATATATAAGGGGAGGTTATGCTCTGAACTTAAAGCAGAAACATCAGAGTGATCAGATGTTACTTGGTTATTTGTTTCCAAAGAACCTATTAATGCTTGGAATTTTTTGGGATCAATGTTTTGAGGAACATTAGACTCCTAAAGGACTTTATACAAAATATCTTTATACATGGAGAAGTCTTGAGAAGATCTAAAATGGATATGTTAGATGGTGTTTTGTCAAGATGATCTATAATGTTGTACTTACATTCAACATTAGAGGGAGATGCAATTAGTAAGGTGTGCTTTGCACATTTGGTAATGACCACACAATCATATTTTGGTGAAGTGACAATGTTAACATGCTTATGTACCATATCAATGCTATTGATTATGTAATCAAATGGATGATTAATTTGGTTGACATTACTTGATTATGGTTTCTCTTATTTTTATTCACCCTTACCTTGATCATGATTAGGGAATGGTCTTGGTATATCCCTAGTTTATGGTTACTAGACTCTTTGGATGAGGTATTTTCTACCTTTATGTCACCTTTATCAATAAGATATTGAATATAATTTTTTAGGCAGATGCATCAATTTATTAAATGACCTCTTATCCGCTGGTATTCATAGTATTTGTCCTCTTTATACAAATCATGTTTTGGAACATTTTATTCAAAAGGCTTTATGTTTGGCCAAACACTCATGTTTACATGGGCCAAATTTTAGAAAACATTTTCATAAGTGTCTCATAATTGAGTAAACTTACATTTTGGTCTTCCTTGTTTTGGTTGCCTACCAAGAATTGTGATGTTATGGTTTGATTGGTTATGTGTTTGAGTTTATGGGTTTTGAATATATTTTACATCTATGACACCATCGCCAACAAGATTCTTATTTTTAGCAAAGAATTTGGGTTTGTCTGCTAGTTTAGAGGAGTTGTTACTATCTAGTTTGAAGATTTTAATTATACCCCTATTGATCAAAGTTATTTCTACTTGAATGCATTTTTAGATATCTTGTCAAAATATCATGGGAAAAGAAGTAGTAAGTGATGTCCTATATCTAAGTTCAAATTGTTCATGAAAATGTCCACCAATTCTATTTATTGAAATGACCATGAAAATTGGCTTGCCATTGCCCTCCACCTTTGAAGGAAAGAAGTAAATGTTATGTTAGAAGTATAATCACTAAGGGGGGGGGGTGAATAAGTGATTCTATATAATCCAATTCAATTCCAAAATCTCAAACATTCAACATAAATCAACTTTATTAAGAAACATAAATATGAAAGCAGATACATCCAAAGCATACATAAGAGTATACATCACATGAACACATCATATATATGGGAAACCCTCTTAGGGGATAAAACCCACTAAACACTGTAAAATGGACTACAGTCTTATAAAACAAGATCTAAAATTTAGACTAGAACCAACTTATAAAGGAACACTCATCCCTTATTTTAGTGAGACACCAATCCCATAAGGACCTACTTCCCCTATCTAGCTAAGCACCCACAACAACTAGACCTTTAACAAGATTTACCTTGCAAAGAGGAAATAACCCATAAGAAACCAATCACCCAATTAGCTACCTTGAATAGATCATCTTAAACACATATTTATTATATTTAACTAATTATTATAACTTTTTTTTTCACTCTTCACCTTCACTCTTTCACCCAAATAGTCTCAAGGGCTCACTTGCTCAATCTACCTCTTCTAGACTCATTAGGTCTAGTGACATGTGTATGTACCTAAATTATCTTGATTAGATAAACATGAATGATATTATTTACTCTCTTATGGTACTCACTGACATATACCTTTTCTTTAAAATGTTTTCTCCTTCACTTGAATCCACACATGCACAACAAACACAATTACTCCAAAAAGACCTTGTACTTATACCACTCTCTTTATTTAACCCATCTTGGTTGACTAAAATGATTTACATATATGAACCAAAATTAACATAGGTCAATACACATGATAAAATTGATAACTGTACTCTTCATAGGTTGGTAATTACCTCATTATCCCCAAACCACCATTAGGTCTTGGTGAGACCTAAAATAATTAGGCCTTCATACTCACATGTTGCATGTGAGACTACTTGGACCAATTTAATTATTTTAAAAATTATTTGAATACATAAAATTTGTTTCCAATATCACCTTTATTACTATAACTCTGCACTTGAACCTACCAATTAGGTCTCCTTGTTCTTTAGGCCTTCATACATAGAAAATAAAATCTCAAACTTATGAAGAAAATAATCAAATATTTCATATATACTTATCATTATATCACATTTATTAACCCTTAAAGACCTCATATACACCTTCATGTTATTTAAACACTTCAACACATGCTCTAAGCACTTAATTCAACTCTCTTAGAATGACCACTTAGACTTGTCACACAATCAAAATATAGTTATAGTATTTTGACTCTCCATATCTGATTAGGGAAAAAAATATGACAAATAATGCCTTATCATAAGCCTTATATACTTATATAACATATCCATTCTCATTTTCTTCTTCAATTCTTCTCAGAACACCTTCAACTTACCTTTGTAAGATGGTCACTCAAACTATTAGTGTATTCAATAAACATAATCAACTTGAAAGATTTTTTTCATACTAAATATGGATTGGTAAAACATAAAAAATACAAAAATATTGTATTAATGGAGTATATAACACTTTACAATAGTTATTTCATCTTGAAATATCAAGACACTATCAAGAACAACTCAATTATCCTTCTCTGGTCACTTACATAACATGGTCAAATACATAGTCAACTTTGGAGCTCAATATATTTGATTGTAGAAACATTAAATACTTATAAATAACTTATATGGATGTTATTTAAATTACTCTTAAACTTTTATTTTTACATCACCTTCCAATTTTTCCTAGATCAAATGATATAAGCAAAATACTGAGCACTGGTTTTTCCTTTGTTAAATTCAAATGCCAATGGTCACTGTGTAAACATTAAACATAAAACACTTTGACCTTATCTCATTCTCCTTATAAAATTTGAAAAATATGAACCATATATGTAATCATAATTATCCTAGTATTTAACTTTCAATGGTCACCATTTATCTTTTATTTGAGCTTCCATGATTGTGACACTTGGCAGCTCTGCGTACCTTTTGCACATTCTGTAACCAGTCACCAATTAACTTCCAGCACTTGGAAGCTCTATATGCCTTCTAAACACATTGAATATTTTAATCCAATTATATTCCACCACTTGGTATCCCAAAATTCAATTTTGAATATTTGACTCATTACACTCTATTGGATCATCATCTACATGATCATGTGCTCACTGTTGATCTCTATCTGACAGGTTTTATGCTCACTATTAGATCTGCTACACAAAATTTGTGATTGTGACACATGTCAGTATCACATTAAATATTAAATATTTGAATTTTAACCATTCTCTTAGATATTTATTTGGTCATATTAATTGCTTGTCGTTAGATCTATGATTTGATTAAATGCTCACTGTAGATCTTCGATATCACAAATTTGGCTAAGTATGGGAACTTAGTGAACTCTGCTTGAGAAGAAAACTTTACACCTTAATAAAATTTTCTATGACTAATATCTTGATATAAAATTTTAACCACATGATCAAATTTCCTATGGTAATCGATCCATATATTAATATTCTCTTAAAACCTTCACATGTATGAAATATCATGTCATCAAATTGCTTATTTAGCTTTATCTATCAAGATGACTAGTTAAACCTAAACACTGATTGACTATTTTGATGAATTATTTTAACTTAAATAAGCACTATAATCACTCATAAAATCTCATAGGGTCTTTTAAACATGTCCATATCATCAATATCATCTATTAATTACCTTATTAAGTTAAACACTCTCCAAACTATCAATCTGATCACTTTGTCATTAATGCACAAGTACCATGTGCTCTTTTTGACATCAATGAAAACCAAAAATCAATGAACATAATAAAAAATCTCCCCATTTTTCATTGATGGAAAAATACCCTCATAATGACTTCTTACTCATTAAACTTCTTCATTCTAATCTTTGTCCCCCTTTGGCATTAATGACAAAGGGTCTCATCCTCAACATGCCAACAATCATTCCTTAACATCATGTATGGATTAAAATGTTATTTAATATTCTTAAGATACATACTTTCAATAATATTAATCAATTTCTCCCCCTTTGACATGCACCAATTTGAACTTGGACTTATCTTATCCTTGGACCTGACAAAAGGCTCATAGAGCTTAGAAAGCTCCCCCTCACAACATGACATACACAACTTATAATCTAAAAAAATCTGAGACCTTCTTCATGATATTAAAGATATGATAGTGGATTCTTCTCATACTCCATATTGATCTTGTCTTCAGTCTTAATTATTTGATCAATAAATTTAAGCAATTGACAAGATCTTACCTTTAGGACCAAAAATCCTGAACAAACCTTGAGAACATTTGAACAAGATCAACATACCTTTGTATGTAATAAAATATCTTGATAACTTACCATCCTTGATCAAACACTTGGAAACCTCCATTATTTACCTACCGACCTTTAGAACCAACATCTTCATACTTCACCATTTGACCAACTTGACCATCCTTCAAATTTGATCAAAACTTTGACTTTAGGATCATTATTTCTAAAAATATCTTATCATGTCCTTAAAAAGTAAACCAACACATATTATTATGACCTTTATTTTTCTACAACATCAACCAAATCTCAACTAGCATCCACCATGCTTCCTCTTGTTATCAGGTGTCTCATTTAAGCCTAGATAGAGATACCTTACCCCATAATGTCCTAGAACAATGTGAAACTAGGAGTTTCCCATAACACTTCATATTCCTTCTCTTCTTTGGTCATTTGATACTGGTAATTCTTCTTCTTCTTAAGCTTAAGAGAATTAACTTGCTCATCAACTATAATATTCTCCTTTTATTTGAAGAAAGAATTGATAATATGTGGAGACAACAAATATTCATGACAAACCTTTTCATCTAAAGAAAGAACCTTATCACTAGGCATTAAAAACTAATGTTATTTAAATGAGATTTTCTCAACAATATTAATATGTTTAATTATATACATACATAGGGTAGATTCTTCCATTTAATCAGGTACTCCTTAATCACTCTAGACCATAACTGCTTAGTGTGTATTTGAAGGATCACCTCAAGATCAAGAATAATTCTTCCTCCCTCATCCAATTCTAGTAAATCAGTTTGAGTAGAAACTTTGTGTCTAATGACTTTCTTCAGGCATGATACATGAAATACTAGATGTATGCAAGTGGAGGAAAGAAACTCTAACATGTAAGCCACACTACCAATTTTCTATAAGATCTGATAAGGCCCATAATACTTAGGGGATAATTTTTTATCTTTTTTATGTTGCTTCAAGGACATCTAATTATATGGATATAAGTGAACAAATACCTAATCACCAATGTCAAAATTCCTCTCACTCCTATGTTGATCTACCTACTGTTTCATGTGATTCTAGGTCATGGTTAAATTTTCACACAAACTAATAAGGACCTCTTGTTGATGGTGAATATTTTATTCAACTACATAAACCTTAAGATGGACCTTCAAGATGGAAGTGATGGATGGAGGGTGGTATCCATATAGTGCTAGAAAAGGAGACATTTTGGAAGAACTATGAACAAAAGTATTATACCACCATTCAACAATTGGCAACCAACGAACCCATTTATCTTATTTATCAAAAAAAAAAACAATGGAGATATCCTTCCAAACATTTTTTGACTACCTTTTTTCCATCTGATTGAGGATGATAGGATAAACTATGAGCCAAATGGGTTCCAAAACATAAAAATATCTTAGTGCAAAAATTACTAGTGAAGATGGGATCTTTATCACTAATAATGATCTTAGGGGTACCATGCAATTTTTGATCTATATTGAAAAAAGTAGAAGCTACTATACTAGAAACAAATGACTATGATAAAGAACAAAAATGATCATAATTATTGAGATGATATACCACAACCATGATAACATTTTGACCATTAGATCTTGGTAACCCTATAATGAAATCCATAGACACCTCTTCCCAACATTGGCTAGGGATGGATAAAAGCTGCAAAAGACCTAAGGTTTTGATGGTTTCTTCTTTATTTTGTTGATAGACCATACATTTAGCCACATATTTTTGGACATTGCCTTGAGTCCTTCCCAAAAAAATCATACTTGATTCTATGATAGGTTTTCAAAAATCATGAATGACCCCCAATTAGAGTTTCATGAAATTCTTGAAGGATTTTTTTGTTTAAAAAGATAATTCTTACATAGTTATAACTTGTCTTTATACCAATAAGTATCACCCTTCCATGTGAATTTTTTAAATCCATCCAAACCTTGCTAAAGATTTTGAATCAAATCATGGGTAGCATTATCCTTGTCCCATTTTGATCATGCTTCCTCTAGCCAATCTTCCTACAGAATGGTCATATTATATATCAATGCCTCAAATAATTCATCCTTCCTGGATAGTGCATCTACCACTACATTGTCCTTACATTTCTTGTAAATTATTTCAAAACCATAGCCTAACATCTTAGTTACCCATTTTTGTTGTTCTTCAGATGATAATTGATTCTCCAAAAAATATTTGAGACTATCATGATCATTCTTTATCTAAAAGTGATGACCCATCAAATAAGGCTTCTATTATTTGACTACATGAAAAATGACCATCATTTTCTTCTCATAAATGGGCTTGTGATGATTTTTACCCGTTAGTGGACAACTTTCAAATGAAATTGGTCTACTTTATTTCATGAGTACAACACCCATATCATACCCAAATGCATCACATTAAACCATAAAAGTCTTGAAAAATTAGGAGTAGCCAACACTAGAGTGGTGCACATAGCCAATGTCAATTATTCAAATGCCCTAGTAGTTGTATCAGTCCACTGAAAAGAGTCTTTATTCAACAAAGATGTGAGTGGGGATGTAATTCTACCATAATTTTTGACAAACCTACGATAGTAACCAGTTAGCCCCAAAAATCCCCTTAGTAGCTTGAGTGTCTTAGGAATTGGCCAGTCCACCATTGCTTGGATTTTTTTAGGATCCACTTTTACTCCTATATGAGAAACCAAATTTTCCAAATACTCAACCTCATAATCTCCAAAAGTACATTTAGAAGGTTTGGCATATAACTGATGTTGTTCCATAATTGAGAGTACTTATTTTACATGGTACAAATGCTCTTCCTAATTTTTACTATAAATGAGGATGTCATAAAAAATACCAAAACAAATTTCCTCAAAAATGGATTAAAAATAATATTCATCAAACTTTGAAAGGTGGATGGTGCATTTGTTAGCCCAAATGGCATAAACAAAAGATTATAATGGCCCTCACGAGTCCTGAAAGTAGTTTTGGGTATGTCTTCATCACAGATCTAGATTTGATGATACCCAAAATGCAGATCTAACTTGGTAAAATAAAGAGCATAATTTGCTTCATCTAACAAACCATCAATGATAGGAATAGGAAACTTATCTTTTATAGTGTACTTGTTTAGTTCCCTGTAGTCAGGGTACATCCCCCAAGTGTCATATTTCTATCACACCATGACAACTAGTGAAGAATATTTACTTTGGCTATGGTGAATGATTCCTGCATCTAACATCTCTTATACCATCTTTTCAATTTCATTTTTTTGGGAATATGGATACCTATATGGCCTAATTTTTGGTGGTGTATTACTAGGAATAAGTTTGATAACATGATATTGTGTGCAGCTAGGTGAAAGTCCTTTTGGCATGTCACCAAAAATAATAGAATAGGCATCAATCACTTATTGCAGATCAAGAGGTTTAAATGGCTGAGTTGGATGAACTTCCATGAAAAACAAGTGAACCACAAAATCTTCAACACCCTTTTGAATAACCTTTATCATTTTATGGGAGCTTAAAATTTGTGGATATTTGGCCCTTAATCCCCTTAGCTTAAATGTCCTTCCCTTAGAATGAAAATGCATGAATAAGTCTTAGAAATTCATCTCAATAGTGCCCAAAGTGGTGAGCCACTGTACTCCTAGAACAATGTTGGCTCCCCCAATGGGAATATAAAATATAGGATAATATAACAAGTAGTCTCCAATGGTTAGCTTAATATTATGGCATTTTCCTAAGTAATTGATAGTACCACGATCTGCAATCATGACCTAAAATTCTAGAGCAAGATAAATTAAATAATTCAAGTGAGAAACTAACTTATTATTGATGAAGTTGTGTGTGTTCCTAAAATCAATCAAAATAGTGACCTTATATTTATTTAGGAAACCCATCACCTTAAGATTTTGGGGAGTACTAATACTTGAAAGGGCATGACAAGAAATAGTAGGCTAAGAGTCATCAAATTCTTCCTCAGGACTTTCTTCATCCTCACCAAGTGCCTTCTCCTCATCATCATCATCCTCATTTGAAACTTTGATGTAAAATAACTTATTTTCAATACAATGATGGTATTTGATCCATTTTTTGTCATAACCATAACACAACCCTTTGGCTTGCTTCTCTTCAATTTTTCAAGGTGTTAGTCTAGTGGGTTGAGGATATGATGGTGTTAGAAAGGTGCGATCATGACCAGTAGTGAAGGTTTTCCATTTGACCATCTCTCTTTTCTCTACCATGCATGCTCATGGGATAGCTTCTGATATAAATTCTAGGTTAAACATTCAAACCTCTAATTGGATGTTATCTTTGAGACCACAAAAAAAAATCAATCAAATTTTCCTCAGTGATGTCTTTCACTTGTAAGGATAGATTTTGAAACTAATGAATATAACCTTTCATAGTTCCCATTTTCCATAATTTGGATACTTGGTTGAATTATTTATCAAAGACATTATTTATATAATGAGCTAATAACTCATCAGTGAAAATAGACCATGTAATAAGAACACCAGTCTTTTTCTTTTGAGCACATAACCAATGATACCAAATGAACTGCTCAAGTTATAGTTATAGAGATTCCACTATCACCTTTTGAGAAATAGGAGTTTGGTGTAGTTAAAATAAATTATTAAGTTGGGTAATCTAAGTGAGAGGATCCTTACCATAGAAATTATGTATTTCCACTTTGGGCAACATCAGTTTCAAAATTAGAGTTGTTGGTGTTGAGAGGAGGACCTAAATGATGAAGTAGAGGGTTGTTTGACTATAACTTAGATGAAAGATTAGCCAATGAAGTAGTGATCTAATTTAATTGATTGTAAACCCCATTAATCTCTTCGTGCATCCCTAAAACATTAGTTTGAACTACAACAAAGCCATCATGCTACACCAAGCCCTTTATGTCAGCCTAAAGTTGAGAAATCAATGGATTTGATGTTCTAGATTCCATGTCATTTGTAGGAGTCTTAGGAGTTTTTTCCCCCATTTTCATCCTCATGTAGAAGGATTGACCATATACAAACCCTAGGAGGGTTTTTTCCATGACAAAAGTATACCAGGGGATGGTACCATTGTTATCACCTCACCAAGATGAATCTAATGACTACCTTTGTGCACTAGGGTATAAAATTTTGGCATAGAAAAGTGTATCAATGGAATATACCATTGTGATCATCTCATCGAGATGAATCCAATGTCTGTAATTGTGTAAGGCAATTTTTTTCCATAATTTTTTTTTATTTTTTTTTCAAAAAAATATTTCAAACAATACTATGCTAACAGAAAAAATAGTTCTTCCCAGATTGTAATTTATGTTTTTTCGCTCCTTCCCCTCATAAAAGTTGTGCCTCGCTAGATTCAAAAAAATAATGCCATAGGAAACTTTCCCAAATCAAATCTCTGATACCACTTGTAATGAAATTACTTATATGTTCATATAGAATGATTTTATATCACATAAAATAAGCAAATATGAGAGATCACATAATAGTAATTGACAACAGAGTAGAATACTAGATAATATTGTAAAGCCATTTTGAGGGGGCAACCTCCACAATAATGCACTAAGAGTAGAATACTAAACATGATGATCAAATACTAACCACTACCTCCTATATATAGTCTAATTAGCCATGGTTATTCTATAGACTAACCTAACTAAGAAGATAGAGAAATGTAACAAGAATATAAAAGAGGTATGTAGGCCACAAATCAGCCACACATATTCCAAGACATGCCAAAGGTTAAGGGCATAACACCTTAGAACTAGATTTAACTAACACTTGTGATATAAGAATTTATCTCAAGAGAGGATGGTTAGTATGGTGTTAGTTCCAAAATGAAATCAAAATAAAAGAAACACACTAACTAGCATAACATCTCTAGGCCTAGACACTAGGGAGAGCTTAGTTAACAGACATGAATAAAACACACAACTAAAATGCAAAATAAACCCGCTTTTACCTTCTTTGGATGCTCCAAAATTCTTGTTGTAGTGGCTTGTTCTCATGAAGTCCTTAGTAATGGAAGTTTGGATACCTCCATCTCTCCTTGGCACCTTTGGCTTATGGTTTGGCTTGGCTTAACTTGGCTTAGAATAAATTTGGCATGGTAACACTAATTTCAATGGATTTTTGAAGATATTTGTGCATTATAACTTTGCCCCAAAATAACATAGAAATGATGTTCATGGCCTCTCTATTTATAGATTTTTGAGAATGTCTACAATCAACCTGAACCATCCATCCTGAGATTGAGATGTGTGGTTGAGGATAAATTCAAAATTTGAAATTATGTTTATAATTATCCTCATCATGAAATTGGAAAAAGGGGAAATTAAGAGGTATAGAGGGCATCATGGAAGGCATTGATGAGACATGGAGGGCATGAATCTTGATATTTGTGGCATCTATGGCCTAGGGATGTCTTTCCAAGAAATGAGGTCACCTAATGATGCAAATATTCAATATTTATTTATTTATAAAAATAAGTATTAAACAAGTTTACATTTAATTTTTAATTAAGATCTAACTTGGATTAATTATCTCTAAGCATGATTAAGTACTTTGTGCATAAATTACTCTAATTGATCAGAATACTTTGTTATTAATCCAAAATTTAACTAGATTAAAATTGGAAGGCAATGTCAGATGTATTAGATCTATTATCTCATTTAGGATGTTATCAACAAAAAATAACAAAGACACATGTCTTTTGTAAGAGATTTGATAGAAAATATCAATCTAGAGCACCTAGGTACAAAATTGGCATTTTAACACAAAATAATCTAATCAAATTTAGCTGAACCATAAATTACATTGCCCCATTTAGGGATACCCTATCCAGAATCATGACTTAAATATGTTAGTTTCATATCATTTAGCATGTTTTAGTGTCTTTAGGCCAAATTATGTGTTTTAGGTGGAAATTAGACAAAAGCCTACTTGGAGGTTATCGGTGGCTAGTTTTAGGTGTCTACAATTTACCCCTATTTGGGAAAGCATTACAAACCATAGGAAAAGCAATGTCTTCTCAAAGAATGAGAAATGGCATGTATGCCAAAAAGAAGATGATGATTGAATAAAAAATCTCCAAATTGTTTTGGGAAGCCTATGATGATGCCCCCTCAAGGGAGTGGCTATTACATTTGTTGATGGATGGTCCCCTGAAAAGAAATAAGAAGAAATGTAGATTTAACCCATATTTGAGATTAATCCAAATGATAAAATGCTTGCATGCATTGATTTAAAAAGAATACTAATTTTACCAAAGGTGGTTATAATCAAGATTAAAAGTCAAAATAATGATTTGCCCATAGGCGGTTATAATCATTAAGAGGACCTAAATTGGTTAAAGATGATTGTGCCCCAGTTAGGGTTGATTAAAAAGCACAACTCAATGATATAACTTAGAATACAAATTAAATATGAGTGGGTGAAAATTGATGAAATAGATGAAAAGAAGAATAAGATTAATCAGTGTGAATGATTTTGTTGTACCTACCAATAAGGAGATGCTCATCCTTATCAGTAATGATACAACTAGAATGGCTAATGGGTTGATTTGATCAAGGGTGGGATGGGAGGATTTGCCAAGGTGACAAGGAGAAACTTCTATGGATCCATTGATTATAGACCTTTATGAAGCTAATTTTTGCTATAACATGTGATGGTAGGCATCATGATATAACACCATGAAGACTTGGCTGAAAAATGCATAAGGACTGATTCCTAATCCAATAAACACTCAAAAAACAATACACCAATGATAAAAACCATGATGATAATGTTAATGGATGAATATGGATGGACTCAAGAATAATGTGTGCAAGGAATCACCCAATGAACACATATATATTGAGTTGAGGCAACAATGTTAAAAGCAAACAAACAGGCAAGTGAATAAACAAACAAATAGAAAAATAAACAACTTGAAATAAATAAACAAATAGAAATCCTGAAAATAAAAGCAAAAGACAACATCCTAATAATGACTATGCCCCAGTAAGGTGGATCAAGGATATTTGACTAGGATTAGATATGACAAATATTTATTGTATTTTTTGAAATGTTATGAATATTTTTTAGATTTTTGAGGTATCTTAACTCATCAAAGAATGACAAGATACCTGCTCACAAAATGGTGATAGCATTTGGCTTAGGTTGCTCACAAAAAAATGAGAGCGTATGGAAAGGGGGACTGAGGTGACCTAATAATGAATTGATCATAACCCACATAGTGCTAAAATTACCTCAACTCATAGTAATTCCATCCACACAAAACGTGAGGAAAAACCAACTAGGTCCCAACAAGTTCTCAAATTTGGCAAATGGCCAGTCAAATGAAAACAATAATGGCAAGGTGATGCAGTAATGCATGATAAACACGTGTTGTAACCAGTTTGTCCATAGGTAGTTATAACTAGGATATAACAAAATAGTTCAATGATAATAATTTTTGCATAGGCAATTATAATTAGTAGCAAGAGTAGTGAAACACTAAATTTCCCATAGGTGGTTATAATTAGGCTTAGACAAACAAACTTGATAGGATGAAAGATATCTTGTTAGATCAACTATCACACTACTTTCATAGACTATCATTTAAACATGAACTTAGATTTATTGTTGAAACTTGATTGGAATCCTCTTAACAAAAAGTGCAAAAAGAACCAAAGTAACCAAGATCAAAATAGGATTGGGTAGGATGACTAAAAAAAGGCTTTGGTCTAGATAGGAATAGAATTATAGGATGGTATGGTTTTTGATATATTGGATAAAATGGTAAGAGGGTTTCCCCCAAGTGGTGGGGTGAATGGTTGGGATCTACAATAATGGCAAATGGATATGCAATAATGGCAATGGCAATGTGAAATGATATGGTACATTTTTTTGGCTTGGGTATGGTAGAATGGCATATGATTCTATTTTTATTATTGATGGGGAGATGTACATCCTAATAAAAAAATGATACAAATAGAATACTCAATCATGTTAATTGCTATCCCATGCCTCATCTGAATAACTACTCTATCAAAAATGGCCTATAAATTTGGATGCCAAGAATGTTGTTATGTTCTTCCTTGGTTATTGATTATGATTCTTTCAAGCATCGAGATAAGGTATCTTTGTATCCTCTATAAATTAAAATGTGGTGATGGATGGTAAATAAGGAAAAATAATGGATGGTATGTTTGATTGTGAAATGGAATGGTAAATGATAATGGAATGTGGAATGGTAGGGAAATAAATGAAGATTAGGACTCTCAGTCACACATAATATTACTAATGCTGGATTCAACATAACTTTGGTTGTGATAGGGCTTAAGACTTTTTCTCTCAATAGGGCCACCAAATTTTTCTATTGTTTGATCTTGAGAGTAGTTACCATCTGATTAGGCTGTACATTATAAGCTATTTTGATTTGATCTTTAATTTTGTCTTCATCAAGTAGTGAATAATTTTTGTGCTCAGCTATTGGTGCTTGAATGAGGTTTTCACCAATAAATTTGTCTTGATATTCTTGTAGTGCCTTTGAGAAGGTTTCACTAAATAATGTTGAATTTTGACTTTGATTATCTTCTAATGCTTTCAAAAAAGTTTCACTAGAGGATGTTGAGTTTTGACTTTGATTATCTTCTAACACCTCCAAAATGGTTTCACTAGGAGAGTGCTCTTCTGCTACATGAATGTTGTCTTAGCCTCCTTGATCTTCTTCAACTACTATGTCACCGTGGATGCATTTCAATAAAGTGTGATTTTGTCAATCCTAATTAACACTTGTGGGAGATGGAATGTCAATGATATGGCTATTTTGGTTGATGGTTATGGCATGTGGAATGGTAATGGAATGGGGAAAGGCTACATAATCCTCATAGAAGATACTAGGATAACTTAGGTTGAAGCTAAAGTACTCAACCTCAAAATATATAAAAGGATCACAAATGCATTCAAATTAATTTGTGAGGCATGCATAACTAATGTTGTAATAGTCATGCATATATTCTTCTTCTGCATCTAATTCTAACTCAAGGGACTTTAAATCTAATGTTGAGAAAAATGTTGATTGTGATTCTGATGCTAAATCTGATGTTGGTTCAAGAATAGAACCTAACTCTAACTCTGATTCTTCATCTAATGGGTACTTTGTTATAATGATGTCTTGTTAAATATTTGGTTTTGGAAAAGTAATGGCCTATGATGGCATAATGGGATCCACCAAGATTGGTTTATCAAAGTGATACTCCTTTAGGATGGGAGAAAGGTCAAGAGATAACTCCTTAGAGATTAGCTTGTCAATAGGAGGCTCTTGAAAAATAGGCACATGGTCAAGGTAATGATTTTCCCAAAGGCAATTATAATCATTAATAAGTGACTCAACAAAGACTCTCTTGTCACTATGAGACTCCTCAACAACTAGTATAGGATCAATAGGTGATTTATCACATGTTAACTTATCGTAAGTGGTTGGTTCAACAAAAACATCTTGGATTGGTTGGTTCTCTTGGCCTTGGTTTCTAATGTGTTGGAAGATACCAATTTTGAACATAGATTGGTCTTTTAATGATTGGATCAATTGAGGTTTGGATGGGATTGGTAATAGAGGAGGAATGGCCTGTGGTTAGATAATGGTATGGCTTTGGGGAGCATGATTGCTTTCATGAGCTAAAGGAAAAAGTCTTGAGATGGTAATGATAGGGAGGTGTGGAGCATGATTGCTTGCAAAAGTTCAAAGACAAAGTCTTGAGATGGTAATAATAGGGTGGTGTGGAGAAAGATTGCTCGCACAAGCCAAAGGACTAGGTCTTGGTATAGAAATGGTTTGGCATTATGGAACCTGATTACTTACACAAAACAAAAGATGAGGTCTTGGTATGGGAATGGTGTGGCATTGTAGTCTTGGAATAGAAATGGTATGATGTGGTGGAGCCTAATTACTTGCACAAGCCAAAGCATTCAAGTCTTCCTCATAAACCATATCATCCCAGTTGTGAGTTGGCTCATACGCTGGTTCTTGAGTATGCTTTATGTATTGATTATTACAAAGAGGGTATGGATCTATATCCAAAACAACATTATTTGTAGTTGTATCTTCAAAGTCCTCCTCATAAGCCTCTTCATACTAATCCAAGTCTCAATTTGGATTTTGTGGATTTTGACTATGTTCCCCATATGGAGTATTTTAGGGAGAATAATAAAACTCCTTAGAAAATCTTTCTCTACAGGGGTTCCTAGTTGGATTTTGTGTAGCCATTATATCATAAGTTGGTTTGTACATCACTATACCATAATTATAGTGATACATATCTACATAAATGATGAAAGCTTGGAAACAAAAAGGCTTAGAGTTATATAAACTCTAAAAAACTATGTCCAAAGAATAAATGGATCAAACTTAGTCTAACTTAGTTGAAGGGGTGGACCTATATCTCCAAAATAGTTTGAAAGTGGAGCTATATCTCCAAAATAATTTTTGATAAGACTTGGCATAAAATATCTTAACATAAAATGTCTAATGCCAAATGTCATATGCACAGAAGGTCAAGTATCTGAATAAAAATTGGCATGTCAAAAGTCTAGGTCAAAGTTTTCCAAACAAGGTCTAAACTAGAAAAGGGAAAAATTGAGTTACTGGGTCTCTTGTCCAAATGTAGAGTCAAAAGCTAGGCTCAAAAAAATAGGCATATGCTAAAACTTTTGGCCAAATGACATCAAAAGCTAGACTTGAAACAAAGGTTGATGTGATTTGATTTAATCTAACAAGTTTGGAAACAACTTTGACATAGACCTGACACACGAAATCAAATATAAACATGATCAATTGACATAAGGCATAAGACAGAAATCTATTTGAAGAAAGACTGTGTTTTCCCAAAACAAAGCATAAACAATGATGAGGATAGGCATATAACAAACAAACCATCAATAGTTTTCAAATTTGGGTAATCTATTAACTAAATTTATACAACTCAAAAGAAAAATATCTATGTATTAGCCACACAAATTAAGGCCTAAACAGAAATCAATCAATGTTTGAATTCAAAATTGACAAGGTTAATTGAAAACTCAACATTTAAAAAATAGGATTTGACTAAACAAGCTAGATAAGATTGGACTGTATGAAAACACAAGACAAAGATCTAAATGGTATACATGACATGGTTTGAAAGAAATGGTTTTTGATACAAGGTGAAACAAGTCTTCAAACAAATTGAGCAGCCTAATGGTGTAAGCATGCTCCAATGATGTGATCTATGTTATGTTTCAAAGACTCAAAAAGGGTCAAAATGTTTTGACATGATTTCAGTAGCATAACACTACCCTCCTCGACCCAAAATGACATACACAAACAAGTTTAGCAAAATTTTCAAGGCACAAGTGTGGTGTAAAATGGCTAGCATAACGCCTCTTTAGACAAAAGAGTGACATATAGACAAATTGGTTTTGACATGGTTTATACAAAAACAAAAAAGTTATATTCTCAAAACATATCATGTAAAAATGACCAAAATACACTAAGTATAATCATCCAAATCATAACAAGGGTATGGCAAAATGGGGTTGACTAAAACTAGAAAGGTTTTGATCATTCTAGGAGAATCAATTGCACAATGACTTTCACATCAAACAATGCAAATGACAAGCACAAAAACTAGGTGATCATGGCATTGGCTAATTATAAAAAGGTATAATCCTTTTTACAACCACTACATCCTAATATTCTCTTAGTGTAGTGTGATATCCAAATGCAGATGCGTCCCATGTGTAACTCCAAAGGAATAAGTGAAATCAATGATGGGAGGTGAAACCCTAGGTCAAAGCTTCCCTAAATAACTCATTAGAGGTAATGAAGTCCCCCTCACAGGCCAAGTTTGTATAAAAATAAAGAAAGCATAAAATAGAAAGACTTTAGTGCCATTTTCAAGGTCACCCAAACTTTGACGAGTTTTTTGGGAGTGCATTAGATGAATTTATTTCTAAGCCTTGGACTAGGCTACTTGTAATAAGAATGACGCTTTTGATTCCAAGGGTTCCCTAAAGGGGACAAATGGAAGAGTATACATGCAACATCCCTCTTTCTGCCAAATAAAATTTAATCTAGATAGCTAAGTAAACACAAAAAGCTTTGAAAAGGTGATTTCATTTTGAAGCCCAAATAGAAAATGAGGTGGTGTTCATTTAACCCCCTGGTCTTAGTTATAAACTTTTAAAGCATTCATCATAAACATAATTTTTTTTGTTAAACACCAAAAAAAGGTTCCTAATTGATTTTTAAGCATGCAAAAGGTGATCTAAGCATGTTTCTAGTAAATGTCAAGCTTGGTCCTACAATGAAAATGTTAGCATGTCTTTTAACCTTGAAACTCTTTTAGGTTTGAAACAATGAACTTAAAAAAATTATCTCTCAAGTCTATGTTTTAAGAAAAATATAGTGACCAATGTTGGTTATATAACCAATGACAGTTACATTTTCTAGTCGATGACAATTTTCTAACCGACATTGGTCATACCAATGTGATTGATGAAAGGTATCCAACTGATATCAATTTTACTAACTGATGTCAGTTAAGCTATCTAATTGATGTTGATCTTACTAATCAACGTTGGTTACTGTGTAAACCTATGGGAAATAAAAATGATAAAATAAAGTTAGAAAATCAATTTACAATATTTTTAATGGTCTAAATGAATATTTTTAAGCTATAAAATGATCTTCATGTGTGGGATGCATCTAGTCCCATTGGGCATGCCATTATGTGAATCTAGGAATTTGGCTCAAGAGAGGATGGTTAGCATGGTGTTAGTTCCAAAATGAAAATGAAATGAAAGAAACACACTAACTAGCATAACATCTCAAGGCCTAGACACTAGGGAGAGATTAGTTAACAAACATGAATAAAACACACAATTAAAATGCAAAATAAACCCTCTTTTACCTTCCTTGGATGCTCTAAAATGCTTGTTGTAGTGGCTTGCTCAGCTTGTGCTCATGAAGTCCTTAGCAATGGAAGCTTAGCTACCTCCATCTCTCCTTAGAATCTTTGGATTATGGCTTGGATTGGCTTGAAATAAATTTGGCATGGTAACACTAATTACAATGTATTCTTGAAGATATTTGTGCATTATAAATTTTCACCAAAATAGCTTAGAAATGATGTTCATGGCCTCTCTATTTATAGATTTTTGAGAATGTCTAGAATCAACCTAAAACATTCATCCTGAGATTGAGATGTGTGGTTGAGGATTAATTCAATTTTTGAAATTAAGTTTATAATTATCCTCATTATGACATTGGAAAAAGGGGAAATTAAGAGGCATGGAGGGTATTATGAAAAGCATTGATGAGGCATGGAGGGCATAAATCCTGATATTTGTGGCATTTATGGCCTAGGGATGTCTTCCCAAGAAATGAGGTCACCTGATGATGCAAATATTCAATATTCATTGCTAAAAACAAGTAGTCAAATTTTTTCCATGGAACTCTTAATTAGGTTCTAGCTTGGATTAATTATCTTTAAGCATGATTATGCACTTTGTGCACAAATTACTTAAATTGATCAAAATACTTTGTTATTGGTCCAAAATTTGACTAGATTAGAATTAGAAGGTAATGTCAGATGCATTGGATTCATTATCCCATTTAGGATGTTATCAATAGAAAATAACAAAGGCATGTGTCTTATGCAAGAGATTTGATAGGAAAGAACAATCTAGACCACCAAGGTGCAAAATTGGCATTTTTACTTGAAATGATCTGATCAAAGTTAGTTGGCCCATAAATTACATTGCCCCATTTAGGGATAACCTAGCTAGAATCAGCACTTGAATAGGTTAGTTTCACATCATTAAGCATTTTTTAGTGTTTTAAGGCCAAATTGTGCATTTTAGGTGGAAATTAGCCAAAAGCCTAGTTGGAGATTATCAGTGGCCAGTTTTAGGTGTCTATAATACCTTGGTATTTTATTTAAGCCCAACTTGAATTGACTTTTGTTTTTCCTTTTTTATCTAAATAGATGACACATTATCTTGGCATTCTTGAACCTTCTTCATATCTGACTCCTCTTTTGCTTTAGTAGGCATTCCACCTTGATCTTTCAGCTCAACTAAATTAGTTTTCTTGGTCTTCACTTCCTTAGGATTTATACCAAGGATTGACCTTTCTTGAACACACTAGGATGTCCATGCACTTTTTTATGACCTGAGAGTTTGCTTATACAATATCTTGCAATATGACTAACTTGATGACAATAGAAATAAATAACATCATTCATACCTTTTGCTTGATGAATATTATGAATCTTAGTAAACATACCATCTTGTCTCTTAAGTTATTCTTTTCCCATACATTCTTGGGTATAATCTAGAAATATGTCCCATGTCATGATAATTATAATATACTATATTATCCATACTTCTAGCTAACTAGTTGGTATTCCTTCTACAGTTTCTTACCTTATGACCAAAAATATTACATGTAAAGCAATGACCATGAAATGAACTTTCATACCTTATAGTTTTTGGTTTCCTAATAGGTATTCTCATGTTACATTTAATGATTGCATCCTTCTTGTCTTGAGATGACCTCTCTTACTCTTTTTCAACTTTATTTATCTTAATAATAAATTGCTCATGTTCATCCTTCAATGAACCTAGCTTATTTTTCAATTGACTGTTCTCATCATCTTTAGCTCTCATAATTGAACTTGAAACCTCTAACTAAATGTTGATAACTTGGATAGTATCCTTATCCCTCTTAGTTTATTTAGCCACATCATCCTTCATTCTACATGCTTGTTCTTCAAAATATTTATAGAATCAAGATTAGACTTCAACTCATTATGATCACCTTGCTTTGAACTTAACTTGGCATTTGTCTCTTCTAACTAAGTCTTGAGATATCTACATTCTTCCTCTTTTAAACTTAGATTTGTCTTTGTAACCCTTAATTGATCCTCAAGAATGTTGATATTCTCTTTATCATCTTTTGATCTGTAGTTTTCCTTCAAGGATTCTATCTCCTTATTGAGATTGATGCACTCATCCATAATAGACTTATAACTTGAGGTCATGATCTTATTTTGATCATAATTTCCCAACTTACCTCTATACTTATCAAAAAGTGCCTTGAGCTAATTGCAATTTTCTTCACTTGATTTTATACATGAATAAGTAACCTCCACTTGAGCTTTCAACTCTTGATTATCTTTCTTCAATTTCTTAGCCATATTATACCATGGATCACCTTCAAGTGGTTAAAATTTTAAAGAATCTCCTACTCTAATACTAATTTTTAGAGGTAAAATCATTGAGAACGGGGGTGGGGGGGGGATGGGGGTGAATCAGTGATTATAGATAATCTAATTCAATTCCCAACTCTTAAACATTCAAGATACATCATCTTGATTAAGCAACATAAACATAAAAGCACATACATTCAAAGAATACATAACAACATACATCACATGAACACATCATATATGTGGAAAATCCTCTTGGGGGATAAAACCCACTAAAATTTACAATATAGACTATAGTGATATAAAAAAAGATCCAACAATTAGACCAGCACCAAATGATCAAGGAACACCCATCCCTTATTTTAGTGAGATAATAATCCCACAAGGAGTTATTTCCCCTGTCTAGCTGAGCACCCACAACAATTAGACCTTTAGCAAGCTTTACCTTGTAAGGAGGAAGCAACCATGTAGTCAAACAAGAATCCACTTATCTACCTTAAATAGTTATTATTAAACACCTATTTATGATTTTAAATTTATGATGCCCACTTTTCTTTTAACTTTTCACCTTCACTCTTTCACCCAAATAGTCTCAAGGGCTCAGTCGCTCAATCAACCTTTTCTAGACTCATTAGGTCCAATGACTTGTGTATCTACCTAAATCAGCTTGATTATATAAACATAACTTATCTTATTTCCTCTATGATGGTCCTTAATTACCTGTACCTTCTCTTTCAAAGGTTTGCTCCTTTGCTTCAATCCACACATGCACAACAAACATAATTAAAAAAAAATACCTTATACTTATTTCACTCTCTTCCTTTAACCCATCTTGGTTGTCTAAGATGCTTTACATAATTAAACCATAATTAACATATGTTGATACAAACTTTACATGTGATAAACATACTCTCCATAGGTCATTCATTACCTCATTATCCCCAAACCACCATTAGGACTAGGTGAGACCTAAAATAATTAGGCCTTCATATGCACATGTTACATGCAAGACTACTTGGAAAACCTTCATTATATTACCAATGATTATAATAAATCAAATATATTTCCAATATCCCCTTTCTTACTCCCATATGGGTCCATGCCACCTGGAACACCAACTCTGCACTCAAACCTACCAATTAGGTCTCTTTGTTCTTTACGCCTTCATATATATAAAATACAATCTCAAACTTATGAAACAAATACTCAAACATTTCACATATCCATATGATTATATCACATATTTAAACCATTTATGACCTTATATACACCTTCATGTTCTTTATACACTTCAACATAGGCTCTAAGTACTCAATTCAACTTTCTTAGAATGACCACTCAGATTGGTCATACACTGTCAAAATACAATTATACTATTTTAACTCTCTATATCTGATGACGAGAAAAATATGAAAACTAATGACTTATAATAATCCTTATAGAGTTATATAATATCTCCATGCTTATTTTATTCTTAAATTTTTCTCAAAACACCTTCAACTTACCTTTGTAAGATGGTCACTCAAACTACCAGTATATTCAATAAACATAGTCAACTTCAAAGCCTTTGTTCATAATGAATATGGATTATTCAAACCTATAAAATAAAAAAATATGGTTCTCATGGAGTTTAAAACAATCTCTAATAGTTATTTCATCTTGAAAAATCAAGACACTATTAAGAATAACTCAATTATCCTTCTTTGGTCACTTATAGAACATGGTCAAAAACATAGTCAACTTTGGAGATTAATATCTTTAACTATAAAAACATTCAATCCTTATAAATAAATTTTATGGAGTCATATTTAATTCCTCTTCAAATTTTATTTTTACATCACCTTAAAATTAGTCCTAGATCAAAATATATAAGTAAAATATAGAGTACTGGTTTTTCCTTTGTTAAATTCAAATGCCAATGGTCACTATGTAAACATTAAACATCAGACACTTTGACCTCATCTCATGCTCCCTAAAAAAATTTAAAAAATATGAATGATAAATATCCTCATAATTATCTTGGTATTTAACTTTAAATTCTCACCATTGATCTTCGATCTAAGCTTCTACGATTTTGGCACTTGGCAGTTCTATGTGTCTTCTACACATTATATAGCTAGTCACCAATGAACGTCTACCACTTGACAGCTCCACGTGCCTTCTAAGCACATTTAATATTTGAATATAATGATATTAAAAATTTTTTAATCCCCACATGAAATCTTGACTATTTGACTCAATACGCTCCATTAGATCATAATCTACACAATCATACGCTCACCATTGATCTCTATCTGACAGGTTTCATGCTCGCCATTAGATCTGCTACACAAACTCTATGATTATGAAACATGTCACTAAAGCATGTAATATTAACTATTTTAATCTGAACCATGTTATTGGATCCTTATCTGGTCAAATTAATTGATTGCTATTATATTTGTGATCTGATTAAATGCTCATCGTAGATCTTCGATATCACAAATTTGGCTAAGTATGGGAACTTAGTGAACTCCACCAACTTTCACCTTAATAAATTTTGATACTCTTAACCTCATGACCTAAAATTTGATCCACATGATCACCTTTCATAGGGAAATCCATACTTGTATCAATCTACTATTTAAACCTTCACATATGTGAAATATAACATCATTAAATTGCTTACTTAGATTTATCTGTCAAGATGACAAATTGAACCTAGACACTCAATTGAATATTTTGATCAATTTTTTTCCCTTCCATAATCACTCTAAGAACTCATAACATCCCATAGGGTCTCTAAAACATGTCCATATCATCAATATCATCCATCAATAACCTTATTAAGTCAAACACTCTCCAAATCATAAATCTGATCACTTTGTCATTAATGCACAAATACCACATGCTCTCTTTGACATCAATGAGAACCAAACATCAATGAAAAAGATGAAAAATTTCACCATTTAATTTCTTGGTATTATGCAAGACTAGTGTGGTCAAGTATTTGTTAATGTTTTATGAGAAGTGACAGACAAACATTTTAGATAACTCTTCAAAAGTGAAGATAAATTCTTTTGGGAGTCTTGAGAACCATTCAAGGACTTATCCTCTGAGGTTCTATGGGAATAAACACAACACAAGTTTGTTGTTATAATCAATGTCTACACATGCATGATAAAATCTCATTAGATGTTCCCTGAGATCTCATTTTCCTTTGTACTTATCAAATTTAGGGAGTTCAAAATATTTGGGGAATGGTTTAGTCATCTTGCTCACATCATAGGGATATGATCAAATCTCTTCAAGATTAAATTGATTTTATTGGTTGTAGGAACCATATTAAAATCCTTGGACCCTATCCTTGATGTTTTAAAATTATTACATTAGAAGAAGGGATAGTTGATCCATTTGAATAAAAGAATTTGGTGGTTGATTGGTAAATTGGTTTATTTGTTAGGGGATGTCTAAAAAATTATTGGGAATTTGATTGTTATAGTTAAGGTTTTGAGGGTGGGAAAAATTATTGTTGTTATAACCGAGGTTTTGACTAGTACCAAAATTAATTTGACTTGAACTTGGGTTGAAAACAACATTGGTTTGGGTTAGGTTTGGATTTTGGATAGAACCAAGATTAGGATTTTGCATGAAATTTGAACCTGCCTGGTTTAGATTTGGGTTAAAGTTTTGGTTGTTTGACATGCTAGTGCTATAGTTTATGGGATTAAAACTAGTGTTTTGACCAAATCTTACTTGGTTAAACACATTTGGATTATTTTGTTGAGGAATGTTAGGATTTGAACTAAATTGGTTGAAACCTACATTTGGGTTAAAGTTAATATTTGTATCATTAAGGTTAATGTTAGCATTGGATTGTATTTGATTTTGGATTGAATTATTATTTAGATTTGGGGTGTATTTAAATGAAAGAACTGGGTTAGAACTAGGTTGGTTTTGACTTAGATTGAGATTTAGAGGAACTAGTCCCAACATCAATTTATTTGATATATTTGGATTTACACTTGGATTGTTGAATATGTCTGAAGCAACATTTAAGCTAAGATTTTGTACTTAATTGTGCAAACCAGAATATGCATTCAATTTTTGGTTAGGATTGGATATGATAGGTGAGTTTTGAAATCTATGATTTGGATTGATTTGTGAGTTTTAATAAATATTCACACTCTGATTGATTTGATCATAACCCTATAAGTTTGGGTGCATACCAAAATTAGGTGTAATCAAATTTTGGTTGTGTTAGCCATTTTTGGCCCACATAAGAAGCTCTAACATGGTTTAATGAAGCATACATGTTCTAATGTGTTTTAAATATATGGATCATAGAATATATTGTAGAGACCCTATGGGGTATCAAGAAGTTCTTGAAATGAGTGTGGAAATGTAAGGGATCCATTTAATTCTTCATTGAGTTCACCTTTACATTTTAGATCTAGTGGTAAAATGTATAAGTAGGTAGTTTGTTGAGGCTAAATCTCGCATGTGTGGATGAGACAAGAAGAATTAGTCATATGGGTTCATTCACTTTTGTGCCAAATCCTAGGTCCTCCACTAAAGTGAAAATGAAGTTATGCATGTGAAAATTTGACTATTTAGTTGGTTTTCACTAAGTTTCCCATACTTAGCCAAATGAGATCGATAATCGCCAAGACATCACATGGAGAAGATATGGGCTAGTCAATTTGGGAATTCAATATATTCACCTATAAAGCTTCTAAAACTACTGAATCAACGCTTTTTTTCCTTTTTACCAAAAGAACATCTCCTAAAATTTTGGTGCCTCCATGTTTCTCATGCTTAAATATGAAAATTTGGTCAAAATAGACTTACAACTTAAGACATTCGTGCCAACATCAAATTAAGTCTTGAGAAAAAATCTATTTGGGCTTAAATTTGATGGTTTATGGGATGTCAATCACATTCTACAAGACATCGAATGATGGTCAGTGGGATGTCAAATTTAAGGACAAGCAAGGTAAATCCTATTGAGCTTAAATTTTATAGTCACATGACCGTCAATGATGGTCACATGAATGTCATTTGATAGGAGTGAGGATGCCAATTTTAAGGCCATGAGCTATCCATTGGATTTTAAATAGTGGGTCCTAGTAGATTGATGGTTGACATTTGATCATGGTTTTATAATTAATTGAAAAAATTGGTTAAAGAGTCAACAAATCTCAAGGATGAATGTGTGCATGACAAGTGTTAAAGACACATTCAACTGGTAGAAGATCGATGATCCACAAGCCTTTTTAAAGATTAAAATTGATGGAGTGAGTTGAGTCAACTTGTCAATGAGTTGAGTCAAATTTTGATAACCAATCATATCAAAGATGAACCCTAGATTCTTGACATTTGTTGAGAATTTATTTTCAACCATGGACATAGGGTTTTTTAGGGTCTTCTTGACATCTTTAAAACTAGTTCAAATGCCATAGAGCGGTCAATATGATGTAGTAAGATACAAGGAACACATATAGATTACCATTAAGGTTAAAAAAAGACCTTTGGTTCATATTTTTACTTAGGTATAGTTTTTTTTTGTAATAGTGTTCACCTTTTTTAAGGAGGATCCATGTATGCATATATGGGTTTTTTGGTTCTCACAGAGAAAGGATGGGTCTATTTAGACCTAGTATCATACAAAAAACTTATTTATAGTCTATAGGTCTATAATGATATGGAAATTATAAGAAAACCAATAACCTTAAATTAGTTTTCTACCTATAGATAGACATATGATCTAAACATGAAGCTAAAGCAAAGATATAACTAATGTAAAAGATCTTCATTCTTCAGCATGGCCGTAGTCTCAAAAAGCAATCACCTAAAATTCATTGATTCATGATCCAATCAAATTCATATGCATGAGGTTTTATCTTTAAATGAGATATGACATGGAGGATCAAATAAAAGGTCTAGTATTTGGAATTGAATTTAGGAGCATTCAATGCATCCTTAAAAATTTTAGGGACCTTCTCACTGAAAAAGCAACATGTAGTGTTCTAATTGATCAAAAAGGTGGTAATGTTTCCATTCATTGAGAAGAAAAAGGTGGTGTCTTAGGTTCATTTTATGACCCAGGACAGGTGTTATTTTTTGATATCATAGTCACACATCCTTTTGGCAAACTTTCTTCTTCTATATCTCCTATCTCATTCCCATGGAGGGGGTTCTCAGCTTTTAGAATTTAGCATTTTATTTCTTGAGACAAGAATGCTCATCAAGACTCTTGCAAGAGTGTGATCATTTGATAAGGTTAAACACTATCAAAATATTGTAAGAACTACCTTTTGAAGTAATAAGATTGACTCTTTTCCTATTTCTTATCTTTAATTAGTGTTTAACATGCTTATGTATGGTAAATTTGTGAAGTAAATTCTTCCTATTTGTTGTCCTTCTACTTGCCTCTTTGAAGGTGTTTTCAAACTAACATGTAGGTCTAGATTAGTGTTCTGTTTAAACCTCTTCCATGAAATATTTATGAAATTAGTGAGATTAAGTAAGTCATAGTTGTATTTTGCTAATTCAGTGTGTGTTGAAGCTTATATGAGTAACTATTTAACTTTGGTGCATCACCTTTTTAGCCTTATTAGGAGACCTTATCATCTTTCTAACCCTTTTCCTTGTGAAACATTAGTTTTAGGTGAACATCAAGAGGAAGCTAACCTTCTTCAGATGTTCAACCCCATTATAGGATACCCATAACCTAGGTTTATCCCAATATTATATCTTAGTTGAAAAGAGCTTAAAGAACCCTCTCTAAGGGTTAAAATTAAGCCTATAATAGTTTATAACATGCATAGTGGGACCCACTTATTTCAAAGGAAGTTTGATCAAATTTGATGTTGGTTTGATCAAATTTACAGTAGTTAAGTTCCAAAAAAAAAACATTTAACAGCTCCAAAAAGGAAGAATCAACACTCTGGTGTAGAATAATAGCTTAATCTCATGCCAAAGCTAACAACAAGGTCAAATTCAAGAGGTATTAATTTTTATTTTTTTGAAATACCCTTAAATTCATCAAAAAGATTAAGGTTCACCAATACTCATCCATATCAAGGAAATTTTGATCCTAGGTCATTTCCAAAGCCTAATCCTGAAAGAAGCCCTTTTTTAACCCATTGCATAGCCATAGAAACCCCTAGAGCTTTTGTGTATTTTAATGGATAAATCCCTCTATTCCTTGCTCACTATGATCCTATCCCAATTTTATCCCTCAAAAGTGTTCCTTATTACACTAGAAACCAAGCTATAACACCCTTTGAGCACCTTATAAACAACCAACTTTTCCAATATCGATAATGTCACTAAGGAGAATATAATGATTAGGTTTATAGCTAATTATTTCAAAGGAAAGGCCCTAGAAGGTATAAAGTCCTTGATTCTAACTCCATTTAAACATATAATGAATTAGGGGAAGCCTTGTGCAAAATATTTGAGCACAAAAGTGACCATTTATCACTTGTAGAACAACTAACTACCATTAAAAGAGCTCCTTATGAAGTCATGCAAGACTTCAACATAAGGTTCCAAAAAACTTGGGATAGAATCTCGATCATAGTTAGACCAACCCCTAACTTTTCCTTCTTATATTATTTAAAGGCTTTAAATAGTGACATATCAATTATGGTCCAATCTATGGGAAGAAATATATCATTAAGGCAAAAAATTATCTAGTTCAATCTAGCAAACTTACACCCAGACCACCAATGCCCTTATTTCCTAAAATCAGACCACCTCCTATTGTTATTGCACAATTTAATGTAATTATTCCTACACCAAAAATTGTTTCAATCCTTGCACCAAGGAAAGAGAAAGCTTCCACTAGTGGATCTAGTGATTTATTAGAGAAAATAAACTTTCAACAGCTCAAAAGCATATTTTATTCTTGGAAAATGAATTATTAAATGTAAAAAGGCATAAAGCTTTCAATAGGCCTTATCAAAGTTCTTATCATCCTCAGTAATAATTCTTTCAAGAAAATAGGCCTCTATATAAAGGGAACTACTAAGGTTAGGGCCAAGGTTAAAACCAAGGATAAGGGTAACATGGCTATAACAGGAAGAATAACTTCAATCCTAATGTTGGTAGTATTTCCAACTCCTTGGTCCTAGTTAAAAATAATGTGGCTAAAGAAACATAGGGTACCATAACTTAGAACTAGTCCTTTGGTCAACATATTGTTCCAAATATTGACCTTAACCAAGCCTTCAGTGATCAATGGTAGAAAGCTACTTATTTTGGATACAACCAAGCTCTTAGATTCAAAGGTACCTATGATGACTAGACTAGACGAGCCTCCACAAGGTTAAGGGCCTAATTAGGGACCAAATTAGCTAGATGTTATAATGATGAACTATGATCAAGAAGAGTGCTACGCATCCAACCAATAGGCTAGTTTTGGCCATGCCTATATTCCAGTGGCAAAAAACATAAGATTTAAAAGAAAGGACATGGATGGTAACATTGAAGAAATCAAAGCAATTCCAACCATTACCCATTCATTGACAAATCTAAGTGAACCTGATGTCACTCCAAAGGTCCTAGTACCTCCAAAAAATAAGAGCCAAAGGAATCTTTTTGTGCCCCAAGGTTCACAAGTTTAATAAACAATAGTGGTGGCTCCCAAACCACAAGCAAAGGTTGGTGGTTCACCCATCAATATTTTTAAACAAATGAAAAAAGTCAAATGTGAGTGTGCCTATGTGGGATATGCTCTACATGCTAGGCCAAGTAAACATCCTTTAAGAAGGACTATCAAAGATCAATGTTACAGATAAACCATCAATCAAGGTGAATGAGGTTCTCACCAATGTAGCCAAAGGGTCAGAGGAAGGGCAATAAAGTAAAGTAGTCAAGCCTCCTCCCTTTTATATTTTAGTAATCATTGGCAACTCTCTGGTACATAATTGTTTAGTGGATAATGGGATTAGTACCTTAGTGTTGCCAAAGTCCATAGCTGATTAGCTTGGTCTAAAATATGAGCCATAGTCTAAAGGAGTGATGTAACTTTATGGTTCTTCTCCTAAAACATCAAGTATAATTAGGGACCTCAATATGACCCTACAAGCCTATCCTAGTGTTTTGGTGGCCCAAGATGTATTGATCTTGGATGTGCCTCCTCACTTTGCACTATGCTTATCTAGGGAGTTCACAAAAATATAGGGGCCATCTTGTAGTAGACTGGTCCTAAATGGAATTCAAGATAAGGTATGGAACCAAGGTGTCAATCAAAGCTGAGCCCATTGCATAATTCCATATAAAAGCTTATGAACTAGATAATGTCAACATCAATTGCACCATCATTGATGAAAATGAATTTATAATGGGGTAGGATTTGAACACTCATCCAGAAGAGGTACTAGACATGTTCTTGGATGAGCTATGGAATGATAATCAATTGGTAGGCCCCTTAAAAGGTGTTGAATAAAAGGACTTAGGTATTTTTTATTTGCATGAAGAAAACTAGCCTATTCCATCCCTCATGAGGGCTCAAGAAGATTCTAATGGTCTATGAAAGTTGTTCTTTGATGGCTCAAGGAGAAATCATGGGGTGGGTATTGGTGTCATGCTAATATCCATTTAAATAATAAGTACTTCTATTCATATAGGTTATAATTCAAATGCACTTAAAATGCAATAGGATTTGAAGGTCTCATCCATGGCCTTCAATGGGTCAATAAGAGAAAGATCAAGTAGCTGAAAGTCTATGGGGAAAGTGAATTGGTTGTGAACTAAGTTAGAAGTTAGAATACCACTAAGAATCCTCTAATGAAATCCTACAAACATAGAGTGTGAGACCTCATTGAGGACTTTGAAGCTTTCAACATCCAATCAGTTTTGATAAGCCAAAACCAACATGTTGACATGGTAGTAGCTATGGGGACTCATTTTGACATCCTCAATGAATTTAAAATGACCAAGTTTCAACCACATGTCAAAGTTTTAATAAGACCATCATTGCTAGATAATGAAGCTCATTGGCAAGTCTTTGAAAATGATAAATAGATTACATGTTTCTTGCATTAAGAAGTAGAGTTCTCCTCCCTCAATCGATAAAAATTACAACATCAGTATGGGGATCAAATTGTTCAATTAATTTCCAATAAGCTTCATAAAGGGCTAGTCACCCTAGAAAGCCTCTTTCATGAAGGATACCATATGAGGAAGGATAAATTAGTGATGTAAAATAATGAATAAAACTATGAAAGAATTCTTATCTTTGAGGAGAAACTCCTCAAGGTTGGAAAGGTAAGTACAAAAGTTGAAAGGCATGATTTTATAGAGCTTTGTAAGGAATACACAAAAATATTTGCTTGGTAATATAGGGACTTAAAGGAATTTGATCCTAATCTAGCCCAACACATAATAGAGCTAAAGGCTAATACCAAGCCTATCAAGTAGAAGTAGAGGCCCATAAATCCCAAGATTGTGGAGCTCATGAGAAAGGAGCTTACCAAGATCATGAAATCTAGGATCATCTTCCCAATTAAACACTGCTCATGAGCAACTAATCTAGTACCTATTAAAAAGAAGAGTGGGGAGTGTAGACACAAAAAATATGCATACTATGATTCCAAATGTCATAATTCCCATGGACCACCTTAGGACCCAATTGGGACCAATTTATCCCTTTGACCCATAACCAAACTTAACCCAAGTCAGTTTGACAAAACTAACTTATCTCAAAATTTTACCAACTTTTACCCTTCACCCTCAACCATCGATGGTCACGATGACCACCAATGATCACATTGAGCATTAATGGTCAAGGTGTACCTCTTTAACCACAAACATGCAAACCATCCACTTGATTTTCTATATATAACTTGTCTAAATCCATGTGTAAGCTATTACATGATCAATTTAAAATTAGGAAGCTTAGTTCATGTCTTATTACAACTCTCTTGCCTTGTCTATAAGAAGAGAGGAATAGGGAGGTGAAAATCTTATGAAATTATTATCAAGAGCTTGTACATCCAAAGATCCTTGGTTTTATAGGTTAATCATAATCAACAACCTAGTGAACCAACTATCACATCAGAGAGCCAATTTGCTACCATAGCTCCACCAAAGCACCAAGTACCATTACTCTTTTAGAATCATGTCAGACTCCACCAATGAGTCAATCAACTCAAGCATCCACCTGATCAACTTTCTATAAGATAAGTACTTTATTTCCAACATTTAGTTACTTTATTTTCTCTTTGCACTCATCCCAACACCAACCCATCTCCCACAAATCCCTCTTTGTGATCCTGTCGATCAGCCATTTACTAGTCTAGATCTACACACAATAACTACTAATGGTTGTCTCAACTACCAATAGTCTATCCAACCACCAATGATCATCCTGACCATCGATAGTTACCTTAACTACCATGGTCAATCCAACTATTGATGGTCAACATAGCAATAAATTCTAGTAACTGTATTCCACCTACCTAACCTCAATCAAATCTAATTTTTTATGTCCCTACCTATTCACAAACCTCTGAATAATTTTTTAAAGTAGACTCTAATCACCTAGCACTAGTATTAATTAGCTTATTGTTTTTTTCATCATTTCTAATCTATTTCTTAAAAAGCATTTTTGTATTCAAATTCAATACCTTTTTGATTATTGATGCAAGTAATTTTTATTCTATTTTATAAACTTAATTTTCTAAAATGTGTGGATTGACAGCGCCTAAGGAAGCTCTTACTTTTTGGATCTAGCTATCGCTAAGCAATCCACTCAACTATCTATCTAACCAAAAAATTTACTTCAGTGATTTCTTATTTTTAGGTCATCCTCCCAAACCAAAGAGGATCTCTTAGCAATCTTCTAATTTCACACATGCACAATCAAATAAGTTTTTCAACCACACCTGTACTTAGTTTCTTCTTTTTCCTTTTTTAAATCATAAGCAAAAATTTATTGAAACATTTTGGCATGCCCTGTGGGACCCTTGTGTCCTTGGGTTTTTTTTGCTTGCACCTTTTCTCTATTATATGCTCATGAATGAAATTAAAATTTTCTTTTAGGCTTACAATTACGTGCATACATCGACTACTTACACATTTAGCTTACATAGTTTAACTTAAAGTAAAGTAATCTATCATAGCTTCAGTCTTTATTTTACACAATTAAACATCAATTTTTTTTGAAACAAGGCCTTACTAGGATTTCATCACCTAGTAGTAACCTACTTTCTCGAAAATCTTACTTGGAGGTCATTACCAAGGGTAGAACCAACTCAGATCTTTGGTTGAGTATAAACTCTGGATATCAATATATATTGGCTAAGCATTCGACACCCTTATTACTATGATATATGAAGTGAGGGGGTAGGACCCAATACCAAGCCACATATTGATTCTAATATAGATTCTTTTTGAGATCCTAAACATACCCTAAAATCAACCTTATACCTCCTTTCTAATACCCACTCTACAAGCCAATTTCTAGTCACACAACTTCTTAAGGCATAAGCCAAAAGTGAGATTAATAAAAAATTTATGGCTTAACGTCTCTTTTAGAGTGTGATTTGATTTCTATGATCATTTATTGTCTTATTTTTTTTTGAGTATGGAGGTTATTTATATTTTCCCTCTCCCCTATCTCTTATGGTTCTCACTTGCCAATAATGAAGGAACCTTGTGAAGTAAAACCCATCACCAAACAAACCTACCTCTTCCACCTCTTCATCCATAGATTACATCTCTAAACTAGTAGATTCTCCTCTTCCATTGGGAAGTCTTACTTTCCCTCAAGACGTTCCCCAAGGAGATGCATATTTTTCCACCTTCCTGGATAAAAATTTTATGGCCTTACAACATTATCTTACAACCATGTCTTACTGTACCCTAGCTTCAACCCCACCCATAGATCCAATTTATGGCATGCCTCTCCACCTCATGGTGAGCACCTGTATTGCTAGAATTATGACTCAACCATTGGCTATTTAAGCCTCCTCATCCACTAATAATCCCTTTGAGACTACTATAGACAACTAGCCAACCCAAACTATAAACACCCTTATAATTTCCAGTCCTACCAACAACTCCTCCACCTTAGGATCAATCCAACCTCTATCCACCTACACTCTTTCCACTATGGGAGTGCCTACCTATATCACTACCATCCTTCCTTAAGCTACCCCCAATCCATCAACCACTACCCTACTTTAGATCTTTTTGGTGTCCATACTCTCCACCTTAACACTGATCAACACAAGCGTCACCACTCTTTCATTGGTCACCAACCCAACTACCACTCCTATCCAACAAGAACCCCTTACACCAAACCTAAACTACATCCCTAACATACAAAGGCATGTACCCCTACGCACTACCCAACCACTTGCATCTACCTACCCTTATATACCTTCCACCCAACCATTGGCATCCACATACAAATATGTAGTAACTTCCCATCCTTCTACCCCCTATTAGTATGTCACCCAACCACCACAACATATGCATCTTACAAAATTATAGGTGCACAAATCCAAGTGGACATAATTAAGATGATTATGGAAGATATGACCACCTTAGATTCATCCATCTTGGGTGCTCACAACATCTTATCATATGACAAAATATATAATGATCCCATCCATCCATCTGTACCTATTAGGCTATATCCTCCCCAATGGGAACTTTTCAAGTTCTCTAAATTTTAAATTAAGTAGGATCACCAACAACACCTTAGGGAATTTAGGTATGCTTGTAATCTAATTACCTATGATGATGCACTCCTCCATACCTTCCCCATGTCCCTAGTCAGTTTGGAATTGGATTGGTATAATGTCATACGTAAACACTCCCTATTCTCCTTCATCCAGTTGGATCGAACTTTCTTGGACGACTTTTTGATCAATATCTCTAAGAAATTTTATATCACTGACCTCTACTCTATCTAAAAATTTGAGGATGAATCCATTACTAATTTTGTATCTTATTGGAGGAGCTTAATTAACCAAATTTCATTTTCCTTGCCTTAACCCAAACTCATAAAGCTCTTTGCTTAGGCATGTGATAAGCATATCTCCTCTAAAATACATTTCTAAAGCTTTTGAACCTTTGATCAAGATTTTACCATGGCTCATAAGTTAGAGAGAAGAGATATTGATGAAGGAAAGTTAAAACTAAAAAATAAGAACTCCACCTATAAAACTAATGAGGCCTCTTCTTCCAAACCAAACAACTAATCCAATACCAATACCAGGGGAAAGGGAACCATGAATGTAGTTATAATTAAAGCCATTCCTCCACCATCTATCAGCCAACCAAATTCCTCTAGTTCCTCAAAGCAAAACATGCAGAACTAAAACTGTAACAACTAGAAGAAATTTACTCAGCTTGGAGATTCTTATGCTTAAATCTTGGAGAAGTTATTGAAAGATAATATTATTCAAATTCCTCCTATGAAAACCCCTTATTAGTTTGATTCCTCTCATCCTACACCTACTTGGTATAATGAGAATGATCTATGTACCTTCCATCAGATAATAGGACATGAAGTTAGTATGTACAATACGTTCAAGAGCTTTGTCCAATCCCTCATTGACAAGGGGGAGCTTGCATTAGACAACCCCAATGTACCATTAAACCAAGCCTTTGATATATTTAGGTAACCTTTCCCAAACCATACTCCTACCACTAATGAGAATAACCAGGTTAAGTGTTCTCATGATGCCCATATGATCAATATGGTCCTTGATGCACTCATTATCAAATTGCTTGCTACCCAATCTCTCAATTTTTTGTTTCCTCTACTTTAATGAGGTAGTAGAGTCACCTTCCCTTTCTTTAGAAACCCAAATTAAGGAAATATGATCTTTTCCTCCTCCATTTATTGAGGTAGTGGAGTCCTTAAGCACTATTTCAACTAATATAATGGAATAAACAACCATCACCACCTTACCTTTACCTTTAACTATTGAGAAACTCACCCCTCCCTCAAAAATCATTCCCAAGTAGGAAGTCCTCATGTCCACTCCTCCCACAGAGGAACCACCTATCTCAAGTTTTCATCCTTTGATTAAGGAAGAGGATTAGGTTATCATCTCTCTTTCCCAACTAATGGGTCTATCATTTGAACCTACTACCCAGGGAACCAAACTAATCTATAAACCATTCTCTAGACTAGTCTAAAGACTAGAGTTTATTTTCAAACCCAATATAGACCAGGATACCTTTTGGTAGTAACTAGGCCTCCCTTACATTACCAAATTGGAACTTCTAACCCTTTCTTTGGGTGACCAATCCATCACCCCTATTGACCAGCTTATTGACATATCTACCCTATCAACCATAACCTCTACCCAACCAATCAAAACCTCTACCCAACCAACTAAAATCTCTACCAAACCAACCAAATCTCAACCACCTAAGTCAACCATGAGCCAAATAACCAAAACCCCTTCTGTCACCCCAACCAAATCAACCAAAATCCTTGGTACCATCCTTACACCATGCCTTAGTCACCCATCTATGAAAGTAGACCTAACCTCTTCAAACCTACCAACCAAGTGCCAAACTAGAGCAACAAAAGAGGTAAAACCACCCAAAGGCCCAAATTTTACTTCTCTCAACCTTTCCCTTTATTTTGGGACCTTATCCCTCTACCTTGAATAGGAATCCCATTATCTCTACCAAAACCCCACCACCTCATTTAGTTATACCTTCATAGTTGATTTTTGATGCACCTCTATTCACTACACCAATAATACCCAGGCTACCTACCTTATAATATTATACCTCTAGCTCATCAGCCTCCTTGTCTAGACCAAATCCATCAACCAAGTGCACTACCTTACCTAAGTCACCTATCAACAAACCTACTTCTAAACAATGTTATACCTCAACAACCAAAGCCAAGAGCACTAAACCTTTACCACCTTTAGCTGAATCCTACTCATGCAATTTCCATAGGTTATTACAAACTTCTTGTTTGGATTTTACCTTTATCAGACCATTTGACCCCCTTGCTTCAAAACCGATCTAGTATAATGACCATCGAGTATGTTTGTATCATAGGACACCTGACCATGACATGAAGAACTACAAAGCTCTCTAAACCATTATCCACTAGCTTTATGATGAGGATGATTTATTAACAAACAAAACTCTCATGATCCCTATACTAATCCCATGAACAACCATACCTACCCAATGCTTACCTACTCCTCCACTCTCACCTCAGATTGAAGATGAGTCTAACCAATCTTCTACCCCAACTTCCCCTCCTATTCATACTATCAACATGGTCATAAGATCATAGTAAAAGGGTAAGGGGAATGCTAAGCTATCCATTCCTTAGACGTATACATCCTCCACCTCCCAACCAACTGAAACCCTTCCATCTCCATATTCAACCAAAACTAAGGTATTTATTTTAAGTACCTCTAAACCTAACCCCTCAAAATCCATCAAGAGAGTTATCCTCAAGCAACTTCACTAGACCCTGATGAAGATGAGTTTGTATGAGTTGATCTCTACTTCTACCCATCACTACCAAGCACTAATAAAGGATTTTCAATCCATAAAGGTCTAACCTAAATATCCCCAACCTCTAGTAGCCTTCATTGTAACCCTTCAAATTTCCAACCTTGTTACCTTTAAGGATTCAAAAATACCTTCCATTTATCTAGATGACCCAAATCCCCCTCTATTAATATTTACATCAACCAAACCCACATCAAATGGATCATGATTGATGGGGGAGATACTATTAACATCATCTCCTCCCATGCCTATAACTAACTCAACCTACCAACAATATCATGTCTAAAACCTTATCCATCCTTTAATCATTCAATGATATGATTACCATTACCTAGGGAACTATTATCCTCCATATCTATCTAGGACCTCAAATGCTTCCCAAACTCTTATATGTAGTGAAAGGTGAATTCCAATCTAATGTTTTGTTGGGACAACCCTAGATCTACTCCATGGGTTACATCCCCTCCACCCTTCACCATTACATAAAATTTGAGTATAAACACTAGGTCATCACCATCCAAGCTAACCCAAGTCCTTTCTTGACATATAACATGACCTATCACCCTAATGATGTCCTCATACCTCTATCTAGCACACCCTTAGTAGCTAAAGACCAACCTTTAACCATTAAAGTTGATATCATATCCCCTTCCATCGATGAGCAATCCCCTAATTATTCTATCCCTTAAGACCAAATCTATAACATGGACCCTTTATAATCAACATTCTATCACCTTTCATTGGGGAATATCACCTTTTAGCCCTTGATGCTTTCCCTATTACTCACGAGTATGGGAAACTTACTAACTAACCAGGATATGACTCTAATATAAAAACTATTGTTCCCTTTGGACCTCCTTACTTTTAGACATGTTTTATCTATGGGGGAATTGAAAAACCCCTTGGTGCTACTAACACCTCTCTTACACCTTGACCATTCACCATCAGTTTCTCTTGCCTAGATAAAGTGAACTTCACCAAGACATACTTTTATTAGTGTGCTTGAAAAGTCTTTGGTCTTGGGAAATATGAGCATGGCCCACATAAATTGGTTACCATTGAAACCAAAAAGCCTCATGAGAAACATGACCTCAATTTCATCCAACCCAACAAGAAGCAACCCAAACCACATACCACGACCATTGTTGAGGAATATACCCCTTCTTCATCAGCCTTTCCTTCATCTGCATGTGAGGATGATGACATCATCCCACATAACTTTTTTTCATCAACATGATTAGCCTAAGACCCTTGAATTTTTAGGAGGGGACAACCGTAACCATCCCTTTGAGTAATCCTAAGATGATAGGGGATGAATCTACTACTATTAACACTATTCAGGGTCAGGATGATGATTCTATTCTCACCTACCTTGGTGCTCCAGATTCTTCCATCCATAAATCCCTTATTCTCAAGACTTCAATCATGTTGAATGAATCTACCATAGATATCAACTTATGTACTCTAGAGAGCCCCTATATTGTCAAAATTAGCCAATCATTGAATGCCAAGAAACTTCAAGATTTTCCCTCTTTCCTCTACGACTACAACATAGCATTCACTTTATTTTATAATGATATGCCTAGAATTAACCCTACCATTACTAATCATAATATAGTCACCCACCATGATACCAAACCCATCAAGTAGAAACTTTGATGCATGCACCCTCACATAGCCCTTCTCATCAAATAAGAGCTTCAACATCTTCTATCTATCAATTTCATTTAACCCATTAAATACACCTAATGGGTCTCAAATGTTATACCTATCACTATAGCCAATCAAGTCCCCATGTTATTTGATGGGTCAAAGTTTCAACATGATAGGGGAGTGGGTATCATCCTTATCCCCTTTGATGGTGAACGTCTTCCTTTGTCCTTCAAGGTTGACTTTGAATTTACCAACAATATTGATGAGTATGAAGCCCTAGTGATAGTCTTTCAAACTACCATCACCCTAGGAGTCAAAACAATCAATATATTTGGTGGCTCCCAATTTGTGGTTAATCAAATCAATAACTCTTACCAGTGTAAGAATGATGTTTTGTAACAATACAAAAAACTAGTTGACAAATTCATAGCATCATTTGAACACTATGACATCCAATCAACCTTGTGTTCTACTAATAAGTTTATCGACACCATGGCCTCCCTCACCTCTTAAATCCCATGTATACCCTTTGAATCTAAACTATCTATTATTATCCATAGATTTACCCAACCTTCCTATGTCAAATTAGATTCTCCCACCATTTTTAATGTGGAGGAAAGCCAACTTACCCTTTGGTATTAATAGACCTTCAACTACCTCAATCTTGACATAATTCCTTTTATCCTTTCCAAGAATACTCAAAGAGAATTTATCCAAAGCACATCATGTTACAACATTATGGAAGGAGTTCTTTAAAAACATAGCTTTGATGGCATCCTCTTCTATTACCTATGTAGTCATAAAGCCTCTCATGCTATCAGGGAAACACATGATGGTATCTATGGGGGACACTTTAGTGGCCTCACTATAGCTAAATGTATCCTTCACCTTGGCTATTACTAGCCTACCCTTACCCAAAACTACTATGATTATGTGAAAAAGGGTGTTAAATGTGAGTAACATTCCAATTTACATCATGCACCTAGCCATAGTCTTCATGTTTCTACTAATTTCTCACCATTTTCACAATGGGGTCTAGATCTCATTAGTGAAATTAATCCCCATTCCTCATAGAGAAACCAATCTATCATCACTATGAACAAATATTTTACCAAGTGGGTAGAGGCTATTCCTCTAGTCTTGACCAAAGTGGAAAATATTGATGACTTTATCAACCATCATATCATCTATTGCTTTACTGTTCCTCATAAGATTATAACTGACAATGGTAAATATTTTAAGAACAAGTAAGTCTAGGGTCTATATGATGCATTGAACATTAAGTTAAGCTTCTCCTTGCCCTATCAGCCTCAAGTGAATGGATAGGTTGAGGCTCTAATTAAACTCTTAACAACATTCTAACTAAAATGGTTAATGCATCTAGTCAAGATTGGAATTTGCATATCCCCTTCACCTTATGGGTGTATCTCACTATCATTAGAACCCCTACAGGTGTTATATCTTTTTCTCTTGTGTTTAGATTGGAGGTTGTCTTGCCTCTCAAAGTCTAAATACCCTTTATTTGTATATCATTATAAGATCTCATTACTAAGGATAATTGTTGTCAGCATCATTTAGCTCAACTTGAGCTACTTGACGAGCGTCTTTTATCATCCTTTACCCATCTTAATGTCTATCAAGAGCATGTCAAGCATGCCTATACAAAACACCTCAAAGTGTGAGAATTAAAAATTAGAGACCTCATCCTAAAATAAAATAAACATGTCACCAATATGGAGAAAATCAAGTGGGGTAAGTTTGCTTTCAATTGGCTTAGACCCTATATCATAACCCACAAGTATGGATCAGGAGGTTATCAGTTGTCCTCTCTTAAATGTAACCCAAAACATGAAATCCTAAATGCTTCACATCTATGTCCAAATTTGTGTTAAGAAATATCAAGTTCTTCTTTTGTTTAACCTAAGCTTATCCCTTGTTATCCACCCATATTCAACTCCCTAATTCAGGGGCAATCGATTAAAACTGAATCATATAATTATATGTCATAGTCATAGCGTAATCTTGAATAAAGGGTACCAAAACTCTATCCATGACATGATTTTCATGGTACTTTCTACCCCTTGATTGGAATAAATTCCCATGATCATTGTCACCTAAACTTCTTTTTACCTAATCAACCTCTTGTGTTTTTAGTTTTGCCTTCATAAAGGTGAACCCTTAAACCTATATAAACATGTCTATGTCAAGAAAAATCAAACAATCATAAATCCAAATCCAAATCATGGGCCGCTCCTAGCATTCATGGACTTCTCCCTTAAAGGAAAATTGCATAAACATATTAAAATTGCACAAATATAAGGCAAACTACTCCCTTGAAGGACTGATATCACAAAGCCTTGAATAAAGCACATAAACTTAGACCACTCCCTTGAAGGATGGATGAGTAAAGCATTTGTCAAAAGCACAACAATTTATTGGAAGCTTCCTATGTTGATCATCTTCCCATATATAGCAACAAAACATAAGACCCATTCTCAAAATCATAACAAAAGCAAACTAATTTTGAAAACTACAATCATCTTTCACACAACATAATAAAGTGGAAAACTCATTCGACTTTCACAAGTAGACTTCCCACATTGATCAGTCTACACTTTATATGACATAGACTTGTTTATACTAACTTTTTGGACACCTATAGAAGATGCATGCTAGTTTCACAAATAGCTTCCATTTTCATCCATCTCCCCTATAAGTAAGATATTTTGAACTTACTTAACCTTATATGGTTAAGATAATTTTTTACCAACTAAAGAGTGCTAATGTGAAACATTTGAAGGGATTATGTTCATTAAGCTAATGCAAATTCAGTTTTGTTCTAGTCCTTATTAAAGAATAAGCATTGTTCCCTCTTCTTTTCCTATCATGATTAGTTGGTATTTTCATTACAACATTTGTCTCTTGATTATATTCTCTATTCTCCCACCTAGTATTGTTAGTTACTTTACCTCATATGCTTTACCTTAAGTAAGATAAAAACAACCATAATCATAATAGGCATATTCATGTGTGTCATAACCAACAACATAAAACATAATCATAACCATAATAAACATGATCATACCATAACGTCCATGAGAAATAAAAAAATCAACCGTTTTCCACCACATGTCTAAATAATGAAGCTTATACTCATTAGAACTCAGGATGTCATAAGCATAACCATAAATAAAGCTCATCTCATGCCTACCTAGCTAAGTCTATATGAGTGTCTGGCATCTACAACATAAGCACAATCCATAATCAATATAACATCACATCATAAACATTAAATATCAATGCAAACTATGAGCATTAGCAATTGGCAAAGATCATATACATATCTCATGAGTCAAATAACATCATAAATGTGTACAATTAGATAAACATGTCTCTTTCTGAAAATGTACATCTCACCACATCAGCTCATAGGCCATAATCAAAATGATATACAATAATATATGAAATATATGAGCTATGTCATGCCCCTAGGGCACCATTGTCTCCTATCACATCACTAGATCTTGGTTCCTACCCCTATTATACCTACTAATCCCCTAGGTGTACCTTTCTATCCAGCTATAGATGTTACTCACTACCTTTGAGTCACCACACTAGCACTACCTACCAAGTTGGCTCTATACTCACCCCATCAAGGCTCTTATGGACACTGTGTCAAAACTATGTCCTCATAATAACATAACTCCTCAACTGTGGCCAAGTATAGTGTCATAGGGATACTACCTGGTGGTTCTACTAGTGTTGTAGCTACTCCTCCTCTCGGCCTCAGAGATTACCTCTATTATGTAACCAAGGAAATCAAAGACCACACCTGGTCTTTGTCACCTATAAGAGTAGAAAACTAACCCTATAAGGTAGTAACTTGACCCTATAAGCTGACCACCTACCCCTATAACACTGTGATCTATAATTGTACATTTGATAACATTATTAATACCTAACCATTGGGGTTAGACCACTATGCTTTTACTATCTGGCCCCCTCTCCCAAGTGGGTCCACATCCATAGGCCTTCTACCTTTGTCATCCCCATCAATATTTATCACTATGTATAGAGCTTTGTAACATGTCATGTACCCATATATTAAATCCAACATCATCTATCTATGACTTAAATGGTAGCTCCTCATGGTTTAGAAAAGTCAGCATGAGATGTGGCTCTAGGAATAAGATCTCTAAGTTCTCATACTTGTACCTCAAAAATGTGCCTAGAATACCTTATACCAGAAAAAACAATCTACACAACCTATAAAAAGGGATAAGTTACACCTCCCCATCTTACCTACTAAATATCCACTTGTAGCTCTATAGGGAGAGTGTCTACTTCTTATAGCCAGGCTACACTGGAAACTAGACATAAGGTCTCCAAGTGATGTCACCAATCACTAGTGCACCCACTACACCCCTAAACTAATAAATGTCTTGGGCTCCTCCCCCCACACTTAACACAAAAAATTCACCCCTTCACCATATAAATATGACTAGGAACTCAATCTATGTGTATCCTACCCATTGCAATCCCACTAGTCTTAGCACTCAAATATGCTCGTAGGCCCAATAATGTAGAACTAATCTGATGTTAATACCATACCACTTGTAGGCCTTTAATACCCATTACTCCCTATATATCTATACTAATAACATAGGTACCCAATTAAATATATTCCTCCCTAGTAGTAGATCCACTAGCACCCCTAATAGTAAATATGGGAATCTCTTACTACTCAAATTAGGAAGAGTAAAGTCAAAAATGACCATCATGAGCATAGTCATTAGTCTCCTCTCACCTGGAGCCCTCACATATATCATGTTGTAGTTGAACCCACTAGCATGCCATCATACTTGATCACTATGATCACCATATAATAACTCAATGTACTCCTCTTGCTCTATGTGATAGATAAAATCACTCTAGAAAAACAACCATGTGATCTTATGAACATCCTCAGGAAATATTATCATCTCATCGATCGATAGTAAGAAGGTATTCATATCAAGATCCCATCTCTCAATGAGTGATAGATAATAGAGGCATCCTAAGGCACATGCTAATATTACCTCATCACCCCTAACCCAACCTCCTCCATGTGTGCCTAGTCGATTGGGGTCATCTCGTGGTGGATCTTTGTAAAGATACATAACACTTGATCATGCATCTATATTTGCTCCCTGGCCTACACCAATTCAAAAACAAATCTTAGCTCTTTATCATTCACTAGCCATACCTTAACCTTTAGGTTTACATAAGTGACCTATCTCTACCCTCTCTTTACCCTCCTACTTATTTTTACCATCCAACCTCTTAGCCATGTCTATGCATAGAAAACACCATCTCATTTACCTTAGCCTTTTAATATCTAAAATTTTCCCTAGTCAACCACCGATTGTCATGGTGACCATTGACAATTAGGCATCCTTTTTCTTATTGATGTTGACCATTGATAGTTGGACTTGATCATCGATGGTCACTATGGGTGTTCTATGAATGAAATACCCAAACCTTACCTAACCCTCAAACTACCCTGACAACGTCCAAACACTCTAATATTTCCTAACATCTAACCTCATACCTACCCCTATCCCACCCTATTAATTTCTAGTTTTACCTACTAATTTATCCAAATAAAACACAAAACCCTAACTAGGATATAGTAATCCAAACTCAAGAGTTTTAACCTAACCTAACCTTAGCCCTAATACACTTATTATATCAAGCTAACCTATTAAATTTTAAGGCATACCCTACCTCATTTCATGACCACTATTATAGAGTTAGGTATAGGCCTACTTGTTCTCATCCACACTTGTGTCCTCCCTATAGCCTTGCTGGTCCCCTCAGTCCACTCTCTAACTTAGCAATCTCAACCACTAACATGTATCCACCATCAACAATTACTTTCACTGTAACACGAGAATCACTAATACTCACAGACAACACTAGTAATGTTCAAATGAGGTAAAAGTGATTCTATTTTCACTTTTAACCATTGATATTTTAGGGTTTTCACCCTAACCATCGATGGTCAGGGTGACCATCAAGGGTCACCCATGAATAACTTGACCATCGATGGTTAAGATGCTCACCTTGTTGCTTTCACCTAAGCAGACCCCTTTTTAGCAAAAACCACCCATTTTTACCCACCCTTGGAGACTATATTCTCCACCCAACTTGACCACCTTATCACCTTGCCATTGGTCTATTTTGGCCTAACTAGTATGCATTTTGTGATGACTTTTTCCTAGTCCTTTGACTATAGTGAAAACATTGTCATATTGACCACTTTATGAACTTGCACCACCTCATGCTTACCTAACCTTCTTGTGTTTTCTTGGAATCACTTCCTACCTTAAATACCTATGACACTTGACTATTTTGTGTTTTTATCGAGAGCACTTCCTACCTTAGATACCCATTAAAACACAAACATCAATTAGAAGACTTACAAGTGTACCTAGACACTATACCTAAATATAGTTATGTGGTCCACTTGTCTCTTGTCCTTCTAGTACTGACCCTTATTTTTACCAACTATGGTAGCCTAGTTAATACATGATCTCATCTATCACACCTTTTTGTCACACTTTGTGTGCTTGTTTATGCTTCAGTGCCTAACCTATCACCCACCTATATCATTATTACCTTTGTCATCACCTTCACCCACCTTATCAAACCTACCCCTGATTCTATTTTACCTCATCACCTCCTATTTTGAGGGGGAACACCTCCTCCCATACTTGAGGCAATTAGAGCTTCGACTAATAATCTATTTTTATTTTTTAGATTGTTGATTCAAAGTTGCATAAAAAAAAGTGGTAAAATGTAGACATAAAAAATCCATACACCATGATTTTGAATGTTGTGATTCCCATGGAATGCCTTAGGACCCCTTTAGGACCAATTTATCCATTTAACCCCTAACCAAACTTAACCCAAGTTAGTTTAACCAAATGAACTTATCTCACCCTTTTACCTACTTTTACCTTTCACCCTCAACCATCGATGGTTAGGGTGTACCTTCTTAACTAGCAACATGCAATCCATCTACCTTGATTTTCTAAATATAAATCATCTAAATCTACGTACAAGCCATTATATGAGAAAGTTAAAATTAGGAAACCCATTTCATGTCTTGTTTCAACTTTCTTACCTTGCCTATAAGAAGAGAGGAACAAGGAGGTGAAAATCATTTCCAATTGTATCAACAGCTTTTGCATCTAGATTCCTTTGTTTTTCAAGTTGATCATCATCAACAACCCAATAAACTAGCTATCACATCAAAGAGCCAACTTACGACTAGAGCTCCAATAAAATACCCAGTACTATTACTTTATTGAAATCATGCTAGACTCCACCAATGAGTCAACCACCTCAAACATCCACTAAATTAGCTTTATACAAGATACACACTTGATTTCAAGAATTCAATTACTTTATTTTCCCTTCATACTAAGCCCAACACCAACCCATCTCTCAAAAATCCCACTTTGTGATCCTGTCAATCAGCCATTCACTAACCTAGATCTATACATAGTAACTATCGATAGTTTTCTCAACTATCAATAGTTTGTTTAATCACCGACAATTAGCTTGATTGCTAACAGTCACCTTAATTACCAAAGGTCAACCCAAATGTTGATGGTTATTATGGTATCAAATTGTAACAATCTATTTCCACCTACCTACCCCAATCAAATCTTATTTTTTGTGTCCTTATCTATTCACAGATCTCTACCTAATTTTTTGAAGTAGACTATAATAACCTAGCACTAGTATTAATCCGCTTATTGCTATTTTCATCATTTATAATCTATTTTTTAGAAAGAATTCTTGTGTTTAAATTACATAATTTTTTTTATTATTTAAGCAAGTAATTTATATTCTATTTTATAAACTTAATTGTTTAAAATGTGTGGATTGACAACACCCGAGGAAGCTCATGCTTCCAGCATCTAGCTATCGCTAGGCAATCCATTCAACTATCTATCTAACAAATAAATTTGCTTTAGTACTTTCTTATTTGTAGGTAATCCTAAAAATCCAAAGAGGATCTCTTCATAATCTTATGATTCCATGCATGAATAATCAAAGAGGTTTTTGACCACAATTGTACTTAGTTTCTTCTTCTTCTCTTTTTGAAACATAAGCAAATATTCATTAAAATAGGGAGATCAGACTATGTGTGGATGTTAGGGATGTTAATAGGGCCTATTTGAAGGACAATTACCACTTACCATATATGGATCAACTCCTAAAAGTATTTGTTGTTTCAAAATTCTTATCTCTCTTAGATGGATATTTAGGTTATAACCAAGTGCTAGTGAGAGAAGAGGCCTTGTACAAGACGGCCTTCACTACCAAGTGGGGAACTTTTGATTATCAAAATATGCCTTTTTATGGTCTAATGTTGAGGTAACCTTATAAAGAGAAATGGATATGGCCTTCCAAGGATTGTTAAATCAAATGGTGTTGGTTTACTTGGATGACATCACAGTTTTCTCCAAGAATGCTAGTGAGCACATAGACCATCTGAGGGTGATATGCTAGAGATGTAGAGAGTATGGGATCTATTTAACCCAAAAAATGTGTATTCTCTATGCATGAAGGAAAACTACTAGGTCATTTTTTTTCAAAAGAGGGATTATCCTTTGACCCTAATAGAGTAAGTGTTATCTTAGCCTTATCCTTGCAAAAGCATAGAAAGGGGATCTAGAGCTTCCTTGGGAAGATCAACTTTGTGAGAAGGTTCATATCTAGTTTTGTAAACTTGGTCAAACCTATCAATACCATGTTAAATAAGAGCCAAGTATTTGCTTTGTATGATGAAGGCAAGGTGGCTTTTAAATCCATCAAGTAAGCCATTACCGAAACACCCTCACCATTAAATCCTAATTTCTGCCAAGACATTAGCTTGTACACCTTTGCTAACATTGACAACATATTAGCTATTTTGATGAAGAGGAATAATGAAGCAATAAAGATTCCAATTACTTTTTTTAGTCAAGGGCTGAAAGGATATGAGGTGAGGTATAATTTTATTGAGAAGCAAGTTATTACAACCCTAAAAAGCCTCAAGAGGTTTAGGCCTATGCTATCCAATAATAGGATCCATCTGATGGTGTCTCAACCTAGAGTTAGGGATTTCCTCCTTAACAAAGATTTGAATGAGAAGAGAATAGGTTGGATCACAAAGGTAATGGAATATGACATAGAGATCAAGGTGACCAAGCTATTCACGAGTAGGGGCTTGTGTGAACAATGGTAAATGACCTCTAAGAAGATAATTAAGTTGTTTTAGTGACCCAAGTCAACTCATAGGTAGGTGCACTTCTACTTCAAAAGAGTTAGCTTCAAGATATGGATTAATTCTTGACAATAAGAGAATGCCCCCAAGGTTTGGATAGATCTAAAAGAAGGTATTTTAGGATTCAATCTATACCTTATGCATTAATTGATGGTGTTACTTTTAAGAAGGACCTCAATGGGTTACTCCTTAGATGCATAAATGATGACCAGGTGACAAACTCTTAGAGTAGTTCTATGATAGACCTGTAGGAGGTCATTTTCCCCCTAAAACTACCATGGCAAAGGTAATGAGGGCTAGTTATTATTATCCCATTCTTTTCAAATATGCTTATGCATGGATTATAAAATTCTATAAGTGTGCCCTCTTTGTAGGAAAGCAAATACTAGTAGCCCTTCTACTCAATCCTATTCAGGTAGAGTAACCCTTCATATAATGGGGGTTAGACTTCATAGGGATGATCAATCCACCATCAGGTTTAGGGCATAAATGGGTGTTCACTATAACTGAATATTTCACTAGGTGGGTAGAAGCCATTACTTTTAAGTAGGCTAGTGAAGGAGTAGTCTTGGATTTCTTTGACAGTCTTGTAACCAAATTTAGTGGCTTAGCTTGATCAGAAATTGGGTTCTAAAAAAGGTTTCAAGGTAGAGTTTTAATGGTGGCACATTGTAGATCTCATCTAGAGCTTTTTGATACTTTTCATGATTTGTAAAATGGACACCGTATGCAAAAGTTATGGCCATTTGAAGATTTCTCGAAAAACCTCACTAGCAAATTTGGCACATGTTTCAAGAAACGTAACGACATCTGGACCTATCAGAGGTTGACACGTGGCATTGTTGAAAATCTAAGTGGGCCAATAGCCATTTGACACATGGAAAATAATGAGGGGGCAAAATTTTTTTGGTTAAGTATTTTTTTATACACATGATATTTGACATTTTCAATGTATATTGGCCAAACCTCCATGCCACAAACACTCCACCAAAGCATCCCTCATTCCTAAGCATTTGACTAAGCATGGGTGGCAGCCAAAGTTGGTGCCCAAACCCTTGCCATTTGAAAATGTCAACAACTTTGCTATTTTAATCCTATACTCATTCAAAAATCTATGCATGTGGGACAAAACTTAAGTCAAAGTGGCTAAAATGGAGGGAAGAAAATTCAAACTACATGCTTGGCACCTAGGGAGGAGAGCCTGAGAGCGCCCAACAAAGAGAGGCCAAGTCAAAATTAGTCAAAGCACCTAGGATGGTGGGAGGTGGTTTTAAACCCCTGACCTGCCGCCCAAAATTGATTAGCCTTGACCGCTTGTGCTACATGCTTCAAACTAAGTATAGAGGCATGAATTTCTATTTGTTTTAAACAAGTTTTGGACTGTGTATTTGTATTTTAAGAGGCTGAGGGTTTGTTTTAAGCTTGGAGATAGCTACCAAATGGGATTTTCTCTAATATCTGACCTTATACACAAAGGGTAAACCATTTTAATTATGTTTTATAATTAAAAAGAGAAGTATTTCATTATTATTTGGATATAACAATGGATGAAGTGAAGGGACCAAAGCACATTCAAAAGGGGTTGAAGACTGAGGAAGGATTCCGTGTGACCAAGCTCGAGTATATCAGCAAGGTGGAGTTCTTGGATAGAGATCAGGCTTGAGGGAAGTTGTGTAGTGTTTCAAGAATTTGTAAGCCATTTTTTGTGCAAATTTAATATAAATGGTCCTCACTATTGGGTGGACCCGAAGATGTAGGCAAAATATGCTGAACTCCGTTATTAATGTTGGATGGTAACTTGTCATTTGCTTGCATGTTTTAATTTAGTTTTCTAATTGTTTTATTTATGAAATCATGCAAAGATTAAATTTTGACAATTTACGACATTTGATGTAAAAAACAAAAAAACTGATTTAATTGGTAAATGGAAGTAACAAGTCTTTTGATCATTCCAATCCAAAAAAATAACCGAGAACGTTTTATGACAAAACATTTTGCAAGTTATTTTGAGTTTTTTGAGAATTTGTTAAGTTTTGAGAAATTTAGTATTCATATTTAAAACTTCACTTTGAGTTGATTCAGTGTAGTTTATGGATCAAGTTGGTATAAGAGAAGTTAGAAAGCTGGGATAGCTTCTGATTGAGTTTTGACAGTTGCTTTCAGTTTATTGGTTATCCATATCACTTGATTATATTGTAGTGTGCAGTTGTGGAATCAGTGTGTTTGAAGGAAACCATGGGCAAGTTGTCACATAAAACCAAGATGGAAGAGCTTGAAAGCATCAATAGCCAAATTTAGGATGAGAATGCATTCCTAAGATGTAAGCTCTATTCCCTTGAAGAGCAAATTGCAAGTTTGAAATTAGAGCTTGAATCCAAGGATGAGCTCTTGATTAGATTACAATGTGGTGAGTATGTAAATATAAAGCCTTCAACTTCAGATGCAAAAACTATGACTGAGTATAGTTTAAGTTTTTCACCACAGGAATCTTCATCTTCTTCTACCATTTCAGATTCAGATTCCAGTAATATTATTTTTGGTGATTTTGAAAGATACACTAAGGGCATAGGATCTAAATTATTGTTTAAAATGGGTTATAATAGAGGAGGGCTTGCTAAAGATAACCAAGGTATATCTAACCCAATTCAGGTTGAACATAGACCTCTTCATGCAGGTTTGGGTTATACTAGTGTGCAGGTGGATGATGGAGAAGTTTCTTCCATGGATAAAGGAAGACGAGCTTCCAATAGCGAAGGTTCTAGGCCACTAGCTCAAAGGTGTAAAGGTAAAAGAGGTATTGAGATTCCACCTCTTGATTCTTACACTAAATCTTTTGATCCAATTGATACTTTTGAGAAATTTGGATATAATGGACTAAAGATAATGCAATCATTTCCATGCACTTTTTATGGGATGAATAACCATAGTGCTAAGACTTGTTGGAAATGAAAAGCTTTGTTTAAGCAGATTGCATGTTTGAAAGACCATTACCATGTTAAGTTGGAAATTGGTAAAAGGGAGACCTCACCTAAGAAGGTTGTTTGTACTCATTGTAAAGTGAGTGGACATAGGATTGATAGATGTTTTAAGCTTCATGCATGTTCACATTCAAGTAATATTATAACTAAGATGATTTACAAACCTCTCACTAAGTTTAATGAAGCTAATTCAATTCATAATGTAGTTGACAATACAACCTAGGATAATGTAAAACCTACAAGTGAAAATCCATTTAAGAGGTTAAGTCAACAATATGCTATTGATAAGGAATCCACTAAGACAATTCAATTTTAGTAGGAAGAAAGAAATGGTTAAGTGGATTATCACTACAGTCTTTTTGCAAAGCATGGTTAAGAATTCACCTAAGGGAATGAACAAGCTTTGATAGATGTAGATTAGAGTTGGTGGGAACACTTCAAGACAAGTTTACCATATGAAGTTTTTCAATTCTCACTTTTTGATAACTCTAAGTTTTTTGAATCTCCTATTTATGCTGTGTGAGTTGTCTAGAGGACTTGAACTCATTTGATCAGTTAGAGATAATAGTAGAGTGCTTGTTGTAGGTTGCGTTGATTCCTTACAACACTTATTAGACTGCTATTTTTTAGAATGTATCTATTATTGGCATATGGATGTTTAGATGCATTTTTTTTAAGACCCTTTGGGTATGTTTAAATGTTAGGCAACATACACTTTTGGTTGTTTGCATTTTCTTAGCATATAAGTCCCATACTAGGGAATTATATTACAACATATCCACAACATTTATTATATGTTGTCGGCATTATAAACTTATTTTGCAGTTACATTGGGGATTGTTTCAGTTATTGACAATTCACTGCTTTATAGGATGTGACATGGGCAGACAGTTTTGATATGTTGTAATCACTTTTACAGTTGAAAATTCACTTACTCATGCCTTTGGATTAGGCATTTTTATAGTTTGATTGTGAATCATTTTAATGCAATTGTTTATATCCTTGCTATGATTGGGTTCTATTTTCATGGATGTAGTAGACTAGTTATAAGATTTTAGAGGATATTGGACTTTTGGAGACTAAAAGCCTTCCATTAGGGATGTGTGATCAGAACTTGGGTTCTATAAAAGGTTTCAAGTTAGAGTTTCAGTGGTGGCACACTATAGAGCTCACTAGAGCTTTTTGACGCTTTTTTTGGTTTGTAAAATGGACACCGTATGCCAAAGTTATGGCCATTTGAAGATTTCTAAAAAAACCTCACTTGCGAATTTGGCATGTGTTTCGAGAAATGTAATGACATCTAGACCTATCAAAGGTCGACATGTGGCACTGTTGAAAATCCAAGTAGGCTAATAGCCATTTGACACATGGCAAATAATGAAGGGGCAAATTTTTTTTGGTTAAGTATTTTTTTATACACATGATATTTGACATTTTGAATGTATATAGGCCAAACCTCCATGTCATAAACACTCCACCAGAGCATCCCTCATTCCTAGGCATTTGACTAACATGGGTGGTAGCCAAAGTTGGTGCCCAAGCCCTTGCCATTTGAAAATGTCAACAACTTTGCTATTTTAAGGCTAGACTCATTCAAAAATCCATGCATGTGGGACAAAAGTTTAGTCAAAGCACCTAAAATGGAGGGAAGAAAATTCAAATTGCATGCTTGGCACTTAGGGAGGAGAACCTGAGCATGCCCAACAAGGAGAGGTCAAGTCAAACTCAGTCAAAGTGCCTAAGATGGTGGGAGGTGGTTTTGAGCCCCTGACCTGCCACCTAAAATTGATTAGCCTTGACTGCTTGTGCTACAGGCTTCAAACTGAGTATAGAGGCATGAATTTCTATTTGTTTTAAATAGGTTTTGGACTGTGTATTTGTATTTTAAGAGGCTGAGAGTTTCTTTTAAGCTTGGAGATAGCTACCAAATGGGATTTTATCTAATATCCGACCTTATACACAAAGGGTAAGCCTTTTTAATTATGTTTTATAATTAAAAAGAGAATTATTTCAATATTATTTGGATATACCAATGGATTAAGTGAAGGGACCAAAGCACATTCAAAAGGGGTTGAAGACTGAGGAAGGATTTTGTGTGACTGAGCTTGAGTATATGAACAAGGTGGAGTTCTTGGATAGAGATCAGGCTTGAGGAAAGTTGTGCAGTGTTTCAAGAATTTGTAAGCCATTTGTTTTACAAATTTAATAGAAATGGTCCTCACTATTAGGTAGACCCGGAGATGTAGGCAAAATATGCTGAACTCTGTTATCATTATCGATTGGTAACTTGTCATTTGTTTGCATGTTTTAATTTAGTTTTTTGATTGTTCTAATTATGAAATCATGCAAAGATTAAATTTTGATAATTTACGACATTTGATGTAAAAAACAAAAAAATTGGTTTAAATGGTAAATGGAAGTAACAAGTCTTTTGATCATTCCAATCCAACCAAACAATCGAGAACATTTTGTGCCAAAACATTTTGCAAGTTCTTTTGAGTTTTTTGAGAATTTGTTAAGTTTTGAGAAATTTAATATTCGTATTTAAAACTTCACTTTGAGTTGTTTCAATGTAGTTTACAGATTATAGCCACCATAATTTTGTATAATGGATTGGTATTCCTTGGTATGAGGACAAGTGAATGGGTTCTCAATCTAGGCATCTGCCTCAACACCTATTCTAACTACTATCCTCAAGGAAATGGAATAAGAGAGTCCAAAAAATAGAGTTTGCTTAGAATCATCAAGAGGACCATGGAATAAAATTAGAGAACATGACACACCAAGCTAAAGATAACCTTATGGGTAGATAAGGTGACTCTAAAAACTACCATTGGCAATTATCCATATGTTATTGTGTAAGGAAGGGAATCTAGATTACCTATCTATCTTGATATGCCTACTTTGGAATTAGCCCAACAGCTTGAGTTGATGGAGAATGAGACCATGAATATGAAGATGATAGAACTCATAGATTTGGAAGAAACCAAGGACATTGCTATAAAAACTTTGGAAACACATCAAGCTAAGGTCAAAAAGGCTTTTGACAAAAGAGTTATAACAAAGAAATTCAAGGAAGGGGACCTAATCCTCAAATGGGACTCAAATAAGGCCAAATTAGGTAAGCACATCGAGTTTGATAGCTTATGGAGTGGTCTTTATTTGATCCATGGATGCAAGGAACATAATGCTTTTCAGCTTGCCCAAATAGATGGAGAGGTGTTACCCATCCTAGTCAATGGTATTCATTTAAAGCCCTATTTTGAATATAATTACATCCATTATAACATATTTTACATAGTATAATAGCTTTATGCTTCCCTATAAGTACCTTATGCACTTTTATTTTCTATTCTATTATTCCCTTTTCGAAAATGACTAGGGTATTTTGTTTCTTTTGATTCTTGTTGATTTAAGAGAGGTTCAGATCAATTTTAGAAGATAATGACTCCATACCCAATACACTAGATAAGACAAATGGTCTGGTTCTTAGAGCATAGTAGGCATGCTTCCCTATGAGTCACCAAAGATGTTGGCCATTTTTGGCCCACATAATAAGTTCTATCATGGTTTGATGAATAATATGGGTTTTGATGTGTTTTAAACATTTGGAGCATAGATTATATATAAAAGACCCTATGGGGTATCAAAAATTTCTTGGAACAAGTGTATAAAGTATAAGAGGTAGTGTACTGAGGCCAAATATTGTACATGTGAATGAGACAGGAAGAATTGGTCATACAGGTTCATTAAATTTTTTACAATGATAATATGCACCAAATCCTAAGTCCTCCATTGAATCACAAATGAAGTTATGCATGTGAGAAGTTGTCTCTTTAGTTGGTTTTCACTAAGTTTCCCATACTTAGCCAAATGAGCTCGACCATCACTAGGATGTCATATGGAGTAAATATGGGCTATTCAACTTGGGTATTCAATATATTTACCTAGAAAGCTCTCAAGACTAGTAGATCAAATGGGTTTGTTCCTTTTGACTAGAAGAACATCTCTTGAAAGTTTGGTGCCTCCATGTTTCTTAAAATTCAAGATATAAATATGCAAAGTTAGTTAAAATGGACCTACAACTTAAGATGTTTACACCAATGTAAAATTAAGGCTCGGGAAAAAATATATCTATGCTTAAATTTGATTGTCCATAAGATGTCAATCATGTTCTATGGGATGTTGAGCAAGATAAATCCTATCATACTAAAATTTGATAGTCATGCGACCGTTAATGATGGTTACATGAACATCATTTGATGGAAGCAAGGACATGAATTTTAAGGCCATGAACTAGCTATTGGATTTAAAATAGTGGGTCCCATTAGATTGATGATTGGCATTTGATTAGGGTTTTATATCTAATGGATAATTCTTGTTAAAGAGTTAGGGAATCTCAGGGATGAATGTGTGCATGACAAGTGCCAAAGATGCATTCAACTAGCATAAGATTGATGATCCATGGGCCTTCATATAAATTAAAATCAACAAAGTGAGTTGAGTCAACTTGTCAATGAGCCAAGTCAAATTTAGATAACCAATCAAATTAAAGACAAGCCTAGGATTCTTGATAGAGGTTGAGAAGCTATTTTAAACTATGGACTTAGGGTTTTACAGGGTCTTCCCAACATCTTTGAGACTAGTTCAAACTTCATAGAGTGATCAATGTGATACAATAAGATATAATAAACACATATAGATTTCCATTAAGGTTAAAAATAGACCTCTGGTTCATATTTTTACTTGGGAAGAGTTATTTTTGTAACAGTGTTCACCTTTTTTAATGAGGATATGTGTTTACATAGATGGGTTTTCTGGTTCCCATAAAGAAAGGATGGGTCTATTTAGACCTATTATAATAAATAAAAGTGATTTATAGTCTATAGGTTTATACTGATATGGAAAATATAAGAAAACAAATAAATTTAAATTAGTCTTCCACCTATAAATATACCTATGATCGAAACATGAAGATAAAACATAGATATAATTAATGAAAAATAAATTCATTCTTTAGCATGACCATAGTCTCGACAAATAACAACCTAAAAGGAACCAAGCCATGATCTGGTCAGATCCACGAGCATGAGGTTTTGATTTCAAGTGAAAAATGGTGTGGAGTATTAAATAAAAGGTTTAGTATTGGGAACTATAGTTAAGAGTATTCAATGCATCCTTGAAACTTTTGGAGACCTTCTCACTCAATAAGACATAAGCAGTATTCTAATTGATAAAAAAATGTGGAAATTTTTCCATTAGATGAGGAGAAAATTATTGTAGCTCAAGTTCATTTAATGACCTAGGACAAGTGTTGTTTTCTAATATCATGCTTGCACATCCTTTTGGTGGCCTCTCTTCTTCTATATATCCTAGTCTCATTCCCAAGGAGGGGGTTCTCAACTTTTAGAATTTAGCATTTTCTTTTCTAAGACAAGAATACTCATTAAGACTCTTGAAAGAGTGTGCTCATTTGCTAAGGTTAAACCCTATTAAAATATTTTAAGAACCACCTTTTGAAGTAATAGGATCAACTCTTTGCTCAACTCTTATCTTTAATCACTATTTAACATGCTTGTGTATGGTATATTTATGAAGGAAATTATTCCTATTTTCTTATCCTTATGCTTGCCTCTTTGAAGGTGTTTTCAAGATAACTTGTAGGTCTGGATTAGTGTTCTATTTATAACCTCTTCCATGAAATATTTATGCAATTAGTGATATTGTGAGGTTGATTAAGTCATAGTTGTCTTTTGTTGATCCAGTGTGTGTTCAAGATTATATGAGTGACTATTTAACTTTGGTGAGTCACCTTTTTAGCCTTCTTAGAAGACCTTATCATCTTTCTATCCATTTTCCTTTTAAAAAATTATTTTAACATTAGTTTTAGGTGAACATCAAGAGGAAGCCAACCTTTTTTAGAGGTTCAACCCTATTATAGGATACCCACATCTTGGGGTTATCCCAATATTATAGCTTAGTTGGAGAGAGGTTGAAGAACTCTATCCAAGGGTGAAAATTAAGCTTATAAAAGGTTTCTTGGACTTTAATTAGAAGGGAAACCCATATTCAAGTTGGGATGATTTTGCTGTATGATAAGCAAACTTGAAGTAAAATTCAAGTTTTGATTGGTGGGTTATAAAATTGGTGAGTTAGAAGTCAGATTTAAAATTAGATTATTAGGATGGATTTATAATCATGATAGGATTACAAAAGGTATTATTTGAATGGAAAGATTACAAATTTATAATATCTTGGTTTCTTTGATTTGCGTGGATTTTCGTAGGAAAACCAAAACTAGCTTGAGATGACTCTTCATGCAAAATAGATTTCCATTTGTCTTGAGAGACTTAGGGATGTGATTGTGAAGAGGGAATTAAAGTATTACTACCCTCAAAATAGCTTTGTGTATTTTTTTGATTAATATTGGTAGAACAAGGCTCTTTACTTACAATGATATATTACAAGTTATGCAGATCAAAATTAGAAGGCAATTTGGCACCAAAACCCGAGACTCAAAGCAAAACTTCATTTTTATTTGACATGATATATTTGTCTATGGATGGTGGAGGTTAGGTAGCTTTGGGGCTACCCTCATATTGATATGGCTCTCCCTCCTCTTCTTCATGTTTAGCGATTTCATATATTTCTACATGATGCTCTTGACTGGGACATTGTAAGGGGTTATTACCAAAAGGATCTTCCATTGAAGGAGGATTCAATATGTCCATTTGACATATAATAGGAATGATTTGAAATTAAAATAAAATATTTAAAACAAGAATATGATCTAAACTAATAATACAACCAAAATATTTGACTAAAAAATTTAAACATTGAACCAATTATTTTAAGGATATGATTTTTATAAGAATTAGTTTCAAATAAGGATTTTCAACATGTGGAAAACCACAAGGAAAAAACAAAAAAAATTACTCTAAAAAAATAAATAATTGCACAAAAAGGCACTAGGTAGAAAGGTTGTTAAGATCTTTTGGGATTTCTGTTATCACTCATTCATGCTCTCAATTGTGGCCTAATGTTTCAAGCTAATAACCATGGAGGATATTACCATTTCTATGGCCTACTGAGTTTGGTTTTTAGGGTGTGTGGAAAGTTACTTCTCAGTGATAACCACTAAATGATGTACCAAAATCAAATGACAAAAGGTGATCCTAGGCTTAAGGTATATACAAGCTTATCTAAGGGGGAATAAAACCTTGGAAGAAATCGATAGAGATGATGCACACTATTGGGTCTTATCCCAAATTTCTCAACACAGATATAGGGGCTTTAGTGTGTTGACAATTAGAAATATCAAATCTTGAGTCAACTATCTAAACCTTGGGTATTGGAGCATGAAATCCCCTCACATCATAGTGTGCTTAAAGCACACAATTATTTAGGCAATTGAAATAGCTGGGTATAGATTTATATACCCCACCGATAAATGGGGTTTGGCCTACTAAATGATGATGAAATCCATGGTTGATAGAGCCCATAATAAAATAAAAATAAAAAGTAGATACCCATTTCTGATTTCCAAGTTTCATCACCAATGTAATGCTGAAGAAAGAGCATATGTGGATATCACTTGGATAACATAGATAAATTATGAAAACATTTTTGATTTCTAGGTATCATTACCAATGTAATGCCAAGGAAAGAGCATAGGTGTATTTCATAACCAAAAACCAAGATACATAAATAAAAGTGATGTAATTACTAGGAATTTAAAAAATAAAAACAAGAATGTTAGCAACAAGAAAAATTCGCTTTTATATTGATTCTTTATTGATTCTCTTTAGAAAGAGTCCTATAAACAAGGTGTTTTATTATTTTATTTGGTTGGAAAATGAGATAACCTATAATGACAAGTGAAAAATCGTGAAAAGCAACTAGAAAACAAGTCTTTGTTATAAAAACATTGTTACATAGTCAAGTTAGAAAAATGAAATTGAAAAATCAAAAAGTAGGAAAAATACAGAGAAAGAAATAGAAAATAGAAAATAGAAAAACCCATGCTTATTGAATGATTTTGCTATGAAAAACAATGATTTTGATGTGAGGACTAATGAATTCACTATCAATAGGGATGAATTCACTATGATAAATGATGAAATCGCTTCATACAAAAGTGATTTAACTATAATAAATGATGATTTCACTACAGAGTTTAACGATTTCACCACAAAGTTTAATGATTTAATTATTCTCTTATAAATTTTTTGTTTCTAAACAAAATTGATGCCAATATAAAAAGAGAGAAAAAAACATAGAAAATGTAGGAAAAAGGAATGATTTCATTATTAAATCTAATAATTTTACTACTAAAGTCTCCAAATTTGCTGTTACGTAGGAAAATGTACATGGTCAAATATAAAACCATAAACATCAACTTATAGTCCATACCATCACTAAAATAAGTGAGATTAAACATAAAAAACAAGCATAAACAACAAAAACTAGAAGAGGAATGCTATTTAAGTGCAAAAAAAGGGGATAAGAAGATTAAAAGGACATGGGTAAGTCCCATTGGGTGTGCCAAAAATGTATGAACTAAATTTAGATATGCAAAAAAAGTAAACAAATCCTAATCTAAGCTAAAATTCAACTAAGCTAGAGTAACAAATGAAGAAAATAATAATCAAAACTTCACATTCTAAATACAAGATTCCTCCATTGTGATGTGTATCTGATTTGCTCGTTCAAGTATGTGGTGCTCACTCCTCCAATGCGAAGAGAGAACAGGCAATGTTTTGGTGAAAAAGGATGAATTTTATTCATTTGGTGGAAAGATCTCAATATTTTATAATTGTGACTTCAAAAGGGATGCTTGATCATGATCTATCAATATTTGTGTGATTGTGATCTATCAAGATTTGTGATTGATTATGATCTCTTAAGATTTGTGATTCATTGTGATGCTTGAAAATGGAGATTTGTAATCTTATTTATAAAATATTGGAAAATGATCCAATGGTGGAGGATCATTTGAAATTTTTCAATGCTCTAAACAATCATTGATTGAGTATGAGTCCTCATTCATGAGGATGGAGATCTTTTCAACCTAGTTGAGGAAAGAGTGGGGTTAGTTAGCTGACTCAACAATACTTTGTCAAATTGCTTGACAATTTAGGGGAGGAGTCATAAGAGGTGGATAATTTTTTGAATTTGTTTAGAATGAGGGAGAAAAATGTGGGAGAGGTTTGAATAGGTGGAAAATCTATATTTAAATATTTAAAATAAAGATTTAAAGGTGTATAATTAACTTATTTAAATATGTTGAATTATTCAATTATTTTATTTTTAGGAGGAAATGTTATTTATTAATTTAAGAAGAATTATTAAATAGATTAAGTGTATTTCAAAACTAAATGGAATTTAGGTGTCTACACCTATAATGATATACCAATCAAATAGTATGGGATCATGGGGCTGTCTTCTGCATGTGTACCTAGGGGATACTCTATAATTATATGCTCCCAAATATATTTTACAATAGTAGAGATGGACCCAGGATCATAGATCCCCTATATGTTCGCATGTATAGCTCCTAGTATAGGTGTGCCAATACTATTGGACGCTAGGCAAACACTCTATAGTCTTGCACCATGTCCAAAACCATGTCTCCCAAGCCCAAGTGGAACCATAGTTCTCTCTTATCTTACAAGAGTATGCTGATCACAAAAGACATCACCACCAATGTCAACCTATAGGTAGTACCCTCCCTCAGACACCTATTAATGTCTACATGTGCATCTAGCACTCCAATATTCACCCTCCCAACTAGCCTATGTACTATCACACTAAGGGTGTGTGACCACTATTATATCCTATTGTAGATACTAAAATTATGTCACACACATGTGTGTAACTCCCTCTGTCAAAACCCCCTTGAGCCCTATTTCAATAATAACAATTGGCCTCCCTAACCCATGCTTTTACCCCTCACATATTTAATTAATTTGAAATATATAATTAAGTTAATTAAAAATCCCTTTTGCCACCTTATCTATCCACCTTGTCCTAAGACTAATTTTCACCTAATGAGTCACCTCAAGACCTGGTCCCCTCATCCTAACTACCCAAGACTTATTCTCACCTCAAAACTAAATTCCTAACTAATTACATCCTTCTTAACCTCTTATTTTTATTGTTTTGTAATGGGTTCCACACTTGGCATGAGGAGCAACATAAAACTAGTCAAAAATAGTAGTTTTACCTATTCTAAGGTTTCTAACATTGGTCAACCCACAACTAACATCGATGTGATCATCGAGTTCGATTATATAAAATAAATTCCAACCTTATGTTCAGGTAAGTAGAAATCAAGAAGGCTCATTCTTGTTTACATCCAAGCTCTCAGCATTCAACTTTAGATATCTTGGCTTACTGTTATCTTACATGGGTTCATCTAGACCAAGAACCAAGCTCTTGAGGACAAGTAACACCTACTTATTTTCTATGTTTAGGGCATTAGTTCAGACTACTTAATAGGAGCCAACCAATCTAACACTTATCATTTAGTCACCACTATAGCTAAGTATATCACTTATTTTATATGTCTTTTAAGTATTTACTTTTCTATCACTTTACATATACTATTCATTACTTTACACATTCTTGACCAAACCCTCATGAGGAAGTTATAAAGCTTCCCTACTTGTTTTCCCTTGACCTGATAGACCAAACCTCTGACCAAATCCATATAAATCATCTCTCTCTCTCTCTCTCTCTCTCTCTCTCACACACACACACACACACACACACACACACACACACACACACACACACACACACACACACACAACTCTCTCGAAATTCCCAGATCTGACCAAAACCATTTCTTAGACCCAAAAAAGCCTTCTATAAGTTCTTAGGCAATTATTGCCCCTACCAACCTCTATAGCCTAACCAATATCGGTCACCTTACCCACCGACCTCAATAGTATAACTAATATTAGTCACTTCATTACTAACATTGATGAATGTGGATTTCCTAACCTTTCTAAAACCTACCCAAACACCTTCTAAAATACAAATAGAATATACCACCTGCACTTTGTTACTTTATATTTCACTCAAGTTGTGACTAATGGTAACATTATCTCTTTTTCACTCTCTGTTTACCTCTTTTTTAGTTATTTATTACTCTTTTATCTCTCAAAAGTGGACTATCATCTCTAAAGAAGTTTCATACTTCTTGGAACAAGTGCGTAGCTTGGTAGCCCACTCATTTATCTACTAACAAACATTTTGTGATAGTGTTTTCTTAATTTCAGGTAGTCCTCCCAAGCCAAAGAGGAGTGCTAACAATGTCAAGATACAGTGCACAAACCAATCCAAGTTCATTCTAATCACTTACCCTATCATTCTTCTTTGTTTTTCTTTAGACTTGAAATAGACAAATTTTAACGAAACATTTCTAGCACGCTCGATAGGACCCTAGAGTTTTCCTTGGGGTCATTGCTTGTTTTAAGCATTCATATAGGTGCATTATAGTGAAAAATTCATTTCTTGCACTTTCCTCTTCACTTCTCTCTTAAAACAAAAAAATCAACATTTTGTTTCTGTTTGAAAAGCATTAAACTGAAATTTTCTTCTTTTCTCTTTGCCTTTAAAAGTAATTCATCATTTTTTACAAGTTGAAATAATCTCTTCTTTACTTATTATTGGATGCACATTAGTATAGTGAATTTCATTCTCTACTCCTATTTCATCTTTGTTTTCTTTTAAATCTAACCATTTTAGATTTGGGTTTAAAACTTATTACACTTCATTGTTTGCTTGCTGCATATTAGTTCACCTAGTTAATTAAAAGTATTATGAATGAATTGTAGTGCACCTATGTCACAGAACCAAATGAAACTCACAAAAACAAACATTTAAACTCACCTAAGAAAATGCCCATCAAGATTTCATCAGCTGGTGGATCACCTACCCTACCTGGATATTCAACTTGGATTTCACCACCAAGGGGAGAACCCACTCCATTATTTGGTGGATTATAAACTCTAGATAGAAGGTATATTTTGGCTAAGTGGCCTAGCTTGGCTTCAGGTCTATGAAGTGTAGGTAGCAAGCTCCTATAACAAGCCATGTACCTGGTCTAACATAGATTTCCTCTTGAGTACCAAAACTAATTTGAAACTAGCTCTAGATTACTTTCTATTACCTTTGACAACCTAGATTTTATTCTCACTATCTGATTAAGGCATAAGCCAACATGAGACTAAAATTAATCTCTAAGAGTTAATAATTGCTGGTTGTATGTTTTTTTTCTAATTTTCTATTACTATCTATATTTTGGAGTTGGTAAGGATGTTTTCCTATTGATTCACAAAATCAACACTATTTATAATACTCAATTTATATAACCTATTATCTCAAGTTTTTTGAGTGTTCTTCCTTCTTACACAGACCTCTTGCATCCATTGTTTTACCTAGTTTCAACTTTTGGGTTTTTAAAACTATGGATTTTCCATCTCCTAAGATATCACAATGACTGACATCAGTTAACTATATGGTAGACTTTAGCTACCAACATCAATTAATCCCATTGATGTTAGAAAACTATTACTAATGACATTGGTTAAGTGAATGACATTGATGACTGTGTAATTTTCATTTACTCAAAACAACAAGCTTAAACAACCCACTAACCTACACTCAAACCTTCTTTTTCCTTATTATGTCACTAATAAAGAATAGTAAGACTATTTATACTTATTCTTGCATGGTATTGACATGAGCTCAAGCCAAAATTCTTATCGATTACATAAGCTAGTAACCATTTCCACCTTCCCCTCTTGCTTTTGATTCTATCATGGAGAATATTTTAGATATAGAGCATACTCCTAGCCCCAACCAACTTCCCATTATACCTAAAGGAGATCAAGATTATGCTAGATTTCTTGATTGTAATGTGGCAACACTATAACATTACCTTGCCATGAGTTGAAACTACAATTCTTCAGGTGACCCAATCTATGGTATACCAACCTCTCTCATGGAGACAACTTCAGTTTTAGCTACCTCTACTATTTTCCCCATGGTTACTCAAACCACCACTTCGACAAAAAACCCAACCATAAACAAAGTCCAAAGTTTAGCATCACCAATTGCCCAATCCCACCTAAATCTTGGCATGAATTCCATTCTTTCACAACTACAACTAGTTCAGTCAAGTCTCACCCCATTTCAAAATTTAGTGGTACCTATTCCATCTACTCTTGCACTTATAATTACCTGAGTTATGACTCACCCTTCATCTAGTCTAACCATATCAATAACCCAAACTATAATAGCAACATCCAACTAAAGCAAATTTTGAGTTTCCAGAGTAAAGAGGACCCACAATAGCATTTTCAAGCATTTAGACATGCTTGTTATTTAATAGGGCATGATGATACATTACTACTTCACACTTTCCCTATGTCTCTTTTAGGTGCTACCCTAGATTGGTATAGCTTTATAAATCAACACTCCCTTTTCTCATTTACCCAACTCACACAAATATTCCTAGACCATTTCTCTATTAACATTTTAAAAAAGGTTTCTATTATAGACCTTTATTCTATTAGACAATTTGATGATGAGTTTATTGCAGATTTTGTCACTCATTAGAGAGGCTTTATCAATCAAATCTCCTTCTCCTTATCCCAACTTGAGCTTATTGAGGTCTTTTCAAGAGCATGTGTTATGTACATCTTATCCACACTCTGGGTACAAACTTTCCACACATTTGATGAGGCCTTTACAATGGCATGAAAACTCAAGATTGATGTTATAGATGAAGGCAAAGTTAAGTTGCACAGTAAGAACCCCAATTCTAAATTGAATGAATCATCTTTTAAAACTTCTCCTTCTAACCAAAAATATAAAGTCTCCACCAACATGGTGGTCGTTAAGTCAACTTCTTACACAATGACAAACCAATCAAATTCCTTGACTTCGCAAATCCTAACCAAGCAATTTCAATAATGGTATGAACAAAGACAATACACTCCCATTAGGGAGTCATATACATCTATTTTGGAGAAACTATTGCAACAAGGTGTCATAACCCTTCCTCAAATCAAACCTTTTATACAGTTTGACCCCTCCCATCCTATCCCAAATTTGTATAAAGAAGATGAGTTTTGAGGCTACCATCGAGTTAAAGGCCACAATTTTAATAAATATAAGACATTCAAGAACATTATTCAAGACATGCTCGATAGAGGTGATCTCGTCTTGGATAATCCTAATGCACCCCCTACTCAAAGTATGGATGTGTTCAAACACCCTTTTCCTAATCATTCACCCAATCAAAATATTATTCAGACCATAACTAACTCAGGAGATCATAATATCCATATAGTTAATATGGTCTTTCCTTTACCTCTAGTTCAACCTTCCTCTCAACAAGAGGCACCTATTTTATTGACTCCTCCCCCATAGCCAATGGAATTTTTTTTTTACCATTCTTCTTCCCCAAGTAGAAGATCCCATTTCACCCATTCCACTCCCATGTGAGGAAGAGCTCCCTTTACCACTTTTTTTGGCACTAGAGGAACCAGTATTGCCAATTCCCTTTACACTAATATTACCTATCTTATTACCACTTGAAGACCATGCTTTGCTCATTGCTTAACCACATGTTGAAGGGAACATCATTCTTGTGTTATACCCCCTTGAGGAACCTTCTTCACCTACCTCTCCTCCATCGATAGAGAGTAGTATCCCATCCACTCCACCTTTACACCTAGAAAAGTTAGTATTATCTACTCCCACATTAGATGAGAGAGCTATTGCACCTACTCCAATTGTACCACTCTTACCCCTTATTTTACCTATGGAGGATCATACTTTACTTATTCCTCATCCACATGTTGAGGGAGAAATCATACCTATGCTTTAACCCCTTGAGGAACCTCTTCACCTACCTCTCCTCCACCCATGTAAGACCATGACTCTTCTCTTGTCTCTGTCAAAGAAGACCCCATTGTGGTTCTTTCTCATCCTTGGCCTAAAGTAGTAGAGACCAAAAATTTCCCTCTTTCCCAAATACCTCAGCCTTCTAAAGACACAACTATAAGGCCTAAATCAACTTCATTTAAACCCTTATCGTAGTTAGTGAAAAGTATATAATTTCTTGATTCTATGAAGCTAGATCACATGGCATTTTGGTATCAGCTTAAAACTCCTTATTTAACAAAATGAATGCCAAACTTTATCACCAACCCTCTCACTACACTTTACCCCAAGGTATTTGACAAAGTTAGATCTTCTTCATTAAAATCACTAGAAGGTCATCCATCTATTTGAGAACCCTTTCCCTCATAGGCATCTACCACATTAAATTAGATCAGGCCCTTAGGCATATACCCCATTTATAATTTAAGTCATCCATAGGTAAAGTTATATTTAACTCCTCAACCACAATTTGGAATTTCATGGACTGAACTACAAAAAAATTTTAAGCTTCCTAGATCTCACCAATCCCCTCTTCAACCCTCAACTTTACCATCCATTTTGGGACCACACCCCTCTACTTTAGTTGGAATATTACCGACCTAAGAAAATAAAGTTAAGTTACCTCCAATACTATCTTTGCCACTTGGTAGGATTTTTACATCTGATACCATGATACCCAACACCAAGGAAGTGTCAGCAAAACAAGCAATTCTATCACCACCAAATAAGACACCACAAAAAATCACACCTGTGAATCCTAAACAAAGGAAGTTATCCACTCCTATTACCACAACACATTCAAGCCCACTTACAAGCTCTCAAATATTTTTCTTATGTCAATTATTACAATCTTTTGTAATAACTCTTTCTCTCATTAAGCCTTATAGTCCTCTTAGAATGAAGCCATCTTGGTTTAATGATACACAAGTGTGTCTTTATCATCATTCACCTGGACATGATACTAAGAGTTATAAATCCCTCACAACAGTCATTCAAAAACACTTTGATGTCAACACTCTCTTTGATGATACTCCCACTAACCTTCCCATTATTCTACCTCTGGAATCCATAATGCCTCCTAATGTTCTACGTAAATTCAAACCCAAAGATGTGGTCATACACCCTTTTCCACCTCCTTCACCTACATTTTAGATCAACATAGTTAATATGGCCACATGATCACAAAACCAAAAGGATAAAGGTAAGGAAAAGGTCATTGCTCCCTAGGCTCATCCCTTCACCAAAGACACTCCTAATCCTAGTATTTCCATATTGGGTATCCCTAAACCAACATCTTCAGATTTTATTCAAAGTTTGAAAAATTCACCAAACTCCTATGAAAATGTCCTTGTATGAGTTAATGAAAAATTCACCCTAAAACCATCAAGCTTTGATTAGTGCGTTGAGATCAATTGAGGTACAACCTGATGATCCCCAACCTCTTGTAGCTTTGGTTAGCTCCCTTAATTCCATCTCCCTGATTTCTTTTTAGTAATTTAGAAATTCTACTTCAACACCCTAAAGATTAGGATTCTGCCCTTTTTATTATTGCCTATATTAATCAAACTCATGTCAAGAGAGTCCTGATCCATGGGGGAGCTATTATTAATATTATTTCCACCTATGCCTTCAAACAACTAGCTCTTCCTGATAATTACATGTCTCAAATTGACATGGTACTCCACTCCTTTAATGATACCATAACTACTATGGTGGGCACTATTATCTTACATATCCATGTAGGTCCCCATAGAATTCCTAAGCTCTTGTATGTTGTAGAAGGAGAGTTATAATATAATATACTACTTAGACAACCTTGGATATGTGCTACGACATGTGTACCCTCAACTTTGCACCGCTATGTCAAGTTTGAGCATGATGGGCAAGTACATGTTATACCCACTAAGCCACCTCTATTTAAAACATGCAATATGACTTATAATACCAATGATGTTCTCATTCCATTGAAGACATCATATCCCTGCATGATACTTTTGAAGCTTTCACAAGCTCCACTCCCCTAGTTACATATATATTGGTAACACAAATTCCTGATAAGGATCCCATGGAGGAAAATTTTCAACATTTGTCACTCAATGAATATCATTTGTTGATGATTGACATGTTATATACTCTACTAGAGTATGGAAGGCTTCACATGCACCCAAATTATGATCCTCACATTGGGATAGTCATTCCTTATGCCCCCCATAACCTTCAAACTAATTTCATAAATGGGCGAATTGATCAGGCTCCTACTATCAACAATCCATCTTCTTCACCATAACCATTTACTAATGACTTCTCTTTCCTGAGAAACCCTAGTTTCACACACACCTATCTCTATCGGTGTGCTTGGAAAGGATTTGGTTTGGCTTATTATGAACAGGGTATCCATATGCCTATTAAACATCCCACTACCCAAACCATTGAAAATGCCAAAAAGAGGCATGGGCTGGGATATGATGAACTATCTAAACTCATTAAAACTTCTCATGTACCAATTATTAAAGAGCCAGTCTCTCCTTCTCCACCATCACCTACCAAATCAGAGGTATCTATACCTCTTATTTTTTTTTCAATAAATGTTATCCATTTGGGGCCTCTCACCTATCACCAGGGTAAGGAAACAAGGTCCCTTCCTCTCATTCATCCTAAAATAATTGATGAATATTCTCCCACTATTAACACTATCTAATGTCAAGATGATGATGCAATTCTCACATACATGGGTGTGGATGATTCCTAAATCTAATGATCGCTCCCATTTAAAACATAAGGTATGTTAAATGAATCAACCATTGACATCAATTTTCCCTCTCATGATAACCCTCACATCTTCAAAAGTGGCCAATCTTTGGATTCCTCTAAGCAAGCTAATTATGCCACATTTCTTAATAACCATAACAAAGTCTTCGCTTGGTCTTATAATGACATGTTTGGTATTGACCCTTCTATCATCACCCATAACATTGTCACCAATTGAGATGCTAAACCTATTAAGTAGAAGCTTCACAAGATGCATCCTCATATTTTTCTCATTATCAAAGAAGAGCTCCAATGCCTCCTTTTTGTTAACTTTATCTCGCCCATTGACTACCCACAATGGATTTCCAATATTGTTCCTATCACAAAAGTGACCAAGGGAATTTGCATTTGCATCGAATATCATGACTTAAACCTTGCTTGTCTAAAAGATGACTTCCCATTACCAAGTATCAACCAATTTATTGATCTAACAACCAACCATGAGATTTTATCCCTTATGTATAGGTTCTCTACATATAATCAAATTTTGGTTGCTCTCGAGGATCAACAAAAAACTACCTTCATTACCCCATGGGGGAATTTCTATTATTGAGTTATGCCTTTTGGTCTAAAGAATGTTAGTGCCACTTATCAATGCATTATGACTTACATCTTCCATGATCTCCTACACAAAATTATGGAAGATTATGTGGATGACTTACTTAGCATGTTTAAACTTTACGAAGATCACTTGACAATTCTCAAAACCATATTTACTCATCTCCTCCAATACAATGTTTGACTAAACCCTAAAAAATGTGTCTTTAGTGTTCTTTCAGATAAGCTTTTAGGTTTTATCATTCCTCTTCATGGTATTGAAGTTGACCCTGCTAAGGTTAGAGATATACTAGAAATGCCTCCACCTACTAATATCAAATAACTCCACAGCCTACAAGGCAAACTTTAATCAATTCATCGCTTCATCTCCTAGTTTTTAGGTCATTGCCAACCCTTTCACTATCTCCTTAAAAAGGATGTTTCCTTCCATTAGAATATAGACTTCCAAGAAGCTTTTGATGCACTTAAGAAATATCTCCTTTCCCCACCAGTTCTTATTCCACATAAGGAAAATTAGCCTTTCTACCTATACATCTCCATAATAGACCATTATTTGGGTGCTATGATTGCACATCAAGATGACCAACATCAAGAACAAGTGGTTTACTACATAAGCTACACACTTATTGATTATGAGACTCGATATAACCATACCAAAAAACTTTACCTCACATTGGTATTTTCAACCTCCAAGCTTCACCATTATCTCTTAAATCACAAAACCTATGTGGTCACCCATACTGATCCCCTCAAATACATGCATTCCAAGCCATATCACAACCAATGTGTAGCTTGATGGCTCATACTCCTTTCTAAATTTGACTTATAGTTTATTCAATAAAAGTCTATTAAGGGGCAAAAAACCATTGATTAGTTTGATACCACCCCTTTATTTGACAACCAACCTTTAAACCTTGAATTCCCTAATGAATCGAGATCACAATGCTTTCCAATGATGACATATCCTATCAAATGATGATGTTCTTTGATGGGTCTAAATGTCAATATGGTTGGGGTGGAAGAGTCATCATTATTCTTCTAGATGATGAACCTATGCCTTTGTCATTTAAACTAGATTTTAAATGCACTAATAATATGGCCAAATATGAGGCTTTGATCTAAGGACTTCAAATAGATCTCTTCTTGGGTATCAAATCTATAACCATTTTTGATGATTTTTAGCTAGTGGTTAGCTAGGTTAATGGTTCCTACCTATGAAAAAATGAGATTCTATAGTGGTATAAACATCATGTAGATATGCTCTTGGGATCATTTGACTCTTATCTCTTACAAAATTTTCCTTGATCTACAAATAAGTTTGTTGACACAATGGCTTCACTTGCCTAACACATACCCTCTTCATCCTCTACCTCAAAGATCTATGTCACCGTACATCACTTAACATTAACCTCCTATGTATCAACTAACATTACATTGACTAAAGGCCCAACCTATACTAGTCCCTATGGTGGAGGAGGAGGAGTAGCCTAACCTACTACTCTCAAACTATCCCTCTCTACTATCAATGTAGTAACTTGACCCTGTAGCACCCTGACCTAGCCATGTAGAGCCCCAACCTAACCGTACAATGTCACCACCTATCCCTATAAGGATAATACCCATGACTATGTTATATCTCTAGCCTATACTACTGCATCCCATGCCTATATGGTTGTATATTTCTCCCTCACCATAACTTGCAAAAATGGTGGTGGCCTCTTGACCTCAATAATGGGATGCAAACCTACCCACCAAGCTATATATGCCACTGTATATCCTAGGTCAACTACAACCATCCCTACTAGCAGCTCCTCAAAATCTAGCTCATCTATCTCCTAAGGTAAAGGTAGGGGTGACTTTATATCATCCCTCCTATATTATGGGAAGGCAGGTGGTACATCATATAGTAGGCTAAACTACCTCCTGATCCATGCCATGGGTACCATCTCTAAATCACCAGCTCATCTCCCCTTAACCCATATTGATCTCTACAATCCAACCAACTATTATGCCTATCCTATGAATATGGGGTATACCAAGTATGGTCTCCATAATATATTTGTAGGGATCAATCCCTCTATCATGCACCTATAATATGCAATGTCGTGCACTACACTATCTACTCATGTTTTAGCCATACCATCCCTCCACTATCTGAAACCAACCCTAAAGCTGTCTAGAATGGTGGTAGGTAGCCCCAATGGTCAAGTCACCATAGTGTGCTCATACACCCAATAGTTAAATAAATGATTGACACATAAACTATACCATTATTACAGTTTCAAACCCCATAACTCTCTATATAATTAAGCCAAAAACATTGGTCCCCACATAAAAATAGTATGCTACTCAACCATCTGTGCTAGAACACCCATCAATGAAATCAAAAATATCCCACCATGTACATCTAGTAATGCATGCACTGTGATCCCTATCATCATCAAGATGCTCAGCCTATGATGCTCCTCATCTACACTATATAATGGCTCATAGGCAAAACTCACTAAATGATAAGTCACCTCACTAACATGTTCACCATATAATGCTACCATTTGTATATCATGCTCCTCTCTTGAGCATGTGAAGAGTTCTTCACCCTAAAGTGGCAATTGTAATATCCTATATACATCCTCTTATGTCACTATCAACTCTTTGATTGATAGATAGAAGGTGTTGGTGGTGTGATCCCACCTCTCAATCAATGCTATCATCAGGCTCACATCTTTAGTGACTCTAAAATATCATTTCACTCCCCCTAAGCCTATGGTTGCCATGTGTTCCCACTCATTTGGGGTGACATCCCTCATCATATTCATCAACAGCCTCGATAGATGATCTCATAGTGTTAGCTCCAGTTTTGCTTGCATACATACACACACAACTCAAGTCATACATTTTCTAATATATTCTATCACATATTTTTCCCTACTCTTTTAGAGAACTACATTGGTCTAAGGCTCTCCATTGGGCTATGTAGATATCACTTAGTCGACACAGGGTCTTCTAAGGTTAGCTTAGCCATATACCCACCTAACTATCTACCCTACTCTTCCCTCTCTACCCTAGGCTTCACGACCTCTCTCTCTCAACCCTAGGCCCAACTACCTATCACAACTCTAGGCCTCATTTATTATATCCCTACCCCTTGACCCTATGCCCTATATTTTAAGCCCTAGGTCTTCTAACCTATCTCAAACCCCTCTTTTAAACAAACTTTTAACCATACCTTAGATCTTTTTCACTAGGTTCTGGTAAAAATGCATTGGTCTAAGGAACTAAACCAAGTTATTTAGGTAGCACTTAGTTAACATGAGGTCTTCTAAGGCTAGCTTAGCCATTAGGCTAGTTGACTACTTCCATTAGGGATCTAAACTAATCATTTCTCCTATTTTTTGGTTTTCCATAGTCATTAATGTCATTTTTAATGCCAACATATAATGCTTGGTGTCAACCAAAATTAGTAGAAACTTGTCAACATCGATGCCATGTTGGCCGATGTCAGTGGCCCCATCAACATCAGTGACTGGTTCACCCCTAGGGCTAAATAACCCATCTCCAAAAGTTTAAATTTTTACCTAAAACTAGCCCAAATCCCTACAAAATTACCTTAAACCTAACCTAAGTAATTTTCTACCCCTCTAATACTATTTTATTTAACCCCCACCTCTAAATTAGTCTACAAAATCAAATTAACTAATTCATATTCAAAACCAAATTTTTGAGACTTGTACCTTATCTCTCCATCTCCTTCAAAATGGCACAATTAGCTCTTGTGGTGGCATGCCTCCTATTGGGTCTCCTCCTAGCTTAACCATCTCAATCATAGTTAGAGCTCTATTTTCATCCAATCTAAAGTTTCAAATGAGTTTAGTCGGCCACTAAACCCCCTTTTGTTAGGTTTGGTCAGCCATCGACGTTGGCATCCTTAACCTAATCTGTTGATGTTAGCACTTATGCCTACTAAAATTAGTAAAATTTCCCTAATCCATCAATGTTGGAACTATTTACTATAGACATTGGTGATGTCACTAACATTGGCACCATTGGATTAATGTTTCCACCACCAACCCTAACTTTTTAGACTTTACCCATACTCTAGGGCAATTTAGAGATTATGTATATCTCCCCGACCATAACCACCAACTTAGATATCACATATATCTCCCTAACCATGAAAAATACACTTAAATATCACATAAATCTCCACCCATAAATTTTTTTCTTGGAGATCATGAATATCTACTTGCTCATTGACCCTTTTACACCAACCTTGTGTTGTTTGTCTTGACTGCTTCTGTTATTTTGCTATAGTTGGCTATTATACACATGCATGTATTTAGGTGTTTTGGATGGCAACCAAGCTCATCCTATCACTTGAAACCTTTTTATATTTCCTAGGGGCCCTTTCTATGTTGGATACCTAACACACATAGACCATTGGAGCTACAACTTTGATTATTTTAACCTTCTTAGCTATCACTTACAAGCTATGATTTGGTTATTTCTATTTGAGTCATCCTTAAACTTACCTATTCTTGAATTTATCAACAATATCTCATAGTAGTATATGCATACATAACAATACAACATTCTCCTCCACTCATCCAATTCACTTCTTATCAAATCAATACCCGATTCTAGTTTCTCTTCCATCGATTCATGTTTTGAGGGGTGATACCTCATCCAATAATTGGAGCATCTAACTCTTATTTTAGTCTTGAAACTTGTCAGTGAAAATTAGAATACAAAAATGGGAAAATTTAGACACTAAAATTACATCACACACACGTGTGTAACTCCCTATGTCAAAACCCCCTTGAGCCCTATTTCAATAATAAAAATTGGCTTTTACCCCTCATATATTTAATTAATTTGAAATATATAATTAAGTTAATTAAAAACCCATTTTCCCACCTTACTTGGCCACCTCATCCTAAGACTAATTCTCACCTAATGAGTCACCTCAAGACTTGGTCCCCTCATCCTAACTACCTAAGACTTATTCTCACCTCAAAACTAAATTCCTAACCAATTACGTCCTTCTTAACCTCTTATTTTTACCATTTTGTAATGGGTGCCACACTTAGCATGAGGAGCAACAAAAAACTAGCCAAAAATAGTAGTTTTACCTATTTTAAGGCTACCAACATTAGTCAACCCACGATTGTTGTTAGCAAGATCATCAACATCAATTATATAAACCAAACTCCAACCTTATGTTTAGGTCAATAGAAATCAAGAAGGTCATTCTTATTTGCATCTAAGCTCTCAACATTCAACTTTTGACATCTTGGCTTACTATTATCTTGTGTGAGTCAATCTAGACTAAGAACTAATCTCTTGAGGACCAACAACACCTAATTATTTTCTCTATTTAGGTCATCAGTTCAGACTACTTGATAGGAGCCAACCAATCTAGCACTTATCATTCATTCACCACTACAGCTAAGTATATCACTTATTCTATAGGTATTTTAAGTAGTTACTTTGCTATCACTTTACATCTACTATTCATTACTTTATATATTCCTAACTGAACCTCTATGAGGGAGTTATAAAGCTTCCCTAATTATTTCCCCTTGACCTAACACACCAAACCTCTAACCAAATCGATCTAAACCATCTCTCTCTCTCTCTCACACACAACTCTCTCCAATCTCCTAGACCTGACCAAAACCATTCCCTAGACCCAGAAAAGCCTTCTACAAGCTCTTAAGCAATTATTCCCCCTACCAACCTCAAAAACCTAACCAACATCGATCACCTTCACCCCTGACCTTGATAGCAATACTGATATCAATCACTTCCTTATTGACATTAATGACTATGGAGTTACTAACCTTTCCAAAACCCACCCAAACACCTTCTAAAATATAAACAAAATACACCACCTACACCCTATCACTTTCTATTGCACTAAGGTTATAAATAATGGTAGCATTATCTATCTTTCATGCTCTCTTTACCTTTATTTTAGTTATTTATTACTCTTTTATCTCTCAAAAGTGGACTATCATCTCTAAGGAAGTTTCACACTTCTTGGAATAAGCACCTAGCTTGGTAGCCCACTCATTTATCTACTAACAAACATTTTGTGGTAGTGCTTTCTTACTTGCAGGTAGTCCTCCCTAGCCAAAGAGGAGTACTCACAATGTTTGAATATGATGCACAAACCAATCTGGGTTCATTTTAATCACTTATCCCTATCATTATTCTCTATGTTTCTTTAGACTTGAAATAAACAAATTTTATCAAAACACCTGTGCCCTCTTATATAAAGCGAAAAAATACAAAATACATCCTCTAAGGTGATGGTCATATCTAAATCACAAAGTGAAAGGTACTCATCTTAGAGTGCCACCTCTCTATCAAGGCTGTGATAAAAGCTCTGGCAATCCATACTACTGGCATTGTTGAAACATAATATAAACCAATCAACTATAGCATACCATACTCCTCTAGTGTTAATAAATGCATGTCATGAAGAATATGGGGATGCTATAGTCAGGATGCCATCACTCTTAAATCATCCTACATAAATCATGCATCTTATCACAATGGGTTCATCTCATCACATTTATCCTTAACCTATCCTATCCAATCATCCTAATACATCACCCAACCCATCTATTCATTCCCTTACCCATATACTCCATCTACTACAACTCCCCTCATCTCACTACCCTAATCCATAACCCATCTTTACCCAACCCCATATATCCCAATTTATCTATCCCATACAATCTTTATCCATCTAACCTATCCAACCCTTCCCTAATTTCATTTATCCTACCTTTAAACCCTTCTATTTTTTCACCCTTCATTTCCTAACCTATTTCACATAATCTTATCCATTCAAACCCACATCCCAAGTTCTTATTTCTCTCATTCCCATAACCTACCTAAAATCCCTATCCCTCTACCCTCCATCCTAATATCTCCTAACTAACTCTAACTCCTAGTCCCTAACTTAACTACCTTAATCCTCTCCATCGTACTTCCCCCCACATCCTTACCCTATCTTCTCTAACATTCTCTTATCCACCCACTAACTATCCATTCACTAAACCTAAGTCCCTAATATAAATAACTTCATCCTATCCACCCCTCTCTCCCTATAAAATCCCTAGCCTAACCCACGTAACCCTTCCAAACCACACCTTATACCTTAATCCTACCCAACACAAAACCACTATTCATGAATTAACCCTTATTACCAACCTTGACAATATCATGAATTAAGTTCTATGATTTTGCATAACCATGATTGTAACCTCATAGTTATGCAAAACTATGATTAACCCCTTGAAGTATTGTGATATCAATAATTGATCTTTATGATATTATAATACCACAAGTTAATCATCATGGTATTATAATATGACATTTCATGACCATAATATCACAAGTCATAGGCACAATATTGCCACTAAGGGCATTGACTTTAGTCAAGCTATTATACCTATGAGATTTACAAGATAAAAACACATAAATAAATGTGAAAAACATAAAATTTATAGGTTAGGGATTGACTATATACTAGTGGTCCTACATCAGCTGGCCTGTAGTACTCTTTCATCCTTTCTCTGCAATGCAATGCGTATGAGATATGGTCCATGGTTTTATCTCCAAAAAACCAAAATCACTAAGTGTAAAATTCAAAATGACCCTTTTCACCCCCTTTTTTCCTATTTTACCCCCCTCTTTTACCCTCCATCACCAATTTGACTTCTGATAAACCCATTAGCCTACCCTATCAACTAATTTTAACCCTCGAATCCCATTTCCTAATCAATTATCCCATTTTAACATCAATTATCATCCCTACATGTATTAGATAATGAATTTCCATCTCATTATTATGCATCCGAATCAAGAGTAAGAACTACATCAACTTGAGGTCTCCTAAGACTATGTAGGCAACACCTGGCCATGGTATTGTGCTTAGGGATAGTTTAGCCACTATTAACCTCTAATCCTGTTCCTTATGGTTCACTTGAAGTCATTACATTAATTTGAGCAATGAATCTTACATAAATTGTCTTATTATCCATCAAATTTCCTTTATCAAATTCTATCCATCCTTGACATGTGTCCTTTCTATGAGAATTATCCTTAGCTTATGGCCTATCTTGTCTCTTCACTCCCTGAACAATGTTGACATTTTAAGAATTTCAATCTTATCATCTTAATCAAACTACTTCCCTTCTATACATAGGTCAATTGTATAGATCTTATATTCCAAGGCTAAGCCATTTTATCCCATAACACTTATGCTTGGGACATCTCAATCATAGCTACATCCTCACTTGGGCATCCAAACCCCTTACCATCATCTTGAACCTATCCTACCCATATGATTTTTTTTTTGAGTGACCATCTTGCTCATTTATCCTTGTATGCTCCCTTGAGGGGGAATCACACCTAATAATAAAATTTTCATCCATGAAATGATTTTATTTGAAAATCCATTAATCCTTCCACTTTACTCTACTCTCAATACCCTTTCAAAGAGGGGAAAAATGTATACACTTAAATCCGGTTGATCTAATAATCCTATTAAGACCACTAATTTAACTAATTAACCATATCCCTAGCCAATTAACTAATATCCTAATTCCCATAGAAAATTCCTTACATCTCATGAAACTTACCATGTTATTCTAAACTAATTGATTACTCTATTAAGCCACTAACTAGCTTACTTAGCTACTAATTTACCCACTAGCCCTATTGACAACTTAAAATTACTTTTATTCACCTACCCCTAGTTACCCTACCACTTCAACCTTTCCTACACCCCTATGAACCCTAAACCTCTTTAACTCCCATTTGATCCTCCATTATCCCTAAAATAATCAAGAAACCTTTAGAACTAGGGAAGCTCCTCCAAAGTTCTAGAAGTCTCTAAATTAGAGGCTTATAAAATAATTAATAATTACCTAAATTATCCTCCACCATCCTATATAAACCATTCTCAAGACATGACCAATATGACTTATAAATACATAAGCCTCCATTATAATCTCATTATCATCCATTAATCAAGCATCCCTATACTCTTGTCAAGCAATTAAACAAGTCAAAGAAGCCATTAAAACCATTTGGAATCTCAAATAAAGTAATCCACAATCCAACTATTTTGCATTCAAATCAGCTTGGATATCTTAGAGAAGAGGTATAATGAAAAAATGATGGTAATAATATCATTTTAATTATCTAATTATTCATTTATCCCCTCCTTTGATGTTATTTGTGTTCTTGGGTTTTTATTACTAAATATAGTAAATTTTAGAATAATCCAAAATATGATCATACAACTATATATAAGATTATTTTATAAGAAAGATACATAGGGGAATTTAAAAAAAACATACCATGAATTGTTTTAGCATAGAATTTCATTCTTGGGAGAGGGTTCTTTAGGGTCTCTCACTCCTAGCTACAATATTGGAACAACCTCAAGCTGTGGGTATCCTATAGTGAGGTTGAACCTCTAGGAAATTTAATGAGGCTATCTCCTTAGATGTTTCACTTTGGCTTGATTCTCACACTATAATCTACTATTGACTAAGGAAAAAGGAGATAAAGATAACATGAAAGTGAAACTTAAGCTAAGGATGGTGATGCACCAAATTTGGAATGATCCATTTCAGCTTGGCAGCCTTAATGACTAATAATGAATTCAAATAAGACAGAGACTAATCTAATCCTATCTCAAGGCTGAAAGCATAAGTATTTTTGTGTGGAGGTAAAATCAAAACCCTATAATTTGAAGGATAGAAAGAAATAGGTCTGTATGAGACACTACAAACTCATGACACGTTAAGAAGGCACCAATGTCTGATACTTCACTTCACATGACCTACAAGAAACCAAAAGAATTAAAGCAAGATACATGGAGAATTTATAGATGATGAAAAGGGACATAAATATATAAATTAAAACTCCAATAATGTATACTTGAATTCAAACTAGAATAAAAAAAATTATCTTATTTCTTTAAGAGAGTGTTACAAGGCGATTTTGATAGAGTAACTCTATCACTAGTCAAGGGATGCATTTTTTGGCTCAAAAACCTCTATATATATAAAAGGGATGAGAGAAGAGGGGGATTGAATGAGAGGATAAAGAGGGGGTCATAATGACTGAGATCGTTACTATTGTCCTTGATCTCTTTTTCCTTCAAAGCATACAAATACCTTGACCATGAGATAAACCGTGAAAGATCATCACAAATCTCCTTGAGCCCCTCATGAATTCAAGTCTCCCTTTTTAGAGTTGATAAAGCCATGTCAAAGGTAGATTCATGTCCCTACCAAGTGTGAATGATTTTATCCTTGCATTAAAAACTTGGCATGCTCCTTCACTTTGCATGTCCTGCATGTATAAGAATGAAATACCCATATCTTTGAATCCAAACTAAGCCATGTTAATTATACGTTGAGTGAATATTTGTAAAAGATGATGGCCATGTCTAAGGATGAGGGCCTCTCCATTGAATACAGACATCAAATATGACTTTAAAAGTAGACCCGAGCTCATTATAGAGAAAAACCAATCCAACATATTAGTTTTCCTGGATTTTGGATATCAAGGACTCAGTTGGAAGCATGGTTTCACTTTTTCATTTAAGTCACTAACGCACTTTGTAAAATTAGGTGTGAATAACCCAATTATGTACTTGAGGGGTCTTAATGATGAAGTCTAACCTTTATCTACATACTAGTTCCACCTTTGAGTCGATCTTGCTTCTGTTATGCTTGCCTTTACTTCTCCCTTACTATTGGATTTGATGCTTTGCTTCAAACCATTGATCTACCTAGTCCCACTATCATTTAAGCTTTTTTGAATGCTAATGGATATTTTATGAGACCCATATTTGACATCTATGCAAACGTCTCAGGCCTTTCAAATCCAAATGGCTACTTGCAGGGGTTTAGATTTTGATATTTGTGGGCCTGTCATGAGATATTTGAATCTCAATGGCTATTTTAAGAGCTTGAAATTTAACACTGGCATGAACGTCATTAATCATTTTGGGTCATTTCCTTTAGAGATTTTCCTCAAAATAATTAGGTCTTCAAAATTTTTGTAGTGGAACTTTTTTTTTTGAAAGAAATAATTCTGTAGGATCTTTGCCTTTTTGAACATTTTTTTTGAACTTTTGTTAAGTGTCATTTTTTGAAGGGAAAGCACCCTTAATTTTTCTTTAAAATTACCTTTCTTGAAGTGAAAGTACCCTTATTTTTTAAAAATTAACCCCTTACCTTTTTGAAAAGAAACCTCTAGATTTTTTGAAATGGACCCTTCAATTTTTCAAAAAGTTTCTTTTTCGAAGGGAAAGGACCCTTCAGGTTTTTGTTTTGAAAAGCCCCCTTCTTGCCAAGAAAAGTGCCCTTAAATTTATTTTTAAGTGCCTTTGGATTTGGAAGATGCCCTTTAGTTTTGAAAGATAGCCCTCATTTACCCTTTGGAAATGCCTTTCGTCTTTTGAATATATCCTTTAGGAACTTTTGAAAATGGGCCATTTCTGTAAGATAGCTCTCATTTTCCCTTTGGAAATGCCTTTCATCTTTTGAAGATATCCTTTAGGAACTTTTGAAAATGGGCGATTTCTATAGAAGTGCCCCTTTGGGGAAATTGTTTTGAAAAAAATGTCCAAAACAATTCCTAACACTTAGTCAAATGAATTAACTTTCTCTTCAAAACTTTTCTTTTAGGGAAAATGTCTAAAGAAATTCCCACACTTAGCCTAAATAAAATTCTAAAAGAAAATACTTAATGAAAAAGAGTCTCAAAAGAAAATAACCTTGTAATTTTTTCTTCATCAGGTTCTTTACTCCTTACTTACCTTAGGTTTCTTTGGTGAAGTAACTAATATATCAAACCTGAAGTTTTCTTTTCTACCCTTTTTTACTTGATCATGTCCATATCTGTAAAGTAATCAAAATTTTGGTATGTGGACCAAAAATTGGCCAACATTTTTGGTGACTCATATGGAATCATGCTTGCTATGCTTTAAAAACTAGCTCATTTGCCTCATCCAATCCATTGGGAATGGAGTCACTACTTTCTTTGACAAGGCTGACCCTATCTAGAAACTCCCCTTAAAGAAATAAAGACAATAAGAATAAAATAAACACTATGCCCAAGGAACTTAGGGAAGGGAAACACACAACTGAAAAGGATGTGCATAAGGCACTTAAAAGAAAACATGAAAATAAACTATACAAAAAGTATAATACATACAATGGATACAAACTCTTCTAAGAACAAGGTTTTAGATAAATCCTATTGACTAGGATGGGTAGTACCTTTTCATCTAGTTGGGCCAATTGAAAAGCATTATGTTGTTTTCATCTATAAATCAAATAAGGATAACTCCATAGGTTGTCAAATTTGGTATGGTTGCCTAGCTTGGCCTTATTTGAATCCCACTTGAGGACTTGATCCCCTTCCTTGAAACTTCATGAAGAAGCTCTTTTGTCAAAATCTCTCTTCACTTGTGCTTGATGAATTTCCATGGATATCATGGACTAATTTATTATCTCTTCCAACTCCTTAAGCTCAACATACCTGATCTCCATAGGATCATTCTCCAACAACTCAAGTTGATGCATTAGTTCTATAATAGGAAACTCAAGAGAAATGGGTAACCTTGCATCCTTACCATATATCAGCTTGTATGGAGAGTTGCCTATTGATATTTTGTAGGTGATCCTATCATCCCATAGAGCTAACTTCAAATTGAGATGCCATGACCTTTGATAGTCTTTAATAGTCTTTTTTATGATCTTTAATAGGTTCTTATTTGTAGATTCAGCAAGGCCATTGCCATTTTGGATAGCCCATTGGCTAATCCTAGTTCCCACAAAAGCTATTGCATTACCAAAAATAATAGTTAAAGGAAATTGAAATCTAGGAAGCAAATCTTCATCGAAATCTAGAACATTGGTTTCATTTGCTTCTTTCAATGTCACTGCTTTTGTCTAATGTGTGAAGTAATCTGTAGTAGTTAAAATCCATTTATGTCCTAAACTTGAAGGAGGATTTATGAGACCAATAAAGTATAATCCCCATTGGATAAAGGGCTGATCCATTACAATTGGTTGAAGAGATAAGGCTATAAGTTTCACCTTTCCTACAAACATAACACATTGTTTGCACTTCTTAACCCATGCATGGTAATCACCAAATATAGTAGGCCAATATTACCCACTTCTCATGATATTAAGGGATATAATTATTGTGGAAAAATTTCCTCCACAATGTCCATCATGGAATTATTCAAGGAAACTCTGAGTCTGGGTTGGCTCTATATACCTTGGCAACATACCATTGATATCTTTCTCGAACAAAGCACCATCAATAAGGAAAAATAGAATTAATTCAAACCTAAAATATCTTATTTTTTATGGATTTAGATGAGAGGGATAAATAACATCTTGTAGATAGCTTAAAACATCATGAAACTAATTAGAAGGTGAGGTATGACCAGCTGTAATCTCTTCATCATTTGACACCAAAACAACCTCATTATTCTCTTGCAAGTCCTAAACTAGATGATAAAAAAGTCCTTTACCTCTAATCAACTTTGTGACCTTAATTTACACATCATACTCCATTAATTTGGTTATCCAACTAGATCTCTTCTCATTTATATCTTTGTTCAAAAGGAACTCCTTGATGCTTGGATGGGAAACCTTTAGGTATATCTTATTGCTAGACAACAAGTATCTAAACTTTTTGAGAGACCTTATAACTAAAAGTACATACTTTTCAATAAAAGAGTACCTTATTTCATACTCTTCTAAGCCTTGACTACATAAGGCTATTGATTGCTCCAAAGATTCATGATTTTATTGCATAAGAATGCTTGAAATGGTGTCCATGTTTGCATATATATACAAAATGAATGTTGGCCAATTTTTGGCCCACATGAACCATATAGAAAAAGAGGCAAAAACGTTGGATATGGGTTTAACATCAGATCAAGATTCTAAAATATTACCATTCAATAATAAATTAGGATGTTAATGAAGTGAAGTAGAATGAGGAGAAGCATCAAAGAGCTAAAATAAGCAATTTTGAGGATTACCAAGTAGGAAAACCATGATGAATCAAATCTAATATTCTAAAATTATACCCATGAAGAGGTACTGCTAATTACCAAATTTGAGTTACCTATTAAACAACATTATAAATCCATAAGATTAAGATGGTAATAGGACATAAGAGAAAGACATAAACTAATTTAGGACAGGAAGAGAACTATGAAATAATGCAAAGGGGATGCTCCCAAGTAGAGGCTCTCATAGACAATGTTAAAAAAAATCAAGTATAAAAGTGCTTGAGATGCATAATGTTAATGGGTTCATCTAGCTTATGACCATTTGGTGTATCCAAACTATATGATCTAGAACCATAGTTTGATGTGATAATTAAAGGACCTAACTCATTTAGATCAAAATTTCCTGTTTTCTCATGGTTTGCATTGGTATTTTTTAGATTATCTTTTAATACATTATCACTCATTTCAAAGTCTATGGGAATGATGTATTTGTTATAGATATGGCATATCCAATTATTATAAACTTTGAGATGGCTCAAGGTGGCTAGCCATTTCTCATCTAAAAGTTCTATCTCTTATAGTTAGGCTACTCTACATTCCTCATAATAAATTATACCTTGTAATGAGATATTTAGAGAGGGTAGCTTGATCTCAATAGGAAGAATAAATTTTGAGCCAAAGACCATGGAATAGGGTGTTTTACTTATAAACATGAAAATATTGGTACTATAACCCATAAGGTAGGGAAAAATTACAAATGCTAATTATAACCAACATTGTTGAAAATATTTTTAAGAATATTGACAATAGTCTTATTAGATGCCTCAACTTGGTCATTACCTTGAGGGTAATAGGGAGTTGACCATCTATGTTTGATATATAATTATATATATAGGTGTTTCACATCCTTATTCTTGAATGACTTTCAATTATCAGCTATAATGGTAGATGGAATGCCATAGTGGCAAAAGAGATGATTTAAAATGAATTTAGAGATTTACTTATCAGTTACATAAGTGAGGGGAATTTATTCTACCCACTTAGTAAAATACTCAATGGTAGTCAATATATGTTTGTAGCCATCTTAATAAGTGGGATTTATCTTATTTTTGAGATAGATACCCCACTTAAAAAATATCCAAGGAAAATTGGTAAGATAAAGAACTCATGAAGGAACATGAATTAAATCACCATGATTTTGACAAGCAAGGCATTTCTTGATACAAGCACATGTATCTAATTCCATTGTGGCCAATAATATTCCATCCAAAGGAGTTTCTTGGAAAGGACCATTCTACTTATATGGGCCCAAAAAATACTTTATGTATGTTTTTGAGTGTTAATTTAGATTCACTTGAGTTTAAACAATAAATTAGCATCCCATCATAGCCTCTATGATAGAGTGTACCATTAAGTAAACTATAATAGGATGCATTATGAATGAATAATTTATGTTGGTTTCATGATAAGTCAATGAGAATAATTTGGTATTTGAGGTAATTTATGAAATTTTAATAAGATAGATCTAAAAATTCTCCTACTTAGTAGTATCCAAGCTCAAAGAAGATAATAAACTAATAATCTCCTTAGTAATACTTTATTATCTTAGAGTCATGACAAATTATGGATCCACTAAACCTAACTAAGGGATCTATTACTACACAATAGAAAAGTATAGGTTTCTAAGGACTCTAGTCAAATGTCATCATGTAATAACCCTAGTTAGGTCTTATAATGTGATAAATGGAAAGTAACTAATCTACTAAATAAACATACATGATAATCTAGTAAATAAGCATACAAGCTAATCTAGTGTTCACCAAATATTGTGTCACAAATGGAAAAAATAATAAGAAAATATATCTCTGTTCAAGATAATATATACTTAATCTAATCAAGGAGAGATACAATTCAATTCATTAGTTATACAACATTTACTTTATCAAAATGAAGAGCTAGGAGCATACTTACCTTATTGAAGTAAACATGTTGTGCCTCAATCTCTCCCTTGGCCAATGGTGTTTTGAAAGAGGTTATTGTGGTTTATAAGGATCATAAATATAAATCATCTCTAAAATACAATAATTATTCTATGCATCCAAGACCTCCACAAGATGAATGATACTACTCCAAATCAAAACCCTATGCAATGAAACCTCTAAATGATAGTATAAGTAGATTTACAAGATCTAATAAACTAAAATTAAATAATCCTCTATTTAAAAATGAAGTTAAGAGGTATTTATAGCCAAGGATTGACCCTAAACCTTCATGAGAATTAGATGAAAAGGTCAACTAGGTCAATCTTGTTTGGCAAAAAATAAAATCGTTAGGCCTCAAACTAGGTCATCTTGTGCCAATAGAGTTCTATAACGTGCACTAGGTTCCCAATAAAGTTGATCAGGATGATGTATTAGGAAAAATGAATATAAGGGGTTATTTATTAGGTAGGGGATATTTTGGATAGTGAATTACTTAATGGAGTGTATAAGCAAGTTTTTATAGGTTAGGGAATTAGATAAGGGTAGTTTGTAGTGGTTTTAAGTAGTGGTATAGGGACCAATAATCTTGCAAAGCACGAAAGGTCTACCAACACCTTTCCCAATGCATCCTTTAGGGAATTCACTCAAATATATTTGAATTGATAGGTTATTACAAGAGAGAATGCATCATTAAATGATAAATTTAAAAATATTATGTGTATACATATGCCCCACTTGAATCTCATCATGCATCACATAGTTGTAACATGGGTTGGTGCTTTGATAAAGTACATAACAACATGTAATGCTGAGATAATAAATTATAGTACAAAGACAAAATTTAAATGATAATAAGGAAATAATTGAAAGAATTTGAAAGTATCATATACATACATTGACTTACCTTTATCACTAAATGTTTGTCTATTATATTTGTAATCTTTATCATGGAGGGTGCATTAACTAATTTGGATGGACCCTAAGGATAAAAACTAAAGAGGAAAAAAAATAGTAGGGAGCCCAAAACTAAAATAAGGAACAAGAAAGAAAAATAGAAAAAAAAAGATAAATTATTTATAGGGGATTACAAGCCACTCAAGCCTAGAAGCAATTGGGTCAAAGAATTTTAGCTTATATTCTAAAGAAGGAAGAAGAAAGAAACTAGATACGGGTATGGTAGAAAAAATTATCTAGTTATACACACATTAAATCAGATGATTGTAAAGAGATCATCTTTGGCTTATGAGGAATGACCTGTAAATAAGACAACACTGAAGTAAATGGTTGGTTAGGTAGATGGTTAGGTGGATTGCCTAGAAAGCTAGATCCAAGAAGCATGAGCTTCTTTTGAGGCTATTAATCCATTCTTATAAAAAAATTAAGCTAAAAAATTGAAATATAAAGTACTTACATAAATCAAAAAAGATACTAAAATTGAATACAAGAAATGCTTGATAAATAAATTGACTAATTATAGTAATAAGTGGGTCAATACTAATTCTAAATAGGTCAGGTATGATTTAAAAATTAGGTTGGGGATATATGAACAGGTAGAGGAAAATAAAATTAGATTTTATTTAGGGTAAGTGGATGAAAATATCTTTTTATTTTATGCCACAGTGATCATTGGTGGTTGAGGTGACCATCAAAAGTTGTGATGATTATCGAAAGTTGAGACAGACTGTCAGTGATCAGAGTGATCATCGATGGTTACTATGGTTTGGGTTTGGGTAGTAAAAGGCTATTTATATGGGGTTATAGAATAGGATTCCAAGAAGTTGGATTAGGCTAGGATGATTATGAAATACAAACAAAGTGATTGAATAATTAAAAATAGATATTTATCTTACCAATGGTTGATCAGATGAATGGTTGAGGTAGATCACTGATAAACTCGTTAATAGTCTAGCAAAATTTTACTAGAGTAATGGTACTTGGATATTATCTAGTGGATGGTAGCACTTCAGATCTCTATCATGATGGTTGGATTACTAGATTGCTAAAAGAACACCTACAAAATAAACTTTGGATGGAAAATCTCTTGACATTTATAGGATGATTGATTGAATTTGGATCCTTTTTCACCTCCTAATCCTTTCATCTTATAATAAGGAAGGAGAGGTGAAAAAATACATTATCAAGAGGTTCAAATTGATGTCTAAATATAACTCATGCATACATTATCTCACACATGAATTAGACAATCTAATTATAGAAAACCAAGTCAGAGTGATGTGAAAGTTAAGTGGTTCAAATGGTGGAACCTAACTATCAGTGCTCAGGGTGACTATCAATGATCAAAGTGACCATAGATGGTTTAGGGTCAAAATAAAGTTGAGTTAAAAAGGTAGGTTTAGTCATTAGGTAAATCTAACTAGAGTTAGGTGGGTTAGGTTAGGTTTGTAGTTGAGAAGCCAATGGGTGTGTCCAAGGGGGTCTTGATGTGGTCTAGGGGAATTATTACATTCAAAACAACCATGTGTGGATTTTTGATGTCTATATTTTGTCCCTTTTTTTATGTAGTTTATATCAATAGGCTATAAAAAAAAAATTATTATGGGTCAACGGTTTAGTTGCCTTGAGCATAGGAGGAGGTGTCCCCCCCTAAACTAAGAAGTGATGAGGTGAAATTGAATCAGGTGTGGGTTTGATGAGTGGTAAAGGTGATGATAAAATATGTGTGATAGGTATGGCATTGAATCATAAACATGTTGAAAAATTATGTTAACAGTGTGATAGCCAAGATCATGTATTGACTAAGTTACCATAGTTGGTAAAAATTAAGGTCAACGCTAGAAGGATAAGTGGTAAGTGGAGTGAATGATTGAATTTAGGTGTGATAGTTGGGTACACTTATAAATTCAAGTATCCTAGGAAAGGTATATGTTTCCATGGGTATCAAATGTAAGAATTTCTCCCAAGAAAACAAAAACTAGTTAGGTGTAGTCATGGGTATCCGAGGTAGGAAGTTCTCTTAAGAAGACAGCGGTTAGTCAGGTATGCACAAAGTAGCACAAGTTAAAAAAAGTTCAAAATGGAAATTGTTGTTGGTGAATTTAAAAAGACAAAGGTGAGGGTCATCACAAAGCATGTACTACTTTGTGCTAAAATAGATAGTGGTGAGGTGATGTGGTCAGTTGGTAAAGTTTTGTAAAGAAGGCAATCTCTATGGGTGGGTGCTTGATTTGGTTCTGTGCTAATTTTTTTAAAAATTTGTTGGTATGGGGGGAAAAACAAATCCCAATGACCTAACCATTGATGGTTAGGTATCCTTAGGTCAACTATCGATGGTCACCTTGACCATCGGTAATTAGGTAAAAACCCTAAAAGTGTGAAAATAAAAGCATCATAATGAGTCATTATTACTCATTTGATTTTGTGACTTTGGCATATGGTGCCTTTTTAGTGTATTAGGTGAAGTTGTTGATGAGGCATTTGCTAAGAAAGTGATTGATTGGTTAAGTTGATCAAATGGATCAAGTAGACTAAGGAGAATATAGGGTGGACATGAATAAGCATGTGGTTAGGTAGTGGGTCCCCATATTCCTCCTCGATGATGGTCAAGGAATGAGGTAGGGTTTATACTAAATTGGTAGAATAATTTGTGATTTGTGAAAATGCATTTGAATTTGGCTTATGGTTGATTGATTGGGAGGATAGACTTGGGTTTGTTTTTGTTTAACCTAATTATAGGGTTTAGCTTGGTTTTTGGTGGGATTAATGGTTAAATGCTCAAGTTAGGAGTGATAAGTTAGTTTGGGGTGGGTAGGGGTAGGATATGGGTAGGAATCTGAAGAAATTTAGCTGATTTGAGAATGTTTTTAGGTGGGTTAAGGTTGGGATGATCTATCAGTGGTCATGCATAATAACCTTCGATGGTCATCTCGATCATTGATAGTCAATGACCATAGGTAAAATGGTCACATGACTATCGGTGGTCATCATGATTATTAGATATTAAACCAAATAGTGACAAAGCTAGGTTTAAGTTTATGGATTTTGATAGTTTTGAATGGTAAGGTAGCTTGTTGATGCTAATGATTGATGGGTAGGGGGTTTCATTTAGGATATAGGTGATGCTTGATGAGATTGTAAGATGAAAATAGGATAGGTTAAGTATTTGGTATAGGAGGCAAGCTATAGGTATAGGTTATAGTAGGTGAAGTTGGTATGTAAAAACAATAGTATAGAGGACTAAGTTTATTTGCTAACAAACCTTGTAGGCACGCGAGCAAACCTAGATATGGGATCAGGTACCTCACATTTTTTTGAAGATCCATCGAGGGATGACTATAGAGGATTGGGCTCACATAGAGGAGGTGGGCCTTAAAGTGTCATTTCACTATCAACATGTGCCACATAATGCAGTGATGATCGTGGCCCTCATCAAGAGATGGGATCTAACCATAAAAACCTTTCTACTACCCATTGGTAAGAGGATGATCTTACCAAAGTATGTGTATAGGATCACATGGCTACCCATTCAGGGTGAGCCAATTTATAAGATTGAGATAGAGGAGAGAGATGACCTCATATAGCTATTATACGAAGATGACCAAAAATTTTCTACGTGGCATGCTAAGGGTTTTAGCTACACTCTACTATATCAGAGGGTCAGATATGATAGGAGACTAATGACAATGATGATGATGGAAGTATCATACTTTGTTATACCAAATTTTAGTAGTGGGAGGTTTACCTATCTATTTGGGGTGTGTTGGTTGAGATGTTGTTGGGCTACACAGTGTTTAGTTGGGTGCCTATATTACTAGTTCAGATATATATGTAGCTGTGGGGTTTTAGAGCTCATATGAGATACAATATCAACATCATATTTGTTCTACACTATTGGGCCTATAAGCACATCTAAGTGCTAATGTCAATGGGGATACCATGGGAGGGATATGTACAGATGGAGTTCAGAGTCAGATTCACGTAGTGGAGAGATGATTTTACCCTATTTGGACTAGGAAGATGGGTACATGACATTGATTAGTTTCAGGGTGCCTTTGATGCCTTGTTCATTAGTGATGTGGTTTGGATACCTTACATTAGGTTTTTAGATTGGGCTAGATACAAGAGACATCCACTATCCCTATAGAGCTATAAGTGGATCTTTGGTAGGAGGGATGGTGAGATCAAGCTCATCTTATTTGATAGGGTGCAGAAATAGTTTGGTTTGATATAGTAGATTTTGGGTCTATTCTTAAGATATAGGTGGGAGGATGTAGAGATTTTAATTTTAGAGCCATAACCTATATAGTTTTTTCTTGATCATGAGGATTTGTTGACTAAGGCTGATATAGATGATGCAAGTTTTTTAGATGGGTACCCTGCATGGTACCAAAAACTATATGCAGTGGTAGATTTTGGGGGTGATGATGGTGGTAGGTAGCTAATGGATGTCTACCCAGCTAGTAAAGGTTAGTAGGCACAAGTGCAGGGGGTTACCCCAAATGTATAGGTAGTCACTACATAGAAAGATCAGACACAAATAGTACTAGCTATGGCACAAGCTTAGGTGGTAGCTCTATAGGGTTAGCTGGTAGTAACATAGAATCAGGTAGTCATGGTTATACGTGAGAGGAACCAAGCTAGAGATAAACTAGCCTTGGTTACCCAGGAGAGAAAATCTTTGAGACAGGTTATAGGAGGAGCTATAGTATCTATATGACTATCGTGAACTATCCTCATGACACACTACCTAGCCATAGTGGAGGAGCTATGATACTATGAGGACATAGTCCTGATATGTTTTCTTGATGAGCCCTAATGGGGTGCATATAGAGCTAGTTTGGTAAGTGGTGTGAGCATATCAACACTAGGTCAATGGGTTTCTTCTATAAGGGGATAGGTAGGTATCTCAAGAGGATAGTCACCAGGAGGTAGTGGTGCTCTAGGAGATAGTGGTGCCTTATGGACATAGTTATGAGATATTACATTTTATTGTATATCATTTTGATACTAACTTATGAGCTGATATGGTGAGATGTATACATTATGATGTTATTGATGATAGACTAATGATGTATAGATATACTCCTTGTATATTTCTCATGGTTCATGATTTACTTTGATGTTGATGATGTGATGTTCATATTGATCATTGGTGATGTTATATTGAGTATGGTTGTGATGTGGATATTGGTAGGATCATGATGACATTGATATGGATTCATCCTAGTTAGGTATGTGATGATATGTCTTTTGTTTATGTTCATGATGATGCTTATTATATTTATGTTCATGATGATGTTTGTGATATTTATGTTTATGATGATGTTTATTCATGCTAAAACTTGATGAGCATATGATTCCCTATTTATATTGAGACATGTGGTGAAAAATGGTTCATTTCTTTATTGTTCATGGATGCTATGATGTTGATTATGATGATGAGAGTGATGATTATGGTTTATGCTAATGATGTCTATTTTTGTTCATGATATATGCTGATATGATGATGTGATACGATTATGGTCATGGTCATTGTGATTAAGTTAAAACACATAAAGTAAGTTGAGTAATAATATTAGATGTACAAAATAAAAGATAACCAAGAGACAAATGTCCAAATGAATATATTGACTAGTTATGAGAGGATAAGAAGAGGGCACATGGTTTTATTTAGCAAGGACTAAAACAAAAATTGAAGTTGGATTGGCTTAAGAAACATTAGCCCTTAAAATGCTTCTCATTAGCATTTGTTAGTTGGTTAATAAGTTATCATCATCACATAATGTCAAGTGAACTCAAAAATCCCTTGCTCATAGTGTAAAAGGGAAGATAGGAATGAAACCTTCTTGGGAGACTAGCTTACCTCTACTGTAGGTCCTCAAAGCGTTAGTATAAATAAGTCCATGTCATATAAGTGTAGACTTATTGATGTAGTAAGTCTAGTCATGAGAGTCGATTGTGGCTTTCAAAATTATTTTGCTTATGAGTGTTGATTATGGATTTATAAATTTGTTTGCCTTTTTTGATGCCTAATAATGGGTTATTCGCTTATTTTGTTCTTGCATGGGAGGGTTAGGGAAGCTGATTGATGTGGGAAGCTTCCACTAAATTTCTATTCCTTGACAAATGATTTACCCAACCATCCTTTAAGGGAGTGGTTCGAGTTTGTTTGCTTTATTTAAAGATTTTGATAGATATCCTTCAAGGGAGTAGTCTACCTTAATTTGAGAAATTTTTATATGTGTCCAATAGCTATCCTTCAAGGGAGTAGTCTGCAAATGATAAGAATGACCCATGATTGTTTTTGGTTATGACATTGCCTTGTCTTGTTTGATTTTTCTTGACATAGACTTCTTTATATATGCTTAAATGTTGACCTTTATGAAGGTAAAACTAAAACCACAATAAGGTTAATTAGGTGTAAAGAGGTTTAGGTGAAAATGATCATGATAATCTATCTTGTAAAAGGGGAAGATAATACAATGAGAATAATGCCATGGGTAGAGCCATGGTACCCATTATTTAGGATTAGGATATGATTGTGATGGATATTCACATGATTCAGTTTTAATTGGTTGCCCCTAAAATAAGGAGATTAATGTGGTTGAAATCAAGGGATTAGCTTAAGTTAGAATAAAGTGAGATTGATTCTTTTTTAACAAAAGATAGTATGTAGATGTGAAGCATTGAGGGGTTCAGGTTTTGGGTTGCTTTCAAGAGAAGATAAATGGTAATCTCCTTATCTATACTTATGGGTTAGGATATAAGGTCCAATCCAATTGAAATCAAATTTTCCACACTTACTTTTCTCCATATTAGTGTCAAGTTGATTTTCCTTTAAGATGAGGTCTTTAATGTTCAATTTTCACACTCTAAGGTGTTTGTGATAAGTGCATATGATATGCTCTTGATAGACATGAAGATGGGTGAGGGAAAATAAATGATGCTTATTAAGTAGTTCAATCTAGGCTAAATGGTACTGATGATAATCATCTTTAGAGATCATATCTTGTAGGGATATGTAAAGCAATGTAATTTGGACCTTGAGAGGTAAGATAGCCTCTACTCAAAACACAAGAGAGAATGGGATAGGACTTGTAGTGGTTCAGATGCTAGTATGATATACCCATAAGGTGAAAGGGATATATAAATGCCAATCCTGACCTGATGTATTGACCATTTTAGTGAGCATGGTGTTAAGAGTTTTATTAGAGGCCTCTACCTATCTATTTTCTTGAGGGTGATAGGGCAATGAAAAAATTAACTTGATACCAAATGCATCACAAAGACCCTTGACTTGTTTGTTTTTAAAAGATTTTGCATTGTCGATGATGATTTAATGAGGAACATCAAAACATCAAATGATGTGATGATTGATGAAGTTAAGAATATTTTCAAATTTGGTTGAGACAAGAGGAATAACATCTACCCATTTGGTAAAGTACTCATTTGTAGATGATAGAATGATGTTGTTTTGAAGAATGGGGGTTAATTTAACCAATGAGGTCTAATCCCATTGTGAAAAGGGCCAAAAATCTATGGATATGTGAAGAATATGGTGAAGTACATGATGTAAATTGGCATGTTATTGACATGTAACACACTTTTTTACATAATCATAAAAATATTGGTTAAGGGTAGTAGTAATAACCAAGGTGAAGGATGAACTTAGCCACGATGAGGCCATTAAAGTGTCCCCTACAGATCCCATCATGTGCTTCCTTGATATCATGAGAGTTTTCATGACTACATAGGCAATGGAAGAGGAGACCATCAAAGCCATGTTTATAAAGAATTACCACTAGTATGGTATGACATGAAGTACTCTATATAAATTCTCTTTGAGCATTCCTAGAAAGTCCAAAAAGATTGATGGAAAGATTAAAATAGTCGAAGGTTTGCTAATACCAAAGGTTAAGTTGGATCTCCCCTACATTGAAGATGGTGGGAGAATATAAATTGACTAGGCTAGGTTATTCTGTGGCTAATGATAGATCATTTGGAGTCAAAGGGTGTAGATGGGATCTGAGAGGCAAGGGAAGCCATGGTGTTAGAAAACTTATTGGTAGATCATGAGGTGGATTGATTACGGTAATGTTCAAATGATGTTAAGAGTTTGTCAATGAGTTATTTGTGCTATTGAAAACCATCATTATTACATTGATAAGAGACATTGATTTGATTTATTACTAGTTAAGAGTCACATAAGATGTTGATCATTTTGACTCCCAAGGCTAACATAATTTAAAGGCCTATGACTAGGGATTTGTATTCAACAATATTGTTGGTACATTTGAGATATAACTTTAAGGATAAAGGAAGAGTTTTTTCATGGAGGGGAATAAGGATGATACCAAATCCCCCACCATGTTGACGCTTTGATCCATGAAATAAAATGGTCACTTGATAGGTGAAGTCTGCCTAAGAGAGGGTCATGATGGACTCATTGGGAAACTCAAAATAAGGGTGTTAGTTGTCTGCTAATGGTGTTTTAGCCAAGTGGTTGGTAATGACTTGCCCTTTAATTAAACTCTAATAAATAAAATTGAGGTCAAACTTAGCTAAAATCATGAGCCACTAAGCTATACATTGGTTTTGGTATGGCTTAGAATGCATGTACTTGAGTGGGTCGGTATTAGTTATGACATAAGTTTTATGGTTAAGGAGGTAGTGGCAGAGTTTGGTGGCCACAAAGACTAATTCTAGGCATAATTTATCAATATCTATGTACTGAATCTTGTATTCTATAAGCATTTGGTTGATGTAGTAGACAACTTTATCTTTGTGTTATTCATCCTGATGAGCAAGCATTGCCCCTACGGAGTGGTTGGTGGTGGAGATATAAAGGTAAAAATGTTGATTATCCTTGGGATGGTTAAGGATAGATGGAGAAAAAAGGTACTTTTGAAGTGAATCAAAGGCCTTTTGATAGTCATCGCTCCACCTGAAAGAGACATCCTTCTTCAGGATGTGATGGAAAGGTTGGCATTGGTCTGAGAGCTGAGAGATAAAGTGATGAATAGATTAGAGCTTTCTCTATAGGATATGGAATTTCTTAAGGTTGATTAGGGAAAGCATGTCAAGAATTGCTTTGATCTTGGTAGGATTGAATTTTATCCCCTAAAAGAAGACAATAAAGCCAAGGAGTTTTCTTGATAAGACCCTAAAAATGCACTTTTTAGGGTTAAAGTAGACATGGTAATGGATGAACATCTCAAAGATAATCATGAGAATGGCCAAATTATCCTTATGATATTTGGATTTCCCAAGAAGGTCATCCATATAGTCCTTGATAATTTTATGGATAAAGTCATGGAAGATATAGTTCAATGTACATTTGTAGGTTACGCCAGTGTTCTTTAGACGAAAGGGTATGACCTTATAGCAGAAGCTCCCCCATGGGGTGATAAATAAATTTTGTGTTGATCTTTATGGATAATTAGAATCTGATTATAGATTGAGAATCCATCTATGAGAGACAACATCTCATGGTCAGCTATAAGATCAACTAGTTGGTTAGTTCTTATTAAAGGGAAGTCATCTTTTAGACAAACAAGGTTGAGGTCATGAAAGTCTATGTAAATGTGTATTCCCCCTTTGGATTTGGTGATAGGTAATACATTTGAGATCCATTGGGGATAGTCAATGGGTTAAATGAAATTAATGGATGGGAGATGTTGAAGTTCTTGTTTGATGAGAAGCGCTATGCGAGGGTGCATTCATCAAAATTTTTGCTTAATGGGATTAGAATCATGGTTAGTGACTATGTTGTGGGTAGTGATGGAGGGGTAAATTATTATAATGTCTCTATAAGACCAAGTGAATGCTATGCTATGATCCTAAAGGAAGGAGGGGAAGTCTTGAAGCTCTTTAGAATTTAGTAATTGACCAATTTTTAAAATATAGGGGTTATTTGGAGTGCTCAATTTGATATCCACATTAGATTAATTCAACATGGTAAAAGTCTTAGGAGGAAGATATTTATAGATGGAAGAATATGATGCACAAAGATAAGTGATAATGGAATCATCATCTTGACACTGAATGGTATTAATGGTAGGGGGGTCATCTCCTATCATCTCGAAATAGATCATAAGGATTATTACAGTTGGTCCTTATTTATGATAAGTTAGGGGTTTGAGGTTGATCATGATGATGAAAAAAATTTAGGGGGGATGATGTCAAAATCCTCCATTTTGGATGGTGAAGGAGTTGGTGAGGAAGGGATGTCTTCCTCAATAATGATGATGGTAGGTGGCTTAGTTTTCTTCATGGGTAGGATAAAGCTGAGGCCATGTTTCTCATGAGGTTTTTTGGTCTCAATTGAAATAAATTTGTGTGGGCCATGCTCATATCATCCAAGAACAAAACCCTTCCAAGCACACCAATGGAGATATGTCTTGGCAAAACTTGGTTTGTCTAGATAAGAGAAGTTGGTCATGAATGGTTGAGGTGAGAGAAGCACCAAAGGGGTTTGTCAAGGCCCCCATAGATGAAATGGGTTTGATAATTTGAATGTCTAAGGGGAATAATGGCTCTAATATTTGGGTCATACCTGAGTTGGTTGTTACATTTTCCATACTCATGAGGAGTTGGGAAGGCATCAAGGGTCAAAAAATGATATTAATCAAGTGAGAGACATTAGAATGTTAATTCCAAGTGGTCTATGGTGAGGATTTGATCTGAGGGGATTGATTATCTAGTAGATTCCTCATCATTAGAATAAGGTATGACTTCATTTTTTATGGTTGAGGGCTTGTCTTTGGTTGATGAGGGTGTGATAGATGGAGGTAGGAGGATGTCGTTGGGTCGATAAGTCATGTTGCATGATGAGAAAGGACTTGGGTCATATTTTATAATGATAACCTAACCTTCATGCTCATTTTTTTTTTGTAATGATGAAGGGTAGAGGGTATACAACCCATAGAGAAGATCCAGAGTCATCTCAGTAAAACCTTATACTATAATTCACCTTCCACTACATAGAAGAGTTATAGGAGTGTGCAAGGTCCTAAGCAAATGTGAAGGACAATAATTTTTAGAGTAGTGACCATTGTGTCATTGAAGGATCAAAGGATGGCCAAGGTTTTGGATAAGAGATTTTTTGTTAGTTTAAGTTAATCATAAGCATGGAAGGAGATAATGTTAATACTAGTTCCCGCATAAATCACAACCCATTTGTTGTGGGTTTGGTTTGTGTAGGTAGTGATGAAAAGAGGGGGATTTGGGTCATCAAGGTGGATAAAAGGTATTTATAAATCCTTGAAGGTGACAAGGTTAAAAATTTGGAGAGCCAATAAAGGCTACTAGAGGTTGAGGGTCTTTAGATTTGACTTGTATTGATTGAAATGCCTCTATCATTATTTGGAAATGATGAGGTGAAGTAGAAATCAATTTATAAAGGCTCATTTTTTTTGGGTTTGGTTGATAGGATCCTCCTAAAAAAATTAATAAATATGAGCCTATACTTAATAAATATGAGCCTATCAACCAAACCCCAAAAAATATGAGCCTTCCTTAGCCTCAACACTTACTTATATACTAAATCTAATATAAGCAACTACTACTTTCCTTGAATGTGGGATAAAAAAAATGCTCATGGGATGACTTATAAAGCATATGTATCCATAGGAATTATTACACTAAAAAAATAAAGAGAAAGGGTAGTATGGGTTCCTAACATTCCCTCCCTCTTAGAAAAATCTTTGTCCTCAAAGATTTAGATGTGAGAATTGATGTTGAATATAAAATAGTGGTTCCCATGTTGCATCATCTGGTTGTATTATGTGCCACTAAATTAAAAACTCTATGATAGAACGAGATTGAAGTTGGCATGTACACCTATCTTGGATTGCCTCCAGCTTGAGAAGGATGGACCCTTTATTATCTTGTTCTTGTAAAATAGTCTACACTATGATATTTGTGCCAAGAACTTTCTTTATATAAGAGACATGAAATCTTGGGTGAACTACAGAAGAAGGTGGTAGCTCTAAATTATAAGAAATTGACCCAATCTTATAGAGAACCTTATAGGGCCCATAAAACTTGGGAGCTAGCTTATGATGACCTTTAAGTTTTAGGGAGGATTTCTTGTATGGTTGCAGGAAAAAAAACCATATGACCTAATTGAAAAGTTCACTTGGAATGGTGCTGATAATCCTATTGTTTCATTCAATTTTATGCCATATGAAGATTGTCCTACAAGGTGCTAAGGATATAATCCTAGATGTAGAGAATCATATTGACTACTTGAACTAATGAAATACTAAGGGTGTATGGTAGGATCACTAGTGGTTCTTGACCATAGATTACTTTAAATGGAGTCATTTTTATTGAAGTTTGATAGGAGGTATTGTACCACCATTTAGCGAGGGAGAGACACTTGGCCCATTGATGTTGTTGTTTTGAGGTGAAGTAATGAAGAAAACTTTCCAAACATTTATTGATAATTTTAGCCTACCCATCCATTTGGGGATGATACTCAAAACTCATCTTCAATTGGGTATTGGTGCGGTAAAATAGTTCTATCCAAAAATGGTCAGTGAGAGATGCATCATGATTTGAGACAATGGATGCATGAATGCCATGAAGATGGAAAATCTGGTCCAAGAAAATTTATGCGACTGTGGAGGTGGTATAAGGATGGATGAGGGAAAAAAAATAACTATATTTGGAGAGGTGATCAACCATAAACAAGATCACTATTTTCCCTCTAGATTTTGGGAGCCCCTTAATGAAATCCATAAAATTTTTGATCCAAATCTTGGTAGGGATGGGCAAGGGTTTGAGAAACCAAGGGATGAGTGTTGTTTCACCCTTATTATATTGATAGGTATCACATTCAACCACCATCTATTGAATTAACTTTTTCATTCCCTTCCAAAATAAATTACATAATGCCTAATCATAAGTTTTGAAGAGCCTTAAGTGCCCTATTGATGGAGAATCATGGAGTTCATAGAGTATAACCTATTGAAGATCTGTGCTCTAGGGAAACACTAGACAACCCTTGTATCATAAAGAAGCACCATCCAAAGAATAATATGGTAAAATAAAAGGGTTAATGTCCACCTATTGAATGATTTGAGATAATGAGGAGTCATTGACATACCCTTGTTATACAGTGTCCAACCAATTTGGAATAGGCATGAAAATAGCTGAAAGGGAGGCTTGGTCTACAAATGCATGAGATAGAGCATTAGCTATAATATTATACTTACCCTTCTTTTAAGTGATATAATAGTCATAAACCATGAGTTTAATGACATATTTTTTTTGTGATGGGGTAGAAAACCTTTTTTCTAGGAAATATTTTAGACTCTGGTGATTAGTTTCGATGCAAAAATGATTCCCTAGTAGGTATGGCTGCCACTTTTATATTGCATGTAAAATAGCCATCATTTCCTTCTTATAAGTAGAGAATACTAAATTATTTATAGAAAGGGAATTTTTGGTGAATGAAATGGGGAATAATTATTGGAGGAGAATATCACCAAGTCTATTGCCATAATCATCACTCTAGATAGTGAAGGTCTTGGCAAAATCTATCATAGTTAAAATCAGTGTAGTACACATAACTTATTTAAATTTTGAAAATGCACACTTAGTGACTTATGTCCATGTAAAAGCATCTTTTTTTAACATAGCTATCAGTAGAGCTAAAATATTATTATAATCCTTTATAAACTTTTGATAGTATCCAATCAGCCCCAAAAAACCATAGAGGATTTTTATTGTTTGAGGATCAGGCCAATTTGTCATGGCAACTATTTTTTAGGATCCATTCGAACCCCTTGGGATAAAATAATATGCATAAAATACTCTAATTCATCTTGGATAAAAGCACATTTGGACTATTTTTCATAAAGATGATGGTCAAAGAGAAGTTGCAATGCAAGATCTAGATGTTGGAGATGCTCAAACCATGTTTTATTATAGATAAGGATATCATCAAAGAAAACCAAAATGAATTTCCATAGGTAGGGCTGAAATATTTTACTCATCAATACCTAAAATGTTGAAAGATCATAAGTGAGGCCAAAGGGCATGACTAAAAACTCATAGTGGTCATCATGCATACAAAAAGCTATCTTAGGGATATCATCCTCATGAAGCTGGATCTGGTGATATCCAGAGTAGAGATCCAACTTGGAGAAAAACTGAGCACCGTGAAGCTCATCAATAATAGGAATAGAGAACTTATCCTTTATTGTGATGTGATTAAGTACATGGAAGTCAATACAAAGGCACCATGACCCATCTTTAAAAAAAAGAAAAGGATAACTAGGGAAGAATATGGGCTAGTACTGGGGTGAATAATGCCTTGTTTCAATAAGTCTCGAATGAGCATCTTGATCTACTTATTTTGATGAAATGGGTAGTGATAGGGCTAGATGTTTAGAAGAATGCTTCTAAGAAGGAGTTGAATATGGTGGTCCTCTAATCGTGAAGGTGGCAATCCCACTAGTTTGGCAAAGACACCTGCATACCTATGTAGAATGGTTTGTAGATTGAAAGGAGTAGTGGAGACCGTTGATGGTTACACTTGAATAGAATGGAGTTAGGAAATGATGCCATGTGAATTATTCTTAAGAAGCTTTTCCATGTGATGTGAATTTATGATGCTGAGAGACCTAGGTTGTAAGCCTTTCAATGTGTGTTTTTCCCATTGTCTAAAAATTGCATCCAAAGTTTAGCAAAATCCCATATGATGGGTCCAAGTGTACGTAACCATTAGGCTCCCAAAAAAACATCAAATTTTCCTAAGGGAAAGGCAAACATGTCAGAGAACAAGTTATAATATCTCATAGAGATATGTGCATTATGACACTTCCCTTTACAAGGTAATATGCCCCCATTAGTAATAATGACTTCAAAGTTGGAGCAAGGATAGAAAAAATAATCTTCCTATTTTTTGACCTGAGGGTCAAAGAAGTTATGAGTGATACTAGAATCAATGAGTATTGTGAAAGGGAATTACTTGATGTAACCCTTGAATCATATGGTTTGTGGGGTGGTGACTCTTGCTAAGTCATGGAGAAATATCTCTAGTTGCTTTTCTTGAGAAGCAGGTTCCACAATAGGTTGAGCTTCTTTTAGATTATCTATTGTATCATGAACATCTTCCCAATATTTAGTTTTAGGGGGAGAGTCCATATCCAATAGGTAGATATTTTTTTCAACATATTGATGTCCTCGAGTGAATTTATCATCACAGTTGTAACTTAGTCCTTTTTCTCTATGAGCTTTCATCTATGCTTTAGTCAAACACTTGATAAGAGTGGCTCTAGGGGATAGAATTATTTGAGATCATTATAAATCTATATTTTTGAATGGAGTAAAATTGGATATGAATTACATTTGAGATATGATCTTGTCCTCTACTAACTTAGCCAACCCTAAGGCTTTCATCATTGTGTTAGGCCAAAACATTTTGACCTTAGATCAAATTGTATCCTTAAGTCCATTGACAAATAAACTCCTAAATAATTCATCAGATAATCCCTTTATGTGATTGGCCAACTTTTCAAATTATGTTTGATATTTTCTCATATTTCCAATTTGGCAAAGTTTAGTGAGTGGTCTAGTGAAGTCATCAAAAGCACTAGGGTCAAACCATTGCAAAATGAGGGTGAAACAATTGGTCTATATGGGCTTCTCATGATCCTTGGTATAACAATGATACTATTGAAGAGATCTATGTTCCAAGTGAAAGGATGCAAGCAAAATTATTATGTAGACTAAAATATTGTTTTGCCTAAAAAATCCATCCAGTCAGGTTTGCACGATTGAATTGAGGAACATTAAGCTTCGACCCATGAAAGTGTTAGAACAAGAAAACCCAATGTCTAAAGAGGACTCTGGATGCCATCTATTATTCATGGTGGTATGTTGAAGACTGAGGCTAAGATTTTTTCATCAAGATCTTTGAAGTGGATTTTGAGGGCAACAATTTCATCCTTCATTTTTTTGCTCATGTTTGGGTTACTACCATGACCAAAATAAGATTTTTTTTTTGGAAATGGGTAGGAAAACTACAGTTAAGACATGTTTAGTAAAGGAATTTTTTAATTTGGGTAAAATTGGAATGGGTAAAGGTAATTTTACTAATTTTTTTACATAGTGGGAGTATGATTAATGAAGGTGAGGGAAATTTTAGGAGTGAAAATGAAAAAATTGGAAAATTTATCAAAGAGGGATAAAAGAGTAGAAAAGGGAAATGAACACTAGAATTTTTTGAGGCAAATAGACAAAAACAAAAGTTATGATAGAACTTAAAAAAATGGAAAATCATGATTTGTGAGAATTATGAGTGGAATTGGGATATGGGACTTTAAGGAAGAAAATGTGGGGAATGGAATTTCAAGTGCCTAAATAAAGTTTGAGGATCAATGGGGATACAAATAAGAGATATAGAAAAAATATGAAGTCTGGTGGTAAGTCCTCTAAGAGTACTGATACTATGTGGATGGTTTACAAATAATGGTTCCTGTCAAATACCTACCTACAAGTCCTTTGATAGTTTGTGGATACTCTATTGATTGATTTTTTGAGTCTAATAGAAATATTCTAAAATTGATAGAAATGGGCCTATTTTAATTATTTTTTTTCTTATTATTAGAAAAGAGTAAAAGAAGAAACTAAGTATAGGTACGATTGAAAAACTTGATTGATAGTGCACATGTTGAAATTAGAAGATCATGAAGACCTCCTCCTTGGCTTGGGAGGATGACCTATAGATAAGTAAGCACTAAAATAAACTTGTTTGTTAGACATATAGTTGAGTGGATTGCCTATCGATAACTAGATCCTAGAAGTGAGTGATTCCTTAGGGGCTGTCAATCCACAAGTTTTTATACAATTAAATTTACAAATAGAAAAGAAAGGTACTTGCATCAATGAATCAAAAGGTACTAAAAATGAATACAAGAGTGTTTACTAATAAATATGTTAGAAATGAATAAATTAGTGACAAACTAATCAATACTAGTGCTAGAGGGTTGGGGTATGCTTCAAAAAAATAGAAAGGGGTTTGTCAATAAGTAGGAACATATAAAATTAGGTTTGATTGGGTGTGAATAGGTGAAATAAGATTATTAGTTTTTGATGACATAGTGACCATCGATGGTTGGGATAACCATTAATAATTAAGGTAACTATTGGTGGTCAAGGTGACCATTGGTATTTGGGCAGACCATTGGCAATTGAGTCAACCATCGATGGTTACTATGTGAAGATTTGGGTTGGTAATTTTGGTTAATTGATGAGATATAAAAGATGGATTTTGAGAGGTGGGTAAGGTTTGGGTTGGTTGTGAAATGGAAATAAAATTAATGAATATTGAGAATTAAGTATTTGTCTTACTAGGAGTTGATTGAGTGGATGATTGAGGTGGTTGATCTGTTGGTGAAATTTAGCTCGATTCTAATACAGTAATAGTACCTAAAGGCTTGATGGAGAGGTGATGACAAATTGACTCTCTGATATGATTATTGGATTATTGATGGTGATTGACCTACAAGAAAGAAATCCTAGATGTGCAAATCTCTTAAGAATAATTGTAGATTCATACATATTTTTAGATGTTTTTGTTGATATTTTTTACCTCTTTACTCCTCTCTTTTATAGGTATGATGAGAGAGTTACAAAAACACTTGAAATGGGATTTGTAAAATTAACTCATCTATGCAATGGATCACAACTAGAATTATATGGGTTATTTTTAGAAAAACAAGGTGGCTAGTTTTCATGATTTTAGTTAGGGTGGTGCAACCTGATCATCAATGGTCAAGGTGACCATCGATAGTCGAGTGTGAAGGTTAAGAAGGGTTAAAAGGAAGGGTTGAGCCAATTAAGTTAAACTAACTATGGGCTAGGTTTATTAGGGGTCAGAAGGTGATATTGGTCTCAAGGGGGTCCCAAGGTAGACCATAAAAATTATGACATTCAGAATCATAGTGTGTAGATTTTTGGTGTCTAGATTTTACCCCTTTTTATTATGAAACTTTGAATTAACAAGTTGTAAAACAAAAATGGAGTGTTGGTCAAAGGTCTGATTGCCCTGAGTATGGGAGGAGTGTGCCCCCTCAAATTGGGAGTCGATAAGGTGAAACTGAAGTTGAGTCATTATTTTATAATTGGTTTATGGTAAGGCACTAAGTGGTGACAAAAGGTAGTTGGTCATTCAAAACACAAATGTGCACATAAAATGAGACTAAGAATGATAGCCAAGATCACACACAGACTAAAGTTTCCAATGTTGGTAAAAATAAGGTCGATGCTATAGAGGACAAGTGATCAGTATACCATGTGACCACATTTAAGTGTGGTGGTTAGGTACGTTTGTTAGTCTCCTAGACAAGGTCAATATTTTTTTATGGGTATCTGAGGTAGGAAGTGCTCCCTTAAAAAACACAAATGGTCTAGTCATATATCAAGTGGTGTAAAATTTGAATGGTTAACATGGTAAAAATGGTCAGTGTGGTCAAGAAGACCATGCAAGGTCATTGCAAAATATGTGATAGTTTAGGTCAAAAATGGTCAATGTCAAGGTGGATGTGGTCTAATGGTTGGTCAGAGAAGGGTAATTGTAAAATTTTTCATGTTTTGGTTTAGGGGAGATTAGGTGATCTCTAAAGTTGGTATTTAGGTACACGTGCCTAAAATTAAAAAGTGTGGGACCTTAACCATTGATAATAATGGGTCCTAGGGTTAAACATCAATGATCAAGGGTCCCATGGTTGATCGTAAATGGTCGACCTAACCATTGATGGTCAGGGGAAACCCCAAAAAATAGAATATAAAATTTGAATGTTATTTAATTTTCACTTTTGACAATTTGACTTTGAGTTTTTTGAGCACTAATAATTTGATATTTTAGCATTTAGTTGGTTGATTATTTTGACTAGTGTGGTTGAGGTGTTATTTGTCCATTGATTAAGCATGATTTAGCTAAAACTAGTCATGTAAGGTAAATAAGGATGTGGCTGAGCAATAAGACATGAGCTTTAACCTTGAAAATAATCAAGGAATAAGGTAGGGGTGTATTAAGATTGTAGATTAGTTGATTTTTTTATTGGAGTTGAATTTGGGTAAGTTAGCTATTTTAGAAATGGGGTTTGGGTAGTTGTTCCCCACTTTAGGTTTTTTGGTGAAATTGGAAAATGTAATGGATTGAGTTTATTTATGAAAGAGGATTTAGGTTGGGGTGGGTTGTAGGAAAGTTTAAAGTAGTTTAGCTATGTTATTTTTATTATATTATGTGGTTGTGAGGGAGGTTGGATTTATGGTTTTATTGTTGGTGGTCACACATAGTGACCATCAGTGGTTATACCTAACCATCGATGATCATCTTGACCATCGGTAGTTAAACCCCAAGGCAAATGGGGTCACTAGACCATCGACGGTTAGATGAACCATCGATGATAGAGTATTTTAGAGAAGGTTGGTTTAAAATGTTGTTAAAAGTTGCATATGTTAATATAGGTGTCAAATGTAAGTTGAGGATAGGTAAATGGTCAAAGAGGAATAATGTAAGGAGTTAATGGTCGATTTGATGGGTGGTGGAGAAAGTTAGGTGTTCTTTGATAGGTTAAGATAGGGTAATTATTAATTAAGTTGGATGTTTTAAAATAGTTTGGTGGGTAGAGTGGTGAGAATTTTATGGGTAAGGGTAGATGTTTGGTTAAATGCTAGAGTTAATGTTGAAGATGTGTATATTCTATTAGATTAGAATAAGTTAAAGAAGGTGGTTGTAGGTTGGTACTAAACTTGATTTGGAAAACTAAGTGTGCATGCTAACATGATTATTTTATAGGCACAGGACGAGATATAAATAAGGGATCAAGTCCCAAGGATGTTTTTTGAGGTTTGAGATGGGATGACTATAGCTGAGTGGATGCACATGGAGGAGGTTGGCTTTGGGTCCATGGTCCATTATCATCATCTAACATAGGATGCAGCTATGATCATGGCTCTCATCAAGATATGGGACCCAACCATGAACACTTTTTTGTTACCGACTGGAGAGATTAGAATCCTTTTAGAGGATGTACATAAGATTACATGACTGCCCATTCAAGGGGAGATAATCTACCATATTGAGAGTGAGGAGAGGGATTACCATATCAAGATATTATATGGTGAGGATTGGTTCCATGCTAGGTTACATTCTAGAAGCTTTAGCTATAGGCCATTATATTAGAGGGGTTTAGTGGATCGATGCTTGATGATGATGATAATGATGGTGGTTTCCTATTTTGAATTGATTTGAGTAGTGGTCACTTTCCATATCTTTTGTTTAGAGTATTAGTAGAGATGTTGTTAGGTAGGACTATGTTTGGGTAGGCTCCTATTTTACTAGTCTAGATCTACAAGGAGCTTTGGGCCTTTAGAGCATATAGATGATATGGTATTAGTGTTGGGTTTGTGCTTCATTGTTGGGAATATGAGTGCATTAGGGTGTTGAGGCCATTGGGGTTACCATGGGATGGGTACACATAGGTAAATTTCAAAATAGGATTTATGCAATAGAGAGGATACTATGTATTAATTAGAGCAGGTGGAAGTGCTAGGGATAATGATTAGTTCTAAGATGCCTTAGAGGGTTTAGTTTTGGGTGATGTTGTTTAGAGGCCACATGTTGGATAGCCTAGGTGGGCCCAGTATAGTTACCACACCTTATTACTATAGATCTAGTGATGGATATATGGGAGGAGAGAGGGGGAGATGAAGTTGATCCCTTTTGATCAAGTTCGATGATAGTTTGGTCTTATGTACGGGATTCTTGCTCCTTCTCAAAGATATATGAGAGAGGGGGAGATGAATCTAATCCCCTTTGATCAAGTTCGGTGATAGTTTGGTCTTGTGTAGGGGATTATTGCCCCTTCTCAAAGATATATGAGAGAGGATACATAATTTATACTTCTAGAGCCATATCTAAAGGATGTAGTACTAGACCATGAGGAGCTACTAGATAAAGCAACCATAGATGATGTTGGTTTTTTGGATGGATATGTTGTATGGTACTAGGGCCTATCTACAATAACCAATTTTGGTGGGGGTGATGGTGATTAACATCCCATGAATGTAGATATAATAATGGCATATGTGAAGGGTGGTGGCCAAAATGGACATGCACAGGCTACATTGGAAGCTACCTAGACCCAAATCATAGGTTTAAAGGGATAGGTGGCCACTCTTTAGGGTTAGATCATCATTTAATAGGGTTAGGTTGCCACTATTATAGCTAAAAGAGATCAAGTGAGGACCACCCTTGGTTTAGTGACTTAGGAGAGCGATAACCTAAGGCAGAGAGTAGGGGTAGTGGCAAGATAGGTAGTGCTATTGGGTTTCACTCTTATATCCTGATACCTAGCTACAGTAGGGGAGCTATGGTATTATGAGGCTATTATTCTGGCATAATTGCTAAACAAGCTCAAATGGGGGGAGTACAAAGCTAGTATAGTATGTGGTCCATCCATGGCTACTCCAAGATAATGGACATCTATAGTGAGTGGAAAAGTATAGGGCACTCTAGGAGGACTGACACCTAGTGGTAATGGTAGTGGAGTAGGAGGGGCTAGTGGTCGTGGTACCTTAGGGGTATGATACATGACATGATATACATACATGTTTTGATTTTTGATACCAATTTCCATGATGATGATGCAAGATGTACATGAGAGAGGGAGATAATGAAAATTTCTTACATGTATCATTTATGTGGACACATTATGATGTTTTCATGAGCTATGTGTGTGTGTGTGTGTGTGTTTGTATGTGTGTGTGATCTTGTTTATTTCTCATATGCATGGTTATTATGGTTTGATGTTTAAGCTTATTTCTCATGGTGTGATGATTAGCATTTGGTGTTTATGGTTTATGATGTGATGTTTATATTTCTTACAATTTATGTTTATGCTATGGTTGTGTGGACACTGATATATGCTTAACTAGGCATGATATGGTTTGGATTTATTGTTGGGCTATTTAACATGCTAAATCTTAATGGGTATACACTACATTAATAAACTTTATACATGTAGTAGGAAATGATTGATATTTTTATATTCTTATGGATGCTATTGCTTTATGATGTTGGTCATGGTTATTGTTGTTGTTATGGTTATGCTTATGACATGCTAGTTATTTTTGGATCTCATTATTTTTAGACATGTTAACAATGAATTTATTACTTACGGATGTGATTATCATATATGGTATGGTAATGTGGATGTTTATGATTATGCTTTTGATTATGAGATTTTTATGGCCATGGTTATACTTAATGGTTATGTTAAAACACATGAGGTAGGTTAATTAACAAACTTGGATAGGGGAACAAAGAATATAATCAAAAGACAAAATGCCATAATGAATATATCAACTAGTTGGATTGGCTTAATGAACATAAGCTCTTTGAATGCTTCACATGTGTGCTCATTAGTTGGTTAAAAAGGTGTCTTGGTCACATAATGTTAAGTAAGCTCAAATATCCCTTACATAAAGTGGAAAAGGGGAGATGGGTGAAAATGGAACCTATTGTGAGATTGACATGCCTCTACTGTAGGTATCTAAAATACTAGGGTAAACAAGCCTATGCCATATTATGTAGACTGATCAATTGGGTAAGTCTACTTACAAAATATGATTGTGGCTTCTACCTTATCTTGCTATTTGAGATTCGATTATGGCTTTCAAGATTATTTTGCTTTTGTTTTGATTATGATAATGGGTGTTTTGCTAATTTCTATATGTGGGAAGATGATCACTATGGGAAGCTTCCAAGAAATTGCTATGCTTTTGACAAATGCTTACTCAGACATCCTTTGAGGGAGTGGTATAAGTTTGTGTTTTGCTTAATGGTCTTTGATAGCTTTCCTTTGAGGGAGTAGTCCACCTTATGTTTTGGAAATTTCCAATAAATTTTCAACAACTAACCTTCAAGGGAGCAGTCTGAAAATGTTAATAATGACCCATGATTACTAGTGATAGGAATTTTGTTACATGGATTTGATTTTGATTGACATAGAATTGATTATATTAGATTAGCGGTTCACCTTCATGGTGGAAAAACCAAAATCACAAGAAGGTTAGTTAAGTGTAAAGAGTTTTAGGTGAAAATGATCATGGGATCCATCTTTAAAAGGGGTGAAAAGTACCATGGGAACCATGCAATGGGTAGAGCCATGGTACCCATTTTTCAAGATTAGGCTATGACTATGATGGATAATCACATGATTTATGTTTAAGTGATTGCCCCTAAATTAGGGAGATGAATGTGGGTGGATAACAAGGGATGAGCTTAAGTTAAACAAAAGGTGGACTTGATCCTTTTTAACAAAAGAATAGGTGTAAATGTAAAGCATTGAGGGGATTAGGTTCTACGTGGAGTTCAAGTGAAGACAACTGGTAAGCCCCTAATCCATAATTATGGGTTATGAATAAGGTCCAAGCCAATTGAAAGAAAACTTGCCCTGCTTACTTTTTTCCATATTAGTGATATGTTGATTTTCCTTTAGGATGAGGTCTCTAATGTTGAATTCTTACACTTTAAGGTTTTTGTTATAGGAATGTTTGATATTCTCTTAGTAGACATGAAGATGAGTAAAGGATGCTAGGTGACGCTCATCAAGTAGATCAAGCTAGGCTAGACAGTGTTGGTGGTACTCACTCTCAAAAACAAGATCTTGCAAAGATATGTAAAGAGAGGGTATTTAGATTTCAAGAGGTAAGATAGCCTCTATTCCAAACACAATATAGAATATGGTAGCACCCTTAGGGGTCCTAATGCTAGTGAAATATGCCCACAAGGCAAAGGAGATGTGCAAATGCCAATCTCAACTAAATGCATTAACTATTTTAGTTAGCATTTTATCAAGAGTTTTATTAGAGGATTCTACCTATCCATTTGCTTGATGGTGATAGGGTGAGGATAAACTTAGCCCAATGTTGAATGTGTCATATAGATCTTGGGCTTGCTTATTCTTAAATTATTTACCATTATCAATGCTAATTTTATGAGGAACACTGAAGCATCAGATGATATGATGGTTGATAAAGTTAAAAAAAAGTTCCACTTTGGTCAAGACTAGAGGAATAGCCTCTACCTACTTGGTAAAATACTCAATCATGGTGATAATAAAATGGTTTCACTATGAGGAATGAGGGTTGATTTTACCAATAAGGTCTAGACCTTATTGTGAAAAGGGCTAAAAATTAGTGGAAACATGAAGGTTATAGTTGGGTATGTGATGCAAATTAGCATGTTGTTGACACTTAACACACTTTTTCACATAATCACAATAGTATTGGTTAAGGTTAGGCCAATAATATTCAATATGGAGGATGTGCTTACCTATGATGAGGCGACTATAGTATCCCCCATAAATACTATCATGCATTTCCTTGATAGCATGGGAGGCTTCATGACTATGTAGGAAATGTAAGAGGAGGCCATCAAAGCCACATTTATAAAGAATTCCTTCCATAATGGTATAGCATGAGGTACTCAAAATAAACACTCTTCAAGCATTCCTAGAGAGGATAGATGGAATTATGCCAAGGTGAAGATAGTCAAAGGCTTTTTGATAATAAAGGACAGGTTGGGTTTCCTCCACATTGAAAATGGTGGGGAATTCTAGTTTAACATAAGATGGTTGGGTAAGTCTATGAATAAAAATAGAAAACTTAGAATTCAAAGGTGCAAATGGGATTTGTGAGTCAAGGGATACCATGGTATCAGTGAATTTATTAGTAGATCATGGGGTTGATTGGATGTGGTAGTGCTCATATGATGCTAGGATTTCATCACATAATTACTTATACTATTATAAAACATCATTCTTACATTGGTAAGAGCCATTAATTTGATTGAACATAAGTTAGGATTCACCAAAGATATTGATTGTTTTGACTCCTATGGCTAAGGTAGTTTGAAGGTCTATCACTAGGGCTTTATACTCAACCATGTTGTTGGTACATTCAAAGTCAAGCTTGAAGGATAAAGGAAGGGGTTTACCATCAAATGGGATAAGGATGATACCTACTACTCCACCATGTTGAAATTTTGATCTATCAAAGAACATGGTGACTTGATAGGTGAAATCTACTTGAGATAGGGCCATGATGGACTCATTGGTGAACTCAAGAGGAGGGGGTTGATTGTCTACTAATGGTGCTTCATCTAATTGGTTGATAATGACTTGGACTTTAATAAACTTCTACTATAAAAAATCAAGGTCAAACTCTACTAAGAGCATGATCCAATTGGCCATATGATGATTTTGATATGGCTTGGAGTGCATGTACTTGAGCAGGTCAGTGTTGGTTATGACATAAGTTTTATGATTAAAAATTTAGTTGTGAAGCTTGGTGGCCATGAAGACTAAAGTTAGGCAGAGTTTCTCAGTATGGGTGTATTGAGTTTCATATTCCACAAGTGTTAAGATAATATAGTATATGACTTTCTCTCTATGTTGTTCATCTCAGTGAGCTAGCATTGCCCCTAGAGAAATATCAGTGATAGAGATACAAAGGTAAAAGGGTTGGTCATCCTTGGGAGGGGTAAGGATAAGTGGTGACAAAAGGTACACTTTGAGTGAATTAAAGGCCTTTTAATAATCACTATTCCACTTGAAAAAGACATCCTTCTTTAAGAGGTGGTTGAAAGGTTGGCATCGATCCAAAAGTTAGGAAATGAAACAATGAATGGACTAAAGCTTTCCTTGTAGGATACATATTTGCTTGAGGTTGGTTGGAGGGACCATTTCTAAGATTAATTTAATTTTGGTGAAGTTAACTTTGATTCCTCAAAAGAAAATAATAAAACCTAGAAGCTTTCCTAGCAAGACTCCAAAAATACACTTCTTGGGGTTTAGGTGGATGTGGTAATGGATAAGTCGCTCAAAGATGATCTTAAGAATGGATAAGTGATCCTTTCAGAGTGTGGATTTTCTGAGAAGGTCATCTACATAGTCCTCTAAAATATATGGATAAGGTCATTAAAAATATAAGTCATAGCATGTTGGTAGGTTACACTAATTTTCTTTAATCTAAAAGGCATGGCCCTATAGAAGAAGGTTCCCCAAGGGGTGGTGAAGGAAGTTTTATGCTGATCTTTGGGGGTGATTAAAATTTGATTGTAACCCAAGAATCCATCCATGAGAGATAAAATCTCATTTTTGGTTGTAAGATGAAAAAATTAGTCAATGTTGGGTACAAGAAAGTCATCTTTGGGGTAGGTGAGGTTGAGGTCATGAAAGTCCACATAGATGTGTGGTCCCCCTATGGATTTAGTGATAAGTATGACATTTGAGACCCATTAGGGTTAGTTAATGGGTTGAATAAAGTTGATAAATAGATGTTGAAGTTATTCTTTGATGAGAAGGGCTATGCATGGGTACATGTGTCAAAGATTTTACTTGATAGGTTTGGTGTCATAATGATTGACTATGTTATGGGTAGTGATGGTGGGGTCAATTCCAAGCCTATCATTGTAAGACCAAGTGAATGCTATGCTACAATCTTAGAGGAAAGAGGAGAAGTCTTGAAGTTCCTTGGTATTTAAAGAGTGGCTTAGTTTGATAATGTGGGGGTTATTCAGAGTACCCAATTTAATTTTGTGGTGGATTCATTCAACATGGTCAAATTTTTAAGAGGAAGGAATTTATGGAATGAAGAATTTGGGGTACCAAGGTAGGTGAGAATAGAATCATCTTCTTGATGCTAGATAGTGTTAATGGTATGAGAGTCTTCTCCTATCATCTCAGGATGGATCAAAGGGAAGGTTATAGTCACCCCCTCCTCCTGATAAGTCAAGGGTCCTAGGATGATCATCTTGATGAAAAAAAATTTCGTTGGGATGATATAATCATCCTCACACATGAGTGAAGGTGAGGTTGGTGAGGAAGGGTCATCCTCTTCAACAATGGTAGCAACAGGGTGTTTGGATATCTTCTTATTAGGCAAGATAAAACCAAGTCCATGCTTCTCATGTGGCTTCCTAGTTTTGATGGTGACCAATTTGTGTGGGCATGCTCATATTTACCATGACCAAAGCCTTTCTAGTCACACTTATCGAGGTATGTCTTGGAAAAACTTGGTTTATCTAGGTAAGAAAAATTAACAGTGAATGGTTGAGGTGGAAGAAAGGTAGTATAAGTACCAAGGGATTTGTCACATCCTCCATAGACAAAATGGGTCTGATAGTTAGGAGGTCTAAAGGGAATGATAGTTCTAACATTGGGGTCATATCTCAGCTAGTTGGTAAGTTTACCATACTCATGAGGAGTAGGGAAAGCATCCAGTGTTAAATGGAAATATTCTCAAAGAAGAAGGTGATGGAATGTTGATTCCAAAGGATCAATGGTGGGGATTTGGTCTAAAGGGATGGAGGATCTAGTTGATGCCTCATTGGTAAGAGGGGATGTAATATCCACTTTGGTAGTGAAAGGTTGGGTTTGAGATGTTGAGGGTGTTTTAGATGGGGGTATGAGGACATCATTGAGGTGATAGGTTATGTTGCATTTCAAGAAAGGACTTGGGTTAGCTTGGATGGTGATGACTTGGAATTCATGTTCAATCTTAATGTAGTGTTAGAGTGTAGAGGGAACACAACCCATATAATGAATCTAAGGTAATCCCAATAAGATTTTATATTGAAATTAACCTTCAATAATATAGAATAGTTAGGGGAGTGTGCGGGGTCCTACATGGATATGAAGGATGACAATTCCTAGGGTAATGGCTATGGTATCATTGAAGGAATGAAGTAAGGCTGAGGATTCAACTATAAAATTATTTGACAAGTTAAGTTGGTTGTAGGCATGAGAGAAGATGATGTTAATGTTAGCTCCCCCATTAATCATGACCCATTTGATGTAGGTTTGGTTGATATAAATAGTAATAAAGAGAGGAGGATCTAAGTCCTCCAAATGGATGGAAGGTATTTTTCAATCCTTAAAGGTAACAAGGTTGGAAATTTGAAGAATACCAAGAAAGGTAGCTAGAGGTTGGAGGTCCTTAATTTGGACCTCAATAGATTGCAAAGATTTTATTAATATTGGACAGTGATGGGGAGATGTAGAGATGAACTCATACAAGCTCATCTTCACCAGGGTCTAGTGAAGTTTCTTGAGGATAACTCTTCGGATAGATTTCAAGGGATTAGATTGAGAGGTACCTAAGATAGAAATATTGAGTTTAGTCTAAGATGAAGACTATTGAGTGAAGGTTGGTTGGGAGTTTGAAGAGAGGTATGTCCAAGGAATAGACACCTTAGCCTTCCCCTTATCTTTCTACTATGCACTTGTGACCATGTTGATAGTATGGATAGAAGGAGAGCTAGAGGATTGGTCAGATTCATCTTCACTCTAAGGTGAGAATAGAGGAGTGGGTAAGTGTTGGGTATGTATGGTTGGTGGTTAAATTGTTATGGGGCTCATAGGAGGTTTATTTAATAATAAATCGTCCTCATCATAAAGCTGATGGATGATGGCTTGGAGAGATTTTTAGTTCTTCATATCATGGCCAGGTGTCCTATAATAACACACACTTGGTGATCATTATACTAGGTATGTTTTGAAGCTAGAGGGTAAGGGTCTAATGGGAGGTAGGGATAAACAAGAGGTTTCTAATAACCTATGTAGAATAACTAGGTAGGATTCGACCAAAGATGGTAAAGGTTTAGTAGTTTTTGATTTGGTAGTCAAGGTAGGAGGTTTTTTTGTAATAGGTTTGGTAGTGGGTGCTTTGGGTAAGGTGGCATGCTTGGTTAATGTCTTCAGTTTAGGAAAGGAGGTTGAGGAGCTAAAAGTAGAATATCATAGGGTAAATAGCCTAGGTATTGTAGGTGCAGTAAAGAGAGGTGTGCTAGAAAATAGCTACAAAGGTGTAACCAAGATAGGTGGTGGGGTTTTGGTAGAGGAAATTAGGCCCTAGAATGGAGGGTAAGGTTGAGGGATTAAAAATTTAGGCCTTATAGATTTTGTGTGATTTTTCCTCTTTTGTTGCTTTAGTCTAAAATTTAGTTGGTGGGATTGATGAGGTTAGGCACACTTTCATAGATAGGTGACTAAATCTTGGTGTAGGGAGGATACCAAGATTCTTGGTAGACTTAGTTGGGATGATAGGAGAGGGTTTAACTACTTGAGTCTTGGTTAGATTAGGTGGTTGAGGGTTGGTCAGTTTAGTGGAGGTTTTCATTGGTTGGTTAGAGGGTTGGGTTGTTTGGGTAGATATGGTAAGAGGTTGGTCAATAAAAGTGGCAGGTTGGTCTGACTGAGGAAGGGTTAGAGTTTCTAGTTAGGTAATTTAAGGTAGGCCTAATTACTACCAGAAGGTGGCTTGATCCATGTCATTATTAGAGATAAATTCCAATTTTTACACTAGCCTAGAAAAGGGTTTATATGTGGGTTTGTTTCCTTGAATGATAGATATGAAAGATAACCCTTAGGTGGAGACATTGGGATGGTAACCCCATCCTCTTCCTCAATCAAATGATACAGTATTGAGATAGGTGGCTCCTCTATGGAAGGATTAGGCATGGGTTTTTCCTCCTCAAGAATTCTCTATGAAGGGGAATTGGTTCACTTAGTAATAAAAGGTGAGGGTGAGGTAGCGATGGTTGGTTATTCTAATATATCAATTAAAATGGAGGCTTGTGGCTTCACTACTTCAATAAGTGAAGGGAGAGAAGATGGCATTTCCTCAGCTTGGGTATCTGAAGGAAGGGAAGGTAAGTACCCAATCTCAATAAGTAAAGAGGGTGAGAAAAAAATGGGTTGGTCAACATGTTCTTTAGCAATGAGTGTGTCAAGGACCATGTTAACTATATGGGTTTCATGAGAGAATTCAATGTTGCTCTCATTCTTAGTAGGATCATAGTTTAGGAAGGGTTTCCTGAACATATCAACGGCTTGGTTTGATGGTACATTAGGGTTGTCTAATGTAAGCTCCCCCTTGTCAATGAGGGATTAGACAAGGTTCTTGAAAGTGTTATACCTATTGATGTCATGTCCTATTACTCTATTAATGGCACATAAATCATTCTCATTGTAATAAAAAGGGGTAGGACAAGAGGAGTCAAATTGTTGGGGTGGCTTGATAGGAGGAAGCTAAATGATATTGGCTTTAAAGAACTTCTACAAGATGGAAACATAGGATTCTCCAAGTGGAATGAATTAATTCTAGTTGTTTCAGGTTTGGCTCTTTGGGTTTTTCTTTGAGGAGCTAGAGGAATTAGATTGGTTAATAGAAGGTGTAGGAGTAGCCTTTAGGACAACCAAATACATGGTCCCCTTGTTCTTGGTATTTGTATTAGATTGGTTACTTGATTTGGAGGAAGAAGCCTCATTAGTTTTATAGGTTGAGTTCTTGTTTTTGAGCTTAAGCTTTCCTTCATTAATGGTTTAGTTCTCCAAATTATGTGCCATGGTGTGAGCTTCATTGAAGGTTCTAAATTTTTGGACATGTAGTGTGGAAGAGATATGTTTGGCAAATGTTCGAGCAAAGATCTCTATGAGTTTGGGTTAAGGGAAGAAAAAATATAGTTGGTTAAATAGGCTCCTCAAACAAGCCATAAAATCAATAATGGATTCATCCTCAAACTACTAAATAGAGTATAGGTCAATGATAGACACTTTATTGGAGATATTGATTGAAAAATGGTCCAATAAACTTTGAGCCAGTTCAATGAAGGAGAAGATAGAATTTTTAGGTAAAGCACTATACCGATCCAAGGTTAGGCTGACTAGAGACATGGGTAAGGTGCGTAGGAGAAGGGCATCATCATAAGTGATGAGATAAAAAGTGTGCCTGAATTCCCTAAGGTGTTGTTGGAGATCTTCCTTACTTTAAAATTTAGAGAACTTGGGGAGTTCCCATTGGGGAGGATATGGATTAATAGGTAAGGATGGATGGATAGGCTCATTATAAATTTGGTCATATGACAAGATGCTGTGAGCACCTAAAATGCATGACTTTAAGGTGGTCATCTTGTCCATAAGCATATTCACTAAGTTTTCTTGGGGTTTTATGCCCAAAGGGTTATAAGATGCATATTGCTATGGTGGTTGAGAGACATATGGTTAGTGGGTAGAAGGTTTAGAGGCTACCAAATATGAGTAAGTGGATGTCAATGGTTGGGTGGAAGAAAAATAAGGGTAGGTAGAGGTAGGTGTTTGGGTAGTGGTTATATGCCCTTGTAGATTAGGGATGTAGCCAAAGGTTGATTTGAGGGGTGGTTATTTGATAGGAGTAGTAGTTGGGTTGGTGATTGATGGAAGGGTGGTGACCCTTGTAATAATCAATGGTAATGTAGAAGGTATGAATAACATAAGTCTTTGAATTAAAGTGGTGGTGGATGGGTTGAAGGTAGCTAAATAAAGGCTAGTAGTGCTAGAGGAAAACACTCATAGAGTAGAAGAGTGGTTGTTATGAGTAGAAGGTATAAGTGTAATGGTCGTTTGGGTTGGTTGGTTTTTAGTGGTAGCCTCAAAGGAGTTGTTTGTTGATGAAGAGGCTTGGGTAGTTAACATTTGATTAGTAATCATGGTAATGGAGGTACTACCCATGAGGTGGAGAGGCATGCCATAAGGTGGATCTATATAAGGGGTAAAAATCAAGGTATAGTAAGATGTGGTTGTAAGATAATATTGCAAGGTTATGTGATTTTTATCTAGAAAAGTGGCAAAATCTACATCTCTTTAAGGAACCTCCTAAGGGAAGGTAGGACTTCTTGAAGGGTGAGGAGAGTCTACTATTTTGGAGGTATAGTCCATGGATGAAGAGGTGGAAGTGGTAGGTTGGATTGGTGATGGATTTTTCTCTGTAAGGTATCTTTGCTACTAGAAAGTGAGAACCATGCAAGATAGGGGAGGTAAAAATCACAAACAACCTTACTACTCAAACAAAGAGAAGACAAAAAAATGATCAAAGAAATCAAATCACACTCTAAGAGATACACTAAGCCCTAGAGTTTTAATTAATTTTAATTTTGGCTTATGCCTTAAGAATTTATGTGACAAAAGTTGGCTTGTAGATCAGGTATTAAAAATGAAATCTATGGATGGTTTTAGGTTATGTCCAGGTGATCAAAAGAGATATGTATTAGAATTAATACATGACTTGGTATTGGGGTCTACCCCCTCACTTCACACACTATAGAGATAAGGGTGTTGGGTGCTGAGAAAAAATATATTGATATCCAAAAATTATACTCAACTAGCGAGCTGAGTTGGTCCTCCCCTTGATAATGACCTTCAAGTAGAGTCCCCAGGAAAGGGTAAGGTTATTATTAGGTGATATAATCCTAGTCAAGCCTTGTATTAAGTATATTTTATGTTAATTTATGAAATAAATTTGGTTTAGTGTGTGCAATAAAGAGTGAAGCTATGATAGATTACTTTTCCTTTTAGTTAAGCCATGTGAACTAAAATTTCAAATAGTTGATGTATGCACTTGATTTTAAGCCCAAAAGAATCTTTTGATTTCATTAATGAGCATAGAATATAAAGAGAGTGAAAGAAAACAAGAACCAAAGTAAAGATATAAGGGTCCCATAGGCATGCTAGAATGTTTTAATGAATTTCTTGCCTATTATTGAAAAAGAGGAAAAGGAGAAACTAAGTATGGGTGTGATTGAAAAACTTGATTGATAGTGCACTCATTGAATTCAAAATATTGTGAAGAGCTCCTCTTTGGATTGGGAGGATGACCTATAGATAAGAAAGCACTAAAGAAAACTTATTTGTTAGACAAATATCTGAGTTGATTGCCTAGTGATAACTAGATCCCAGAAGTGAGATCTTCCTTAGGGGCTATCAATCCACACCTTTTTAAACAATTAAGTTTATAAACATAAAAAAGGTATTTGAATCAATGAATCAAAAAGTAATTAAAATGAATACAAGAGTGCTTGCTAATAAATATGATAGAAATGATTAAATTAGTGACAAACTAATTAATACTAGTGTTAGAGGGTTGGGGTATGCTTCAAAAAATCAAAAAGGGGTCTATGGATAGGTAGAAACACAAAAAAATGGGTTTGATTGGGTGTGAATAGGTGAAATCAGCTTGTTAGTTTTTGATGCTATAGTGACCATCAGTGGTTGGGCTATCCATCAATGGTTAAGGTGATTGTCGATGGTCAAGGTGACCATTGGTGGTTGGGCAAACTACTGACAGTTGAGTCAACCATGGATAATTATTATGTGAAGATCTGGGTTGGTAATTTTTTCTAATTAACAAGATCTAAAAGATGGATTTTAAGAGGTGGGCAAGGTTTTGGTTGGTTTCAAAATGGAAATAATGTAAATGAATATTGGGAATCAAGTACTTGTCTTACCAGGAGTTGATTGAGTGGATGATTGAGGTGGTTGATCTGTCAGTTGAATCTAGCTCAATTCTAGCAAAGTAATAGTACCTGAAGGCTTGGTAGAGAGGTGGTGGAAAATTGAATCTTTGATATGATTATTAGATTACTAATGGCAATTGACCTACAAGAAAGAAACTCTTGGATGTGCAAATCTCTTGATAAAAATTAAAAATTCATAGATGTTTCTAGATGTTTTTGTCGATCTTTTTCACCTCTTTACTCCTTTTTCTTATAGGCAAGGTGAGAGAGTTATAGTAACACATGAACTGGGCTTTCCAAAATTAACATGTCCATGTAATGGTTCAGAATTGAAATTAGATGGAATATTTTTAGAAAATCAAGGTGGGTACTTTGCATGATTTTAGTTGGGGTAGTACAACCTGACTGTTGATGGTTAGGGTGACCATCGATGGTTGATTGTGAAAGGTAAAAAGTTATAGAAGGAAGGGTTGATCTAGTTAAGTTGAAATAACTATAGGCTAGGTTGATTAGGGGTCAGAAAGTGATATTGGTCTTAAGTGGGAGCCCATGGTAGTCCAAGGGAATTATAACACTTGGAATTATAATGTGTGGATTTTTTATGTCTATAGGGCCCCAAGTTTCAATAATGACCTAAGGGTTTTAAAAATATCACTGTGGCCACCAATGTTATCTAAGTAAATACCGTTCTCCAAAATTTTTTTGGCTATGGATTTATCTCTTAGTGATAGCTTTTGGTTTTCCTCATGGATGGGTACTACTTTATTAGGAAGGATCCATTGTCTGTTTCACTTGTAGGTCTTCTCAATGGGCCAACTATTGTGGGGTTCTTGTGGTACTCCTCATAATGAGTTTTAGGGTTTTCACCCAGGAACTTCCCATAGTTATGTGGTTAGGTTTTTACTTTGATCCGAAACAGATTACAAAAAATTATGTTATTGATTTATGTAGTAGAATAGAGTTAAGATTTTCTACAAAATTATTGAAATGATGTATGTAGCAAAACATAGTTAAGACTTTTTGAAGGAAAAAATTATGGCCCTATAAATCACTCTGATACCAAATGAGAGGATCCTTCTGAAACAATTAATAAAAATTAACATCATAAATTAATAGATTACAATAATTAGTAGAACATTTGAAAAGATTGAATTGATCATAGGCCACTTCGAGGGGGTAACCTCCTTTGAGCAAGATCAATATAATAAATTAATATATACCTTCCTTGTCCTCAATACTAACTTATATACTAAGTATAATATAAGCAACTACTACTTCCCCTAAATGTGGGATAAAATAAAATGTTCACGAGATGACTTACAAAGCATATATGTCCATAACAACTCTTACACTAAAAAAATAAAGAGAAGGGGTAGCATGGGTTCCTAACATTGGAGAATTTTTTTGAGAACCACTCTAGTGATTTATTTAAAGGGGTTAGATTGAGAGGTACCCAAGATAGATACCTTGGGTTTAGTTGAAGTTGAACATGCTTGAATTTGATTTGCTTGGGAGGTGGAAGATGGGTATGTCTATAGGATGGACACTTTTGCCTTTCCCTTATCCTTTTGATGAGCATGTGATCATGTGACCACATGGATAGTATGGATAAAGGGAAGAGTTGGGGTATGGTTTTGTTCACCCTCACTCTAAGGTGAGAGTGGAGGAGTAGGTAGGTGTTGGTTATTGGTTATTTCTAGTTGGTTTGGTAGTAAGCTTAAGGGAGGTTCATCTGATAATAGATCATTCTCATTATAGAGCTGATGGATTATGGTTTAGAGAGCTTTGTAGTTATTTTTGTCATGCCCAAGTATTCTGTGATGGGAACACACTTGGTGTTTCTTATATCATTTGGGTTTTGGACCAAGAGGGTTAAATGGTCTGATAGGAGGTAAGATCATGCAAGAAGCTTTCAATAGCCTTTGGAAAATAGTTGATTAAGACTCAATTAAAGGTGGAAGGGTTTAGAGGTTTTGGCCTTGGTTGGTGAGATTGAAGTCTTTTTATAATAAACTTGTTGGTGGAGGTCTTGGGTAAGGTGGTGTTCTTAATTGATGATTTTCATTTAGATAAGGGATTTGATAAGTTGGAGGTAGGAGATGTCAATGTAGCTGGGTTGGTTATGGATGGATCGGTGAATATGGGCATGTTAGAAAGTAAGAGTGATGGCATAATCAAAGGTAGTGGTTAGGTTTTTATTGAGATAGTTAGCTTCCTAATCAAAGTAGAGGGATGAGGTCCCAAGATAGAGGACAAGGTTGAGGGAGGTATAAGTTTGGTCTTCTAGAATTTTGATGGCTTTGCCTCCTTGGTTGATTTGGTTTGGTATTTGGTTAATGGGTTTGGTGAGGTTAACCCTAGTTCCAAGGATGAATGATTAAGGATCTACATAGGGAAGATGACAAGGTTATTAGTTGGTTTTGTTGAAGTGATAGAGAGTGATTTGGTCATTTAGGGTTTGGTTGCTTTGGATGGTTGAGAAAGGGTTGGGTTGGTAGAGGTTTTTATTATTTAGGTTGATATGATAGTGGGTTGGATGATATAAGTAGTAGGTTTGCCATCAAATAGGTGGTTATAGGTTATTATTTGGTGATGTAAAGGAGCCCCAATTATTACCAAAAGGTGGCTCGATCGATGTCAAGTTTGGAGACAAACTTCAATCTCTAAACTAGTCTAGAGAATGGTTTATAGATTGGTCTTGTTCCCTGGGTAGTGGGCTCAAAAGATAAACAAATAGGTTGAGAAAGGGGAATAGTGACCTCATCCTTTTCCTCAATTAAATGATGCAAGGTTTGGATGGGTGGTTCCTCTATGGGAGGTGTAGATATGGTGATCTCTTACTTAGGAATAATCTCCAAAGGAGGGGTGAATTATTTAGTAGTTAAGGGAGAAGGTAAATTGTTGATGGTTGCTTGCTTGGGTATATTAGTTGAAGGAGGGGTTGATGACTCCACTACCTCAATAAGTGGAGGAGGTGAAAAATTTATTTCTATGGTTTAGATCTCCAAAGGAAGAGAAGGCAATTCCACTATCTCAATAAGTGGAGAGGGTGAAGAATTGATAATGTTTCTAAAGGTATTACACCTACTAAAATCATGTACAACTACTGAATGGAAATCACATAGGTCATTATCATTTTACTATCCAGGTGTAGGATGAGAAGAATCAAATTTTTTAGGGGTTTTGATGGGAGGAAGCTATATGATATTATATTTTAGAGACTTCTTTAGGACTAAAGCATAAGATTCCCTAAGTGGATTAAATTTATTTTGATTGTTTTAGTTTTAATATATCATGTTTTTTGAAGAGTTAGAAGAGTTTGTTTGATTGATAGATGGTGGAGGAGTGGTCTTAAGGACATTTGCATTCATTGTTCCCTTGATTTTGGCATTGGTATTGGTTTGATTGCTTAGTTTGGATGAAGAGACCTCATTGGTTTTTGAGGTAGAGTTTTTGTTTTTCAACTTTAATTTTCCTTCATCGACGGCTCTATTTTATATGTTATGCACTATGGTAAAATATTCATCAAAGGTTATAAAGCTTTGAAAACATGATGCAAAAGAGATGTGCTTGATACATTCATGAGTAAAAAGTTTTATTAGTTTAGGTTAGGGTAAAGAGAAGGAAAGTTATTGATTAGGCTCCTCCAACAAGCTATAAAACCAAAAATAGATTCATCATCAAATTTTTTGATAAAGGTCAGTGATAGAAACTTTCTTGGATATTTTTATTGAAAAGTGATTGAAGAAAGTTTTGGCCAACTGGGTGAAGGAGAAGAGAGAGTGTTTTATGATGGCACTATACCAATCTAGTGTTGGACTAGATAATGACATTGGGAAGGTATGAAGAAGGAGAGAATCATCATAGGAAATCAAATAAGATTAAGGCCTAAATGCTCTAAGGTGTTTCAGGGGGTCCTCCTTACTTTGGAATTTATAAAACTTGGGATGTTCCCACTGAGTAGGATATGGTCTGATAGGGACAAATGGGTGAATGGGTTCATTGTAGATATGGTCATATGATAAGATGTTATGAGCCCTAGTGATGGATGACTCTAAGATAGACATTTTATCCATGAGAATTTTAATTTGATCCATTTGGTGTGATGTACTAAGGTTGTAAGGTTCACAGTATTGTTGTGGTTGGGTGACATATTGATAATTGGTAGGAGGTTGAGGAGCTACCACATATTGATATGTAGACATAAGTGGTTGGGTGGATGCCATGTAGGGTTATGTGGATGTAGGTAGTTGGGTAGTGGGTAAAGGTACATGCCCTTGTGGATTAGGGATGTAACTTAGGTTTGATGTAATGGTAACCTGTTGAGAGGTTAAGGTGGGTTAGGTAGGAGATTTGGTTGGTTTTGTAAGTAAAATAAAGGTAGTGACCTTTTGACTAATCGATGGTAAGGTGGAAGGTATAGACACCACATGATTTTGAATTGGAGTAGTGACTAGTTGATTGGGGGTAGTTAAAAAAAGGTTGACAATGCTAGTAGTAGATACCCCCGTGGTGAGGGGAGTATAGGTGGTTAATGGTTGGGTTTCTCCTAGGGTAAATGAGTTGTTGGTGGGGGTAGAAGGTATAAGGGTGTTGATAGGTTAGGTATCTTGGTTTTTAAAAATAGTATCAAAGGGATTATTGGTATATGAATATGCTTGGGCAGTCAATGGTTGGGTGGTGATCATAGTAACATAAGTGTTCCCCATAAGGTGGGAAGGCATAGCATAGGGTGGATCCATAGGTGGAACTGAAGCAGGGGTAAGGTAAGGTGTGGTGCTGAGGTAATGATAAAGGGCCACATGATTGTTATCTAAGAAGGTGGTAAAGTTTGTATATCCTTGGGGAATTACCTAAGGGAAATAAGGACTTCTTGAAGGATGAGTAGAGTTTTCTAGTTTAGAGATGTACTCCATGGATGAGGAGGTAGAAGAGATTGATTAGTTTAGTGATAGGTTCTAATCTACTAAGTTCTTTCATTGCTGGTGAGTTACAACCATACAAGATAAGGGAGAGAGAATATGAAAAACAATCTCACCAATCAAACAAAGAGAAGACAAGAAATTAGTAAGTAAATCAAACACACACTAAAAAGTATGTTAAGTCCTAAAGTTCTTTTTTATCTCTCTTTTGCTTATGCCTTAAGCTTTAAGAACTATGTGATTGAAATTGGCTTGTAGATTAGGTATTATAAAGGAAGTGTATGTTTGGATTTATGTGGTGTTTAGGATCTCAAAAGGATCTATATTGAAAATCAATATGTGGCTTGGTATTGGGGCCTACCCCCTCACTTCACACACCATAGTGATAAGGGTGTTAGGTGCTTAGCTAGTATATATCAAGTTTTAGAGTTTATGCTCAACTAGAGAGCTAAGTTGGTTCTCCCCTTAGTAATGACTGTTTCTACCTCAAAGTTCGCTTTTCAGACTAAAAAGAAAGAAACTAAAAGAAAGTAATGGACAAGGCTTGGAAGTACCTGGACTAAAGATTGCGCACCGTAAATCCAGACGTTTGTGAGCACTCCTCTTTGGCTGTGGAGGAATGACACCTGCAAAAGAAGAAAACTTGGACAAAAGGATGTTAGATAGATAGGCGGTGGGTTGCCAAGCAAGAGCTTGTTCCCAGAAGTATGAGAACTTCCTTGAGGGAGGTCAACCCACTATTTTGATAAAAGATAAGTGACTGATAAAAAGACAGAATGCTAAAATAAACTGAAATGATAGCAAACTGAAAGAGAAAAGGAAGCAAAAGCTTACCTGGAAGAAGCTGTCGGCCTGGTTGCAGTCGCCGGCGTCGGTGGTCCTACCGGCGTCGGTTTTCGGGTCTGTCGATGTCGGTTAGTCTGCCGACGTCGGTTGGGGTAATGACCGGCGTCGGTCGGGGCAATGGCAGGGTCTGGTCTGTGGATGGTCCGGGGCTTGATTTGTGCTCTGTTTAAAGATGGTCAGTGGACGGGTTTGTGGACGAAGGTCTAAGTCTGCTCTGGGCCTGGTTTGAGGATGGGTTTTAGTCAGAAGGACGGAGAGGGACAGGGAGATAGAGGAAGCCAATCTGGGAGATAGGAATCCGGGTCTGGGTGACAGTCAGGTCTGAGGGGGTAGAAGAGCTGAATATAGCTTAAAACATGATAAGTAGAAAGCATACAGAATAGAAACAGAGAACATACCTATGCCCTGCTGAAGAAGGTGTTGTTGTTGCCGCTTGTTGAAGCCCTGTTGCTGATGAAGAATCCCTGTAGTTCACCTGCAGAAGATTGCTGTGTACCTGAGGGAGAGAGAGTCAGATTGATTGGTAGAGAGATTGCTGATACAAGGGTTTGGTGCCAAAGATTCAAGAGTCGGGATGCGAGAAAGGGAGACGCAGAGAGTCAAGAGAAGCCAAGCGGAACCAGTAGACAGAGAAAACGGTGAAGAAATGGTTATGAAGGGATGCCGACGCCGGCAATATCGCCGACGTCAGCCGAAGGATGACCGACGTCGGCGGATGAAAGGCCGGAGAAAGGCTAAAAATAGCCTTTCATCTATTTCCCAACGGCTGGGTCAAATGAATGCCAGGATGAAACGGTCGACGGGGGGGTTAAATGGGCGAGAGAAGAGGTTGGAATGGGAGTCTAAGGCATTAAATGGCCATGTGGGGAATGAAGGGGATCCAAGGAGGGTATCCTAGGGTGGCGAGGTGGCAAGGAGAGGGAAAAAGGGGTCTTATTTAATTAAAAATAGGTGTTTATTTCCAATTAATAAGACTTAGGTGGGTTAGGGACCAAGGAGGACTAGGAGGGAGAAAGGACCAAGGGTTAGACACTTTTTAGGTGTCTACATTTGCCCCTTTTTGTCTTGTTGGTTGTTCTGAATGAACTGCAAGACAAAAACAGGGAGTGGTTGCCCTAGGTGAAGGATGATGTGGATTGCCCCGAAGTAAGGATGAGGTATTCCCCCTCAAAGCAGGAGTCGAGAGAAGGAACCTGATGTTGGGTGCTGATTTGAAAAAAGGTGGATGAGAAAGAGAGAGGTGAGTGAAAATGCTGCAAAAGTCGTGATTGCGCGTATACCACGTCACGGGATGGTTGGGTCAAATTGTCACATGGTCAAGGGTCAAGGAGTGCCAAAATTGAAGTAACCGGGCCCCAGCATTTAGTCGTCTGCTGATTGGGTCACTCAATCTAAGCTGAAGCTCCAAATGGTCATCGTGTTCCAGGTATCCAAGGCTCAGGAAGTGCTCCCAAAAACATGAAAAAGTCACAAGTAGTAGGGATCAACTGGCTCGCGATCCTATACTTGTGAAGGGTCAAAAAAAAGGTCTGCGGACAATTCTGCTAACCAGCCATGGAATAGCATACACGCAAAAACAACCAAGGCAACATTGTCTTGGAAGTGGTCGAGGTCGAAGGAGATAGGCATGATCGCCAATGGTCATTGGTCAAGAGGATGGATAGACGAAAGGATGTGGCCGAGCTAACCCCAGAAGACCCCATGTCAACTGAGTGCTGCCTACATAGCCCTGGTGACAGGGCCTCAGGCCGATGTAGTTCTCCCTAAAAGGGAGGGAGGGTCGGAGGGATTGATAGGTCTTGGTCAAAGTCGATGATTGGTCTTGGTCAAAGGTCTATGATTGGTCTTGGTCAAAGGAAATGATTGGTCTTGGTCAAAGGTCTATGATTGGTCTTGGTCAAAGGAAATGATTGGTCTTGATCAAAGGAAATGATTGGTCTTGATCAAAGGAAATGATTGGTCTTGGTCAAAGTTGACGAAGTTGGGTGTGATAAGAGTCAAAGAAGAGAAGGTTTGTCCATCATAGAGACGAACAAACGGGGGTGGTCGAGCTAACCTCAGAAGATGTGCTATCTGAGTGCTGCCTACATAGCCCTAGTCGTAGGGCCTCAGACCAATGTAGTTCGGACTGTGAGGGTCAAAATGGTCGATGATTGGATGTGGTCAAGCGTCGAAATGATGAGGATAAAAAGATGAGGATAAAAGGATGCTACAGACGGTGTCTTCTGTAGAAGTGGTCGAGAGTCTTTCATCCCTAGCAAGTTTCCATAGTCGCGATGGATGTATGCTAAGAATGAATAGAAGGTCTATTTATGCTTCAGCAAGTATTGGTTTATGCTTAACATAAATTGGGTCTGGTCGGTAGTTTCCATGTGTATTGGTGTCCATAGAAACTATGCGAAAAGGACAAGGATGATGCCTGATGTCATGTTGAAAATGTCGAGGCTGGTTTGAAAAATGTTGAAGTTGGCTGGGTTTAAGGATGAGTCGACAATTGACGTGGCCAAAGCGTGACCAAAGTGTAGAGAAAAGGTGAAAGGCAAATTGCTCTTTCATTGACAAGGACCAGAAAGGAAGCATAGATAGGGGTTATTAGAACAAAAGCCCCGTTCGTGCATTGCGTCGTTGACTAGTGTTGAGTTAGAACGGTAATCGAATCACTTTGACATTAAAGTGAGCTCGAAGTCCCTTGAGCCAGTGATAGAAGGAGGATAGGGTAACCCAGTTTAAGAGCAGGAATAACCTTGCCCCTTTTATAGGAGACCCTGAGACAACTACAAGCCAATGTCCGTGACTCATTTTTTTTTTTTTTTTTTTTGGGTCAGGCTGATCGATGCGAGAAGCCTGCATAGAGATGTCACTTGATGTAATGGTCATGTTGCGAAGCTGATCGATGCGGGAAGCTTCTAAGAAAAGTGCTGTTTATTGCCAGAGTAGTCATAGCCATCCTTCGAGGGAGTGGTCTATATTTTTGCTTAATAATGTTTGAAAAGTTGACCTAGCTGTCCTTCAAGGGATCAGTCTAGTAATACAAAAATGATAGTACAGCTGTCCTTCGAGGGAGCAGTCTGTCTTTTTGATTTGACTTGACTTGATTTAGTGACCATGGATATGTTTTGACATCTTGATTTGGATTTGTTGATAGGAATGAGAGTCACGGACAAGACTGTAGAAGCTCAAGGACGCCCCTTTTTATTAGGACAAAGCATCACTGCATCCTAAAAGGGTTGTAGAGGACTTGTTAAAGGGGAACAGGGTTGAAAGGGATGAGGATTAAGAGGACGAGGATTGCTCAAGGGACGAGCTCAAGTTACGTGTCAAGTAGACGAGTACTCGACTAACAGAAGAAAGGTCGAAGATGCAAGACAGAAAGGGGGGCTCAAGGTCTGATAAGTCCCTGGGCCATGCTAGTACGTGAAGGTCTAAGTCAATTGAGAGCAAACCTGCCCCATTTGCCTCTTTCCAGATTGGTCAGGTGTTGATGGTGGATGTGAAGTTGACTGATATGGTTGTTGATTGGTCGAGACTTGGTTGAAGATTTTAGATAAAAAGGATTGGTTGAATGATATTTGATTATTGATTGGTCAAGAGTTAGTTGAAGTGTGGTAAAATGTTTGGGCAAAGTTTGTTGAAGGTTTGGTCGATGTCATGGTCGAGGGTTGGTTGAGACTTGGTGAATATTTGGTTGAATGTTTGATCGAGAGGTCAGGGTGATTGATATTTGGTTGAAGTTTGGTTGAGACTGGTCGAATAATTGGTCGGGGGTTGGGTCGGTGGATACTTGGTCGGGTTTTAAGATAAAATGAGTGATTGATATGTGGTAGAGACTGGGTTGAACAGTTGGTCAAGGTTTGAAAAAAGGATGAATTCCCCCAGCGGGTAGGGAGAATGTTTGAAAGGTTGGTTAAGGTCAGTTGAGGTTTAGTGGTCAGATGGACGGTGTTAATGTCGAATAAGGAGGTCAAAGGCGGCAAAGGGACCACAGTTTGGCGTGGAGATCCCGATTTAGGTGATGAGGTTGGAGAGGCATGAGTCGAGGTTGATGTTTTGTCGAAAAGGTGGTCAAGAGGACCCTTGATGAGAAGGGAATCCTTTCTCCGTTGCTGACGAATGACCGCTTTAAGAGCGCAACAATGCTCAGTGTCATGTCCCAGAGTGTGATGATAATGACAGTATGCGGAGTTGTCGAACCAAGATGGTCTTGATCTGAGAGTTGATGAGAGGGGTGGTGTTGAAGGTTTGTTGATAATGTGGTGGAGAAGAAGGGTTTCATTCCCAAGACATTGGCAAATGGCGACCTTGAGGGCATGACAATGCTCCGTGTCATGCCCAGGCGTGCGATGATACGCACAAATGCAAGTGTCATCGAACCATGGTGGTTTAGGTCTGAGAGATTGATATTGTCTAAGAGGTGGGAGGTCGATACGAGAGAATTGCAATAAGTGCCGTAAGAGCAAGTCATATGAACCTGCTAACGGGTCTGGATGCTTTATTGCAGTGAGAGTTGGTGACGTTGGTTTGGGAGGTGAAAGAGGTATAGGTCGAGAGTTTGGATGAGATGTATGTCTGATGGGATGAGGAAGTAATGGAGGCGATGTGCCTCTGTGAAGGATGGGAGTGGGAAGCACTCCTATTAAAGTGGACGGATGCGGGCCCAAGATTGAAGGTAATAATGATGGTGGAGGAGGAGTCCTCCGATTTGGTCTAGTAGCTTTCATGTGTTTGGGTCGAGGGCCACCGTTATGCGAGGCGAGGTTAGATGTGGGCTTGGGTTTGGATGTGGACGAAGGTGAGTGAGATGTAACAATCTCAGGTAAAGGGCAAGAGGAAACTGCGACTGGGTCTTCCTCGGTTGAAATGGGTGGAGAGACTGGTCCTTCTCTTGGTGGAGAAGAAATAAGAGAGTCTGGCTCCTCAAGTGGGCAGAGGGCATGGATGATTATGCCTTCCGCTTGTGCTCGAGGAGTAGGCAAGGTATGGTCTTCGGATGAAGGTGGGCTTAATGGCGTTGATGTGGTCAAAGCGTCCTCCGATACAAGAGAGGTAGATGGAGGACTAGTAGGGGAAGGAGGTTCCTCATCCTTTAATGGAAGAGGTTGGTCAAGGACAAGAGGCAAGATAGTGCTAATCGTGTGAATGTCATGGTCTTGAGGGTCATTGGTCAAAGTCTGAACGTTGTTTTGAGTAGGCGGATGATTCGGAAATGGTTGTTTAAAGGTGTCGATATGTTGGTTAGGTGGGGCGTTTGGATTATCTAAAATAAGATCCCCCTTGTCGATCATGTCTTGGATGATGTTTTTGAAAGTTCGGCAGTTGTCGATGTCATGGCCTTGGACGCGGTGAAAGTGACAAAAGTCGGCCTCTCTATACCATGTAGGGATGGCCTTTGAAGGGTCAAATTGAGGTGGTCGGATTTGAGGGAGATTGAGGACCCCCTGCTTGAGAAGTTTTTCCAAAACGGAAGCGTATGGTTCTCCAAGTGGAGTGTAAGAACGCTGAATGTACCGTTGTTGGAATTGTTTGGTGATGCTGGAAGATGTCGAAGGTTGAGAGTAATTCGTTGTTGTTGAGGATGGTGATCTAACGACCACAGTATTGGCCACTCCTGTGGACTTGGATTTGGTAGAAGAAGAAGGTCTGGAAAAAGAATGGTCAGTAGATTTTGCGTTGGTATTACGCAATTTGACCTTATCTTCTTCAAGGGCATGGAGTTCAAGCTTTTGAGCCATGATGAAAGCTTCGTCAAAAGTGCGAAATGTCTGAATCCGCAAGGTAGAAGAGATGTGTCTAGCACATGCTCGAGAGAAGAGCTCGATGAGCTCGGGTTGAGGTAAAGAGAAGGGGAGCTGGTTAATAAGGCCTCTCCAACGAGCGACAAAATCGACAATTGGTTCATCGTCAAATTGCCTGATGGAGTAAAGGTCTGTGATTGAGACTTGTTTGGTGATGTTGATTGAGAAATGGTCAAGAAATAGTTGGGCGAGTTGGACGAATGAAAAGATAGAGTGTCTGGCAAGAGAACTATACCAGTCAAGGGCAGGGCCAGAAAGGGACATAGGGAACGTGCGTAGAAGTAATGCATCGTCGTGGGCGATAAGATAACAGGCATGTCTAAATGCCCGTAAATGTTGCTATGGGTCTTCCTTACTCTGAAAGCGAGTGAATTTAGGAAGCTCCCAATGGTTAGGATATGGTCGAATAGGGACGGAAGGATGAATGGGCTCGTTGCAAATTTGTTCATATGACAAAGTATTGCTTGAACCGGAAATGGAGGCCTCGAGACTGGACATTTTATCCATCAGCATCTTGATAAGATCTGCTGACGAATTGGCGGGTTGAGCGCCCCCTAGGTTGTAAAGCACTTGGAAGAGGTTAGAGGAGGCGTGCGACATAGTCGGTTGTACAATGTACGGATGACTAGTCACAGGGGCAGAAGTGAAGGCTAGAGGTGGTTGCGTTATGAAGGTCAAAGGTATAAGTTGACTGGGCACTGCCAAAGGTGGTTGAATGGCGGCACTAGTAGAAAGACAGGTTGGCACTCCTAGATTTGTGGGCGCAAGAGTGTAAGGGGTCGAGGCAATCAAGTTCTGATATGAGGTAGAACTTGGTTGAATTGCAGGTAGTTGAGGGGGTAATGGAACCCCGATGGAGGTTGGTCTAAAAACAGACGGGGAGGCCAAACTTTGCGTATTGGCCATGGTTGGGTTAATAGTCGAGACGAAAGGTTGAGTCAAAAAGGGTTAGGTGGCGAATGGTGTGGATGTCGTCGCCACGTCACCTGAAAGGTCTCGCATTGGGTTTCTCGCGAGATAGTTTTGGAGGGCTGCGGTATTGAGGTCCAAGAATCTCTCGAAATCTTGGTCCCCTTCAGGGATGATGGGAATTCGAGTCGGGGTCAGGGTCGGGGTCGGTCCTGTAGGAGTTCTTTCAGTTTCCGAGTGGAACTCCATGATAGGACTAGTTAGAGACAGGATATACGGAAGCGGCTGTTGGCTAAAGTGGTTAAGAAGAGAGTCCTGGTTCCAGAAATTGTGTTTTTGCAGTCTCAGAAAACCAGAATGGAGTTTTTGATAGAGAAAAGACAGGTTTCAGGCTGCTGGTTTTGAAGAAAAAGGACAGTGATAGAGACCGACGTCGGTTAAAAAAATGATGTCGGTAGGAAATGAGGCCGACGTCGGTCAGATAACTGATGCCGGTAACAGATGAAGCCGACGTCGGTATCAGAACCGATGCCGGTGACAGGGGAAGGCCGACGTCGGTGGTAGAACCGATGTCGGTCACTGTGTTTTCCAGAGAGCCAAAAGGTTCTTGGAAAAACAAAGAAGAAAGCGTCCTCACACACTCAAACAAACAGATGAGAAGAGGAAAACAGAAAAAGACAGACAAGCCTAAGCGATAAATCCTAGGAATTAACCTTAGAAACTTGTGGCTTATGCCTTAGATGAATGTTTGGGAAGATTGGCTAAAAAATGGGTCCTAGAAGAAGGCAGTCTAAAGATGGTTTCAGGTGTTGTTTTAGGTGCTCAAAGATCTGTGTTAGGGTCTGGTACGTGGCCTGGTGCTAAGGAGCAAGCTCCCCTCACTTCACGATTCCAGTGGTTATCTGGTCTCGCTTAGCCAAGATATACCTCGCCTAGAGTTTATCCTCCGCCAGAGAACGGAGTGGGATTCCCTCTTGGTGATGAAATCCAAGTAGGGTCATCGGGACGGGTAAGGTATCCGCTGGGGGATGAAATCCCAGTCGGGCCTTGTCTCAGGTATGTTTTATGTGTGTTTTAGTGCATGTGATTCGGTAGTGTAACATCAAGTGTCTACGGTTTATTCAATATGCGCCTAAGTTACTAGATGTGGACTAATGCAAGCACAAGCAGAAATGAAAGTGCAATATGTTTTAATGCCCAAGTCGAAATGTGATGTTGTTATGAAGACAAGATGGAGAAAGGGACGAGAGTATGATATTTAGACTAGTCTAGAATGCAAGGAAGAAAGGTTCATTTTAGTCCTGCTTATAGTGTCATTTGGAATAGAAGAAAGAGACAAGAGAGAAGGAGCCTAAGTGCACCTAAATGAATGAAAAAGAAAAAGGAACCCAGGAGGAACCTAGGGTCCCACCGGGCGTGCCAGAGATGTTTCTACCTCAAAGTTCGCTTTTCAGACTAAAAAGAAAGAAACTAAAAGAAAGTAATGGACAAGGCTTGGAAGTACCTGGACTAAAGATTGCGCACCATAAATCCAGACATTTGTGAGCACTCCTCTTTGGCTGTGGAGGAATGACACCTGCAAAAGAAGAAAACTTGGACAAAAGGATGTTAGATAGATAGGCGGTGGGTTGCCAAGCAAGAGCTTGTTCCCAGAAGTATGAGAACTTCCTTGAGGGAGGTCAACCCACTATTTTGATAAAAGATAAGTGACTGATAAAAAGACAGAATGCTAAAATAAACTGAAATGATAGCAAACTGAAAGAGAAAAGGAAGCAAAAGCTTACCTGGAAGAAGCTGTCGGCCTGGTTGCAGTCACCGGCGTCGGTCGTCCTACCGATGTCGGTTAGTCTGCCGACGTCGGTTGGGGTAATGACCGGCGTCGGTCGGGGCAATGGCAGGGTCTGGTCTGTGGATGGTCCGAGGCTTGATTTGTGCTCTGTTTAAAGATGGTCAGTGGACGGGTTTGTGGACGAAGGTCTAAGTCTGCTCTGGGCCTGGTCTGAGGATGGGTTTTAGTCAGAAGGACGGAGAGGGACAGGGAGATAGAGGAAGCCAATCTGGGAGATAGGAATCCGGGTCTGGGTGACAGTCAGGTTTGAGGGGGTAGAAGAGCTGAATATAGCTTAAAACATGATAAGTAGAAAGCATACAGAATAGAAACAGAGAACATACCTGTGCCCTGCTGAAGAAGGTGTTGTTGTTGCCGCTTGTTGAAGCCCTGTTGCTGATGAAGAATCCCTGTAGTTCACCTGCAGAAGATTGCTGTGTACCTGAGGGAGAGAGAGTCAGATTGATTGGTAGAGAGATTGCTGATACAAGGGTTTGGTGCCAAAGATTCAAGAGTCGGGATGCGAGAAAGGGAGACGCAGAGAGTCAAGAGAAGCCAAGCGAAACCAACAGACAGAGAAAATGGTGAAGAAACGGTTATGAAGGGATGCCGACGCCGGCAATATCGCCGATGTCGGCTGAAGGATGACCGACGTCGGTGGATGAAAGGCCGGAGAAAGGCTAAAAATATCCTTTCATCCGTTTCCCAACGACCGGGTCAAATGAATGCCAGGATGAAACGGTCGACGGGGGGGTTAAATGGGCGAGAGAAGAGGTTGGAATGGGAGTCTAAGGCATTAAATGGCCATGTGGGGAATGAAGGGGATCCAAGGTGGGTATCCTAGGGTGGCGAGGTGGCAAGGAGATGGAAAAAGGGGTCTTATTTAATTAAAAATAGGTGTTTATTTCCAATTAATAAGACTTAGGTGGGTTAGGGACCAAGGAGGACTAGGAGGGAGAAAGGACCAAGGGTTAGACACTTTTTAGGTGTCTACAATGACCTTCAAGTACAATCATACAAAAAGGGTAAGGTGACTTCTAGGTGATGAAATATAATTATAGAAAATTAAGTCAAAGTAATGTGAAAGTTAAATTATTTAGATGGTGAAACCTGACTGTTGATGGTCAAGGTGACCATCGATAGTCAAAGTGATTATCGATGGTCAAGGGTCAAGGTCAAGTTGAGTTAAAGAGGTGGGTTTAGTCAGTAGGTCAATATGACTAGAGTTAGGTGGGTTAGGTTTGGTTTGTGGTCAAGAGGCCAATGGTTGGGCCCAAGGGGGTCCTACAGTGGTCTAGGGAAATTATGACATTCTTAATTATCATGTGAGGATTTTTTATGTCTACAACCATTATTGAGGAACTACCCATTGATAGTCAATATAATATCCTCAATAGTAAAACACCTTAGGCAAAAAACATTCCCACCTAGGATTTCATATATTTTATAGGGACTGAGCCCTAACACAACAAATTTTCCATGTTGTCCTTATTTTTCATGAGCCTTATCTCATATAAGGATGAGGTCTGAAATCTTAAATGATTTTATTTTAGATATTTTTTCAAACCAATATTCGATAACCTCTTGATACTTAATAAAATACAACAAGGTTTCATCCCATTTTTCTTCTAATTATATGAGGTTTAAGATGTATGATTATACTAGGTCATCAGTTTCCAAGTAATATTTTGTAAACAATAAGGTGGGGATTTCTAGATTTGTTGGGAATGTAAGATCTTGTCCATATACCATATGGTATGGGGAAGTCCCTAGAATAGACTTGATCCTAGTTCTATCTGACCATAAAGTGAATTTTAACTCATTGTGCCAATCCCTTGGGGTTTTTTTCTAGGATTTTTTTAAATATATTAAAAAAATTCTTATTTTGTTGATTCAACTAACTCATTGCCTTGTAGATAATAATTTGAAGAAAACTTAAGAGTCACCTAATGATCATAAGTCCATTTAAGGAATTGTAAGGAGAATAAAGCATGTCTATTATCATAGATCATCATGGTGGGCATACCAAACCTTATGTTAATGTGTTCCTATAAGTATTGGATGACTACGTCGATGGTGTAATTCCTAAATGGTTAGGATTGAACCCAATGAGTATAATAATCCATAAATATAAATATGAACTTGTGGCCTATGAAATAATTTGCATTAATTTATCCCACAAAGTCCACTCCCCATTTCATAGATGGCCAAACTTCAATGACCGACAATAGTGGCATAGTTGGGGTGTATTCACAATATATAACGACTTGGCAAGTATGACAACTCCTTACATGTAGATGCACATATTTGAAAAGATGTGGATAATAGTAGACTACGCTTAGTATTTTATGAGTTATGATACTTCTTGAACCATGCTCAATTCCATATTTCCCATGGAAATATCTAGGTACCTTAGTTGCTTCCTCTTTATTCAGGCATCTCATGTGTATGCCTTCATGGTTTTTTTTATAGAAAGAACCATCTTTTATCATAAAATATTTGTTTCTTATGTGCAATGCTCTTTGTTGTGTGTACTTCATGCACTTGGGACACTCATTATTTAACAAATATCCAATTATATCTATATACCAATCATCATTATTAATGTCCCACATCAAATAATATTGGCAAATGATTTAGGGATCCAACTCAAGTATGGTCTTGTTGATTCCCCAATCTTGAACAATTATCGTTGATTATATCTCTAGGTCAAACTCTTGGAGTATGGCCATATATTTACCACACCTCTCCCCCAATTCATTATGCATCAACAAGGCCTTGACTCCTAGATTAGTTACCATAATAAATACTTTGTTGTAAAGAATATAATGCCTAAATTTTTGAATAGCCTTAATCAAAGAAAAATCTTATTTATTGATCACTGAATATATGAGTTCATCATTTCTAATTGGGTTACTCATGAAGGATATTGGCCTTTCATTTCTTACTTCTTTCTTGTGTGTCAACATAACATCAATGGAATGTTTTGAGCCAAAAAAATATAGGTAGAAGGGCTTTATATAATCAGGATTGGTAAGTACTGACATGTTTACAATAATGACATTAATCTGGTCAAAATCTACTCATGATTCAATAGTCCAAATGATTTTATAGTCTTATTTAGCATGTTATTAAGTGGCCTAATTATCTTGATATACCCTAATATAAACTTCCTTATGAAGTTGATTTTACCAAAGAAGCTCTTTATTTCTTTTTTAGTGTCAAGTTGTGGGATTTGTATGATAAATTTCACTTTGTTTAGGTCTACAGATATGCCCCTCTCAAAATAATATGGCCTATAAATTTTCCTTTAGTTACCCCAAATATGTATTTATTAGGCTTTAGGGAAATCCTATGGTCTCTACATCTTTATAACACCTTTCCTAGGTCCTTTACATGATCTAATCTATTTTTGGAGAAGACTATCATATTATCCATGTACATCACTATGCATTTTCCCATAAGGTCTTGAATGCAATGTCCATTTCCATTTGAAAGGTGGCATTTATGCTAATTAAGATGAAAATCTATCTCTTATACATGAAGGTGATCCACTTGGTAGTGAAAGCCATCTTGGCTATATATTCATAATCAACTACCACTTGGTTGTAGCCTGAATATCTATTGAAGAATGACATAATTTGGGCACCATTCACAATTTGAAACACTTCATCTAATGAAGGCAAGGGGTAATTATATTTTTTAGAATATTTTTTTAAAAATTAGAAATCAACACACAATCTGATTTCCCCACTCTTTTTCCTTACTAGTACCATCTTCTCGACCTTGGTAGAATGTCTTATCAAGAAGATGATCCTTACTACAAGTAGTTTCTAAACTTATTTGAAAACTAGGTTCTCCCATAGTGGATTGACATGAATTCGTATTTAATTAAATAGCTCGACTTTAAACCTAAGGGGGATAGCGTGTGTTAATATATAAGTGTCAAAGATCTTGAGATATTTGTAGCTCCATGGGATCACATCTTCTAACTTCTTGAGAGTCTTTTAAAAATCATGCTTCTCTTATAGGGTGTAGGTGGTGCCTAAAATCACACTCTTCCCATCATTTTCACTACCTAGGTTTTAATTCCCATGTTACATACCTTTGACATAGGCATGCCTATCTTTATCTTTTTGATAGTCTATGTTGAATAGTCTCTCTAGTGAGACCATTCCTTTAGGTATCTTATTTATCTTTAAATTTACAATCTATCTTTATCCAATTCAAATTATTTTTAACCATCTTCATCAATTATTTGACCTATAAATACTTCAGTATTGGTGATGAATTATAGGATGTGTTCGTCATCATTGAAGACTTGGAAATTGATAACATTATTTGGGACTGAAGGCACAAAGAATAGATCTACTTCAAATCTTCTCATTATTGAATGGGTAATTGGATCCAAAGTGATTGAAATAGTGGTTAGTGCATTAGCTATATAATTATTTTACATAGGTAAATTTTGGATGCCAAAGGCATCAAAGTATTTGATTAGGTTTCAAAATATACTATGATATATAGATATACGTTTATTGGTACAAGAGTACTGACTCCTCAATTATCTAACCACAAACTTAGAATTACCCAACATGCTAATATTCTTTACTTTCTTATCAAGGGTGAAAATGAGTTCATAAACTAGTGCTTCATACTCACCCACATTATTTTTACAATTAAACTAAAAGTGGTAGGAAACAAAATAATATTTTCCTCTTGGATTGATCAATTCAACTCCAACACCACTTTCAATTTTAGACTTGGAACCATCAAATTTCAATGTCCAAAAGTCTAATTTTAATAAGCTAAAGTACATATGTGGTATTTATAAGGGAAATGTAAATGTAATATTTACCTCTTGGTGTACTTAATCATCTCTGATTGTATAATACCTCTAATTTTTGATTGGATCTTCAATGTAGGGAATAGGTCCATGTGTATCTATATTTACATTCATCTTATTGGAAGAGTCTAATATGATCTCTTCATTCCCACTAGGAATAATTGACCATTGTGCTATCATATCTCGATGATAAAATGCCAACTTCCTATCATATTTTATGTGTAATTTGCCTCTAGGAGTAGCAAGCATATACATACCCATGGTGGTCATTTTACCTTGTGAAGAGTATAAACATTATTCATGTCTATTTAAATCATTAGGCCCTAGGGTTTCATATGCCATAGCTATATCTGGGAAGGACACTAGGTTAAGAACTTCATAGAAAATTTCTTCTTCCAATAGGTCTAATTCTTCCACTTCCAGAATTTAGTGTACACTAAACATGTTGATCGAGAGGGTGTTAGGGGATTTTATTCTTTGTTAAAAAACTACACTCTCATTTTAAACTCCTCATAAAATATCTCATTTGTTTTATTATACTCAGTGATCATATGATCTTGATAGATTTTGCCAAGATATCTGAATAGTAGCCACATGATGAATGTCAAATTCTTGTAGAGGCCAAATGAGAGCTTTGAAAATAAGAAAATTCCACAAAGGAAATGTTGGTAGTAGCTACTTTAGGAAAAAAGAAAGTACATATAGGGTGAGGTTAGGTCACCAAAAAGGTAAAACCCTAACTCATAATTAGACCCCACTTAAAGGTAAATGACCCCTAATGACTTAATTAACTAACCTAAGTAAGCTAAAAAGATGTGTAGGTAAAACCACTAGGTGGAAAAAGCCTACACTGACACCCCACCTAAAGCATAGTTTAGGTGGGTAGAAGAATTGGGTCCTGATAATGAGGCCTAATGAGGTACCCAAGTACAATACAACTCCCATAACTAGGGTAAAGGTGAAAACCTATAGGAATAAAACTCTTCCCCAAAAGAGAGAAAAGAAGAGAAGAGGGATAAAAAGACCCACTAAGGTCTACAATTGACTGTAGTTATCTTGTGTCCCCTAGAGGAATGCTCAAAAGTGACTATGAATCAGAAGTAGATGTAGTGAATTGTGGATTACCCTAAAATAATGAGTTTGTCTGCTAAGTGCTTGATGGATCTTCAACCAATGTGTAATTACTATGAAATAAATGATACTCATACTATGAGGTTGCTGGCCCAACTACTCTATGACAAGATGGTGTAATAAAATTAGAGGTGAAGAAGGTTTATGAAATCCTCTATAACTATGGAATAGGCTACCTAATGTTTGATGTGTCCTAGGTTAGTAGACCATTATCTTGTAATTTTAGAAGTAGACCAGAGGGAGGTGGGTCAAGAACTAACTCTTGAATATCTGGAAGGTGATAAGGAGATGGTGGAGGTGCATCCACTTCATTATTGTAGTCATGTATAGAAGAAGAGTTGTCTATATAAGAAAGAAGCTCAGGATCAAAAGTGTTAAATGGTATAAATGAGTTTAAAGAGAAATGTGAAGAATCAAAGGGAGAGTCAAGAGAAAAGTGTGAGAAGCTATATAGCTGAGTCTGATTATCGACCATTCCCACAACCAAAATAGTACCATTATGTAACTCCCTGATGTATAATAAATCTAGAGTGAATTCAACTCACATGCCCAAACCAAGGTGAGTAATCTGTTAGATTAACACTAGATTAGTTGAGAGTGAGGGCATACTTAAAACTTATTGAAAACCTTTTTAGAAATGTTGTCACCCAGTTGTATAGAGGACATGTCACATGGTTCCAATGAATTTAACTCAATCTATGAAGAGGCCATGTGATGTGAAGCACCAGAGTCAATGACCCATGTAAGAGAATTTGGAGGCATAACTACAACTAAGGCTTTGCCCTTATGTTTCCCATTGTTATTCTCTTTTGATTTTTGTTTGCTAGATTCATTTGTCTTAGTGGATTCAAGGGTTGGTGAAGATGGTTTGATATAATCTGGAACACATATGTTGTTCTGAATAAGAGGCTAGTGAGGTGGTCAATTTTTTTCTTTAAACATTTACTCTCATCATGCTTACCTGAGAAATGCCCACATTTGATATAATATTTCTTAGGCTTATGACTAGAAGAAGAGGTCACATTAGTCGATTTAGAGGTGTAAATATTTTCACCCTTCTCAACATTTTTCCTTCTCTACTTTCTCTCTTTGTTGTTAAAAGCCTTATCTTTCTCAACAAGCAATGCATGAGATTTATATGACTTCACTGTGCCCATCTGTATCAACTTATCTTTCTCTTTAATTAGGTCATCAACAAAGATATCTATAGAAGGAATATTCTATGTGGTGTCAAGAGCACTCCTAATGGCATGAAAAGTGGACATAAATATAGAATATTCAGGACCCAATTTAGAGAGTATTGAAAAAACAAGTTATCTTTATTGACAAAACAAATTATCTTTATTGACAAAATAAGTTATCTTTATTGTCAATTCCACATGCTTTCAATTGAAATATCAAATGTATGAACTTATTGAAAAAATCCTAAAGAATGTTGAAGTCATTTGGGTTTAATCTAATGAGCTCATTTTTCAACTCATGTCCTCTCATTACATTTTACACTCTAAAGAGCTTATATAGTGTGGTCTAAACTTCAGTAGGTGTTTTGGTAGATTCAATATGAAAGAGTAGATCTAGAGATATTGAGAGAAATATTAGTCCACAAACTTTGTCATAATGGTTAAACCATTTGATTTTTGTTCCAACATCAGTAGGTTTAGTCTTAGTGTCCATTATAATTTGATAGTAACCCTTGTATTGCAAGATGATTTCCATTCTAGGTTTCTATTCATGATAATTAAATGGTGTAAATGAACTAATAGAGAGTGAATCCATAGTACAAAAGTAAAGATTGTTGTATTAAGTAAAGAAGTAATACAAAAAAATAAAAAATGCACAACACAATATAGTACCCCCTTAAAACTATCAATAATGACCCCCCCTGAATGTTTCAAATATAAGCACACTCATATAGACGTTAGATTCAATTGAAAATGCATCTTAAGCAATAGGTATGTAAGTACAAGTAACTAGAGGGATGTTAGATTCAACCAATAATGTATCTAAGAGTGTACAAAAAATGTGAAAAATATTGGTAGCTGTGGAAGGCCTAATATAAGGTCCAATGTGTAGAGAATTAAAAAAAGCACTTTTGAAGAAAATGACACTCAAAAAAGAGTTATCAATCAAAATTTATGGCACTTACAAGTTCTTACTTTGACATATTCTTAGACCCTTTCCAAAATGGAAAATATTTTTCCAACACTTCTTTACTTTGGAATTTCTAACTGCTTTAACTTCAGGTTTTCTAATTGCTTCAACTTCAAGATTTGATGCTCACTTGAATGTCACATAGATTTCCAACATTTCTTTACTTTAGGTTTTCCAACTGCTTCAACTTTAAGTTTTCCAATTGCTTCAAATTTGGGTTTTCCAACTACTTAAACTTAAAAAAAGTAATAAGTAGTCACCCTTTGAAAACTCGAGTGGGTCTTACTAGTGTAAATTAGGTTCTTCCAACTGCTTTACTTAGGGCTTGAAATTTAGTAGAATTGCCTCCAAAACCCAAATTGGTCTTGTAGTGTTGATCAAGTTTTTCTAAATGATTTAATTTAGGGTTTCAAACAACTAAAACTAAAAAAAGTAATGAGTAGTTGACCCTATAAAACCTAAATGGATCTTGGCAGTATTGATCAAGGTTGTGAAGTCTGACTGTTGAAGCTCAATTACTTACAAGTAGTTGCCCTAGAGAAGCCCAATTACTTTCAATTAATTGCATTAGAGAATCCTAATTACTTCCAAGTAGTGTAATTCAAGTTTCTTGGACTGCTTTACTTAACTTCATGAATTGGAAGTAAAGTAATGCTGAAAACTTAATTTTGTCTGCAAGTAAGTTGTAGCACTCTGAAAACTTGATTTGGTCTAAAATCAAGTAATTTCCCTCTAAAAACCTAATTTGGTTTGTGAAAATAAGTAATGGACCTTTGAGAACCCAATTTGATCTGTAGGGAAATTTTTGGGGTTTGTAGGCTTGATTACTTCATCCATATAGAGGTTTGACTAGATGGAAGAAATTAAATTTTTAGAAAAACCATGAACTTTATCAAAAATATAAAAACAACCCATTTTATATCTCAAAAAACCCATAAAAATATGCAAATGGTTTTTTCAATAAGGCCTTCTAACATGAGTTTCAAGGTAATTTTCAAAAAATGCCTCTAAGGTCAAAAAATGGTAGCCATACAAGTATGAAAAAATAGGTAGGTGAATGTAGGAAGATCTTACCAAAGGAGACAAATGCATGAGGCTATTAGGAAATCTTTGGTACCATGATATATTTCACCAAGATCTCTGAATAGTGGCCACATGATGAGTGCCAAATTCTTGTAGAGGTAGAATGAGAGCTTCAAAAACAAGAAAATTCCACAAAGAAAATGTTTGCATTAGCTACTTTAGGAAAAAATAAAGTACATATAGGGTGAGATTAGGTCACCAAAAAGGTAAAAACCCAACTCATAATTAGAACCCACTTAAAGGTATATTACCCCTAATGACTTAATTAACTAACCTAATTAAGTTAAAAAGATGTGTAGGTAAAACCACTAGGTGGAAAAAGCCTATACTGATAGATCTATTTTAGGTTATTTTTGTATTATAATTTGATTGGGAAAACCCTAACATGGTAGCCACATTTGGATAAAATTAGTTGCCATGTATCCATTCAACATTCTAGACCAGTCTCAAGTAAGTAGCATGCCATAAGCATCTAGAATATCCACCACCTAGATATCAATAACTTTTTGAATTCATGGATTCAATGTTAGTTTCATGTGAATGTGATCCAAGTCCCCTAATACCTTCACCTCTATTTTGTCCAATTAGATAACCTTTCAGTTCAAATTTGCAGGTGTAAGGACCAACTTTTGGAAGATAACATAAGCCATAACATTCCTAAAGGTACTTAAATCAACCAAGAAATTATGTAATTTTTTGCCAAATATCTTGATCCTTAATATAAATAGAGGAGTCTCTATTCTCTTTTTATAAAGAGTAACATGCACATCAAAAATATTAGTAGATTCCTTCCCCCTATTACCAGAGAATTATTTCAAAAGTAACTCATTTTGATTAGAGATTTGTATTAAATTAAACATAATTATATTGGATTTGGTTTTCTTAATATCCTCAGTAATATCATAACTAAGTTTGGTCTTATTTGAATACTTGTTATTTGGGGTGTGCATAACATAACTCTTGGGCTGATAAAAAGTGGTAAGTTTTTTAGGTGGGGGAGGGTTATTACTTGAATTTACATTAGGTGGAACCCGAGTATTGATCAGAAGAGTATAGGTGGTTAATGGGTTGGTTGATTTAATATTTAGCTAGTAATTATTCCCTCTCTATAATTTCTTAAAGGCATGGACTTCCTCTAAGTTATCTTCTAGTTAATTCTCATCCTCAAGTGGAAATTCATAAGTTTATAATACTAAAGTTGTACATAGATTACCTTAATATTTGTTTGGGTTATCTTTGGGAGTAGGTAATATTTACATATTATTCATCTCCTTTTAGAAGATGTTTGAGGCATTTATGAACTTTGTAAAGTTGGGTTCTGTATGGTTTATTGTGTTGTGTAGTCTACACCAAGTGTTTAAACTCAAGTCTATGAAATTCACATAATAGGAGGCATGATTATTATTCTGATTGTTATTAACTAAAGAACTGGGTAGGATTCCATATTTAGGACTATAATTCCATTATTTATTAGGCCTTTGGAAATTTAAATTTCTACCCTAAGATGGATTATTTGTGTTTTGGTTGGAATTGTGAGGTCCCTACCTGTGCAAATCGGTCACATCATTAGATAGTTTTTGAAATAGTTATTTCAAATTGCCCACTTCAGAATTGGTGTTAGTTTTAGGTTGACTTATTTATTGGGTTTGAAGGTTAGTCATAGGCTTACTTGTATTTAATAACTTAGGGTTAGTCATGGGATCATAATTGGGGACATTTCTAACAAATGTATGTGGATTTAAGTAGGATGGGAGTGCATACTAGGTGATACTAGATGAGGCAGACCACTGGTGTTTGGTATAAAAATAATGTTATTATATGCCATTAGGATTAACTATTGGTTATTATATTAGAGAACCATATGGTTGGGAGGTACATAAGGCATGCCATTAGGCATGTAGTTCAATGGAGTTGGATTGTAAACCAGATCTAGGATTTTATACAAGGTTCTTGGGATTAGATTTATCAGTGGTGTATTATGTTTTAGGTCTTGGTTAATCATCACAATTTGATTGTATGTACCCAATTGGCCCAATGATGGAAAATGGAAAGATTTTTATCCCTATGGTACCATCTACTACTCAATGTTGATAGCTTCATTATACATAAAAGATAATGATGTGAAGGTTATAGGGGTTATTATAAGAAACATATAAGTCATAAAGTCTAAATACATTAAGCAGGTCTATATATCCACCACTTCAGTTTGAGTGTATAGGTATTTCAACCACTAGTATAGTTTATGCAATTGAGCATTGAATATGATTGTAGGCTCATTTTATTCTCTTTTTGTAGCTAAAAACTGATGATATAAGACTGCAGGATCTATAAGGACCCTAAAATGATTCACAAACATTGTTTTTATATTAGCCCAAGTAGTTATTGACCCATGGGTTAGCCTAAGATACTAAGCATAGATGGTCTCTCTTAAAGAGTATGGGAACAATCTATAGGTAATATCTTTATATTGAACTTGGGTTTTGATTAATACATCCTTCAAGGTTTGAATATGTTCCTCTTCTATTTGGATACCTCAAACTATGAACTTGGGATAGAACTTGTCTAGATTCTTGGGAAAATCATGAGCCATGCCTAGGATAACCATAGGACAATAACTTCCTTTTTCAATCCATGCCATATTAGCCATTGGTAAAGATTGAAGGATGAAAAATGGGTTGATAAAAGGAGTAGACACAACTATTGGTGAACTATTAGCTAACTAGATGGGCTTAGCCCTTACTTTCCTTTTGTTAGATATTTATTTTCATATTCTATAGTTAATAATTTATAATAAATATAAGTTATCCCTAGTATATTTTGATATGGTATTTATCCTTTTATTTTGTAGCCTAAGAAAAGGTTTGTCCTAGTGAAATATAGGGGTCTTAAAATGTCTTAGTTTGAGATTTAGATACAAAATCAAAACATGGTTCTAGCCCTCCTTGTAGCATCAAAACATGTTGATGGGTTTATTGACAAACAATAGTATGGGATAAAACATGAAGGGGATATTCTATAAGAATCAATGAAAATAAAAAATCTTAGTATACACTCTAGTTTTGGCCCTTGTTATAGCACCAAAACATGTTGATGTGTATCTTAACACAAGCCAATATTAAGAAAATGAGTTGTTAATCCCTTCCTCTTTTGAAATGAGGGATATCCTATGAATAAAATACCTCCCCAGGTTCTAAATGTACAAGGTATTGGTATGCTAGCCTTCACTAGGTTGGATGATGTAGACTTTTTCCATGTAAGGGGCCTATTTTAATGAGTTGAGCTATGGTTTTAGCTTTGGATAAGACATTCATAGAGAGATGCTACATGCTTTGCTCAAATATTATAGTAGGGTTATACCTCTAGTAAAAATCAAACTATAATAGATTTATATGAATAAAAATAGTTGATTTCTTTCCTGATTTACTAGGATAATAGATGCGATAATGTTATAAGGAAGATAAATTTGACATATGATAGTAATCAAGATAGATAATTAAATTTAAATTACTTTTTTTCCTAGATTAAACTTGATTATAAATAAATTACAAAAGATTAGGGATAAAGAGATAAAACATCTATTATAAACACAAGTGAATTTAGAATTATATGGCTAAATGAATCTAATAAAACCAAGCTTTAGTTGAGCCAGACCTAGCACAACTCTAACTAAAGATGGTGCAAGAGTCTAGAGTTTGACGAGGAGAATGAAAGACATGACTAACATAAAAAAAGGTGCAAGAAATGACTACATAATCTCAATAGTCTATAATTTATCAAGATTTTCCTTTCAATTAATAGAGTATGGGATTCATTCAATCATTTAAGTATTGGGGACACCTTTGAAATAACAAGACTAAAATAGGAGAAAGGGAGAAATGATTCTATAAAGTAATAAAGTGTAGGAAAAATTAATGGGCATAGTATCTTTGTCTCTCTTACAATTCACAAAGAACTAGTCTTTTGTAGGGCCTTTGGAGCTCTATATATACATGAAGGGGGTGATCCATTATAATCTTTACCATCTCATCCCACCAATAAGGTAGTTTCAAGTTTTCATTATTGATTGATTAATGCAATTAGGATTCTATTAGATCCATCAGCTTGATCATGGTTAGATACTTCTAAAACCATGCCTTTTTAATGCAAAAAATTATCTTTAGTGTTCTTTATCTCTTATGGGAACCTTTTCTCGTGCATGTCACATGATGAATAGCTCCATGATAATTATATTTAAATTAATTTGGGGCTAGATAGGGATCTAATTTTGAATTTTTATAGTGAATTTTTATTGGGATATTATTAGAATTATAAATCCACCATGCTCTATGTAGATTTCCATATTTAATTCTAGGGGTGAATTAAATGAAGTGGCCATCCCTAGATTGATCATAGGGATTTCTATCATCAACTTGATTCTTTAATGAGATGAAAGATGTTACTTTAGAGTCTTCTAATTGGCGAGACACTATTTTTAAGCTTGATTTAACTTTAATTTGAATGCACAGTCCTATCTTAGGTTTTGACAGCTTTGATGGCCAGATAGGCCTTCAATTTCAAGCTAGTCCCTTACTAGATGTGTAGTTAGGGTGTGATTTAATTGCAGGGTCCTTATCATGCATCTCCTCCTTGCCTTTTCATTGTTAAATTTGGGTCCTTATGCACCTATTGACTAGTCCTCATATGATGAAGTAATATTTTTACATGTGGCATCATCTCTCTCACTCTAAGATTTGGCATTCTATAGATTTTTCATTAACCACCTTGGGATTGTAGAGTAATGAGATTTCACCATGTGACATCATCCCACTCCCCTAATTGCTTGAGGATTTTTAACATCATTACTACCTTGTAAAAATGGTTTTAATATGTTTGGGTCATTGTGATATTTCCATTTGGCAACATCCTACTAACATGCTTTCCTGTAGTTTTGTTGACATGAAGACCTGTCAAGTAACTTTGAATAAATTTGACTAAGTGTTGAAAGGTATTTTTAATGGTCCTGATACCATTGGGGGATCAATATGTGGTGTCAATCAACTTTTGAAGAGGAATGACTAAGTCTTACTAAGATAAAATGTGCCATGTGGACATGGTAAAATTTAAAGAATAAAATGGGTTGGAGTAGTCAAGAGCTGTGAAAGCCTACTACATGGCACCAAATTGAACTGAGGCACCTACATGCACATTATAAAAAGGTATAGTCAATGACTCTAGAATTTCAAAATCCAACATCTAAGAATTTTGAATAAAAATGACTAAGTTATAAGTTAAAAACAACTAAGGAAAAGAATCCAAAAAGGCACAAAATCACATAAACTTATCATAAAAGAAGCCTACATTTTTCCAAATTAAAGCCAAATTTATCCACTTTAATGAAAAATGACTAAGTAAAAGAATGAAACTATATGAACACTTAGTAATTTAGATCAAAATTAAAGTAGAAATGGATAATAATTATTCAAAAAAAGAGGCAAAAAACTCTAAAATAGTTAGATCATTTTCACAAATCTTAGGTGAAATAGTCTAAAAAGAAGCCTCAAATGTGTTTCAAAATATAAGCAATAGACTAAGACCTAGTAGATTTATGCAAATTCAGACATTAAAATTAATACATCTTTAAACATAATTTAGACTAAGCATTTATGATGAACACTTATTTATTTAGAATTAGTTAAATAAATGAAACACATTCAAATTTTAAATATTCACATATACTAGAATGGACTCATAATAAGGCCAAGTTAAAAAAGCAACCATAATGAAATGCTTATGGTATAAGACCAAACTCCGAAAAAAAAATCCCCATTTTAGCTGAAAATGAGGCATGTTGTGCGAGAATCAACATAACCTATACACAGTGTTATGATTGATAAGAGTTCAAGTGAAAATGTTTATACCATGACATTATTTTCACATTTAGGTTATACATATCATTATTTATAGCCATTAACTTACCTTTATAGGTGGGCCGCACACATGTGCTTACTAACTTCTCATTTATATATTTCATGAGTGTATTTGATATGTTATTGGGATGAGATTGGATACATACACTTTTATTAGTACCTTATATGGTGCATGGTTATGGTAAATACATTCATGACAATTAAGTAATTACAGTTTCAAAAATTCAATATGAACATTAACTTGAACAAGAGAAATTTATACCATGAAGTTAGTTATAAAACTTACTAAGGTTAATCCTATATAAAAGGGTAAGCAACATGCAATCCCTTTTAATCAATAGATAGTACTTGATATACCATTTAATCAAATATCCATAGTGGGTTCCATGAAATCTCATCTACTACACATCATATTCAGTTATCTAGAACACCTAATGATGTTCATATTACTGCTACTCCAATGAAACCATGTAACACTCAACAATGGGTTCCATAAACCCCAATTATTTATATTGTTTCTTCACAACAATAGAGTCATATTATGCATATATAAATCATTAAAAGATTATATAGTGATAAATATTATACTTATACATGCTCCTTGGTAGTACCACCAGTTTATTGCATCAGGTTCCTAGTGAGAAATACCTACGAGCATCCACTGGATGAGATCATAGGATAGTTATTTATTTGACATATTAAAAAAATACCAATAAAATAAAAACTTCAAAAATTCAAAAATATTTTCATGTTCTATTAGCTCTTTGTCATAGATATTTTTGGTTCCATGTTGGTAGATAACATATCATTTATTTATACTATATACACATGTTTCATGCATATTTTGAGTGTGATATAGGCATACACAGATACATGATGTATACACTTTTATGTTGGAATTTAAATGAATAATAATGGTGAGGGGGGGTGAATCAATCTTCAAAAACTTTCTTTAATAATCTTAATTAAGAAATCATAAATCATTTAAACAAGCATGTACATCTTAACAAGCATAAATACCAATCTACAAGATCATGAAACATATGAAGACAATATATATGTGGGAAACCCTCAAGGGGAATAAAAACCACTAATGATGAAAATGGTATATATTCCTATAATAAAAACACCAAATTTATTGAATCACCCACTTCACGTGGACTGCCAACCCCAACTAGCTAAGTATCAACTCAGCTAAGCTTTAACAAGCACCAACTTACAATGAGGCACCAACCCCCTAGATGACTCAAAACTAACTCATCCACCTAAAAAAATTGATAACATTAATAATAATTATTTCTAATATAATAGATGATGATCTTCTTCCTCAGCTCTTCACACACTTCTATCCCTCTCAAACTAGCCTCTAGCCTTTTTTGCTCAATTAACCATCTTCATGACTTGATTAGGTCGTATGACCTTGATCCTCATATGTAGAACCTTTTTAAAATATTTATCACTAATATTTTATACTCTTATGATGTTATATAAGACCTTATTCTACTTTCCAAGTGTTATATTATTCACTTAATCTCTTCATACTCACTTCTTCTCAAAATAGGCCTAAAATTGCCTAGTATTTATACAAGTCACTTGATCATATCCTTCTTTAGTTGGATAAAAATTCCTATCTTCATAGGTCAGACATATCATATGCATGGATAAAATTTTATTTAAGTCCTTTTATGTCTAACCTATTTCAATTAAGCCCTATCTCTCCTTTAGGTCTTATGGAGACCTAATTCTACTAAGCCTACTTAGCACACATTACCCTTTGATATTTTTAGAGCATATTAAAAAACCTCACATGGAAAGAACACATCATATGACACTCCAATATACCCATAATATTATTGTTTAGGCTTCATAACACTTTTTCTCTGAAATCACTAGTTGGACTACTCCAATAGTATTGTTCATATAAGTCCTGTGCATACATAGAAAGCCTATTTTGAACAATTGAAGCATAAACTCAATTTTTCCAAAAAACCATGGAAAAAAATCACATATATAGAAACCTCATGAATTCATGGTCATAAAAAACTTCATTAGATGATTCCACTCAAGGTATATAATCTCAAACTCTTGCCTGTAATAAGCTCACTCAAAACTACCAACTAGTCTCAAAACATAGTCATGGAAACATCAAATTTTGACATCTGATAGAACATAATCAAAGAATTATAATGTATACATATGATATTATAACCTCCTTATATCAACCAAGAGACAAAATACAAATGAAAACCTTAAGAAATAAAAAATCAATACATATGATGATAGGGGTGAGCTTGGTAACATGTTAGTTCCAAGAAGGGAGCTTAGTAACATGTTAGTTATAATGTATAAATATTATCATAGGAATCAAAGAATGGAGGTTATTAAAATTTTATTTCAATCATTAAAAACTTTAATAAACACACTAACACTTACACTCCAATATTAGATCTTTGGGGTGAGCTTAGTTAACAAAAAATAAATGAAAGCACAACTAAAATACAAAAGATCATGAATATTTTACCTTCCTTTGTAGCTCCAAGTACATTTTTGAGTGTCTTTCTTGGTTTGTGCTTCAACGAGTCTTTGGAAATGGAGGTTTGTTGGTTCCCTCTCTCCTTGGCACCATTAGGTTTGATATGGCTTGGTGTAGCTTGGATCAATAATTTGGCATTATAACACTATTGATATGAATCTCATGCAACAAAACCTGCATTATAACTCTACAATATACAATATTTTAAGTCATGTGTGCATAATAAATTTTCACCAAAATAGCTTAAAATTCAATAGGCAAGGCATTATATTTATATGCTTAGGAACTAACCCTAACCCAAGATGAGTCAAGGTGGAGTTAAGGCGTAGAATGGCTTCAAAGCTAACCTAGGTGAGTAAAATATAACACCAGTAGGTTTAATATTTTTCAATTAATAATTATTTTTAATTAATAAGCATGGGTCTCCAAAATTAGATATTTTAGGATATTTCCAAAGAGCTTGACAACTCACAAAGGTCATGATGAAAGGCTAGGATATTTTAATTAATTAATTTATTTATTCATTAATTACATATGTATAATTTAATTTGGTTAGGATTATTATTTAATTCTCATTATCCATTTATCTCTTTCAAGATTTGATTTTAATTCATGTGCCCCACTTAATAGGTCCATGGGCCAAATTGACTATTATGATGTCGTAAGATGACTAGGGATGAATCCATAAGAGGATATCATCGAATAAAATATGATACCACAAATAGGGATGCCTCAAAATAATTTTTTATCTTTTAAAAATTATCTACAAGAAAATATGGGATGTTTAGTGATTCTTAGACTTCATTTGCAATGGTTGGTAGAAATCAATATGAAGTTTGATCAAATGCCAGTGGTGGCCAATTTTAGGTGTCTAAAGATAAAACATAATAAAGGAATTTTAATTTATAAATATGGTATTATAAAATACTCATATAAACCTTAAAAAAATATATCATAAGAATTAATGGCAATGATTAGTCTTGTAGACTAGTTTGTTGACCTTCTCTCTCACATTCTTTACTCAACCAAATAAGGCATTTTGGCTTTAATGTTCCAATATATTACACTAAATTCCAATATTTTTAAAATAATTTATATATTATTGAATTATAAAAAACTTCATTATGTGAATTATATATAAAAATCATGGCATCAATTCTAAAACCCATTGCTGTAACCTACTTACCCAAAACTGCCAGTTTGCCTTGAAAACCAGTCATGGTGATTTTGAATTTAAAAACCTATGCAGACAAATTTAAAATATATTTATGCATGTATATGATCCTATATTATCATTATATCATTACCATATATTTATATAACATGGTCATATGGAGATATTAGTCTTGCATACCAATCTCATATCCTTACACCTTCACTATCTCATCTTCACTAGACATGTCAACTTATGAATAACATTTGCATAATTACCATTGACCTAAAAAACATATATATAATATTAAAAAGTATTAAATTTATTTAAAAACATATCCATGTACTTTTATTAATCCATATTCTATGTTAACACATCCCTAATCAACTTCTCACTTATGCTTTGTTTTCTCACTATTTGCACTACTAGGTTTGTTAGCGACTAGTCAACTTGTATGATTAGCTTATCACCCATAAGGGATATAAAATTATCATAAACCACTATAAAAATAATATACAAGTCTCAAGCTTCAAATTTCATCCAATTAGTAAATTTTACTCAGCCAAATCTACTTTCTACAACAAATCTCCAAAAAATAAGGCCTTTCTTGTAAGTCCACTCATTCACCTGATAAACCAAACATACCTAGAGGTGACTAGGATAATTTAATACATGTTAAAATAACTTAAATATCCATGTGAAATAATTATGATAAATTTAGAATAATATCTTTCTCATTGGGTCACTATTAGGATTTTAGAGAGGGTTAATACTGTTTCTAGTGTTAATGATTGTTCATAAAGGATTTCCCCTAATTTACAAAACTAATGCCTAGATATCTTATCTAAGATAATTACCCATATATAATTAATATCTTAGTTTCCCATGTATAAGTTTCACATACCAATGAATACTTGAAAGTCCTCAGGTTTGGAACCCTCCATTCTGTGCACTCAATAGACCTCAAAATACTTTTTCTTACCTTAACCTTAAAATTTTGACATAAAACTTGGTCAAAATACTTGAAAAAACATTAAATACCTCTATAAATTCACACATACTCACAAATTCCTTAGAAACCAATCTTGATAACCCATGTGGACACCATCTCTCTCTTTGCTCTCTAAGCCTTTAACCTATAAGTCACAATAGGTCTTGAAGTTGACCTTATAACTACTATCTAATCTCTCTACACCTCATGTACAAAATAAAACCTCTCTCATAATAAAAAAATATAAATTATTCTTCATATGTCTTATCAATAGATCATGTTGCTTCATTAGGCCAAGTAGGACCTAGAGGTGGTCTAGTTACATATTAGGTCTATAAGTCTTACCCATGTATACTTATCTTGAGACTCAATTGAGTGATACAAAGCATCATAATCATGTTAAAAAAAATCATACATAATCTTATGCCTCTATGAATTCATCTCACTTGGTCACCAAGCTCATACCTTCTCATAGGGTTTCTTCATGTAATGACCAATGTCATGACTAGATTTCTCAAGGACTTGAAGCCTAACAACTAACCTTGAAACACTCCTTGATGCTTATACACCTTGATCACATAACTTTCATTATCCTTAGACAATATCATACCTCTACACATGCTAATTCATACTCACCAGTCACATGCTCATGATATGACTATGCTTCTTAAGACACCTTATATTTAAAAACTAGTACTTCAAAACATGCTTACCTTGACCTAAAACTTGACATTAACCTTAGAAGAATCATCAGGTTACCTCCAAATTATCTCTCAACATAGAGACATTATCAATTCATTTTAGATTATTACTATGAATAGTAATGTATAAAATAAGATATCTAAAGAGGTAAAATTTATATATGTACTATAGATATCTTTAGAGTTGTTATATTAATCTATACAGTACAACTGGGCATCTTCGAATCATGTTTAGTCATCTTTAGAGCATGGCTAGATATATCTTTAGAGTTGCATCAAAACATCTTTAGAGTTACCTGGTATATCTTCGGAGCTTCAACAGAACATCTTTGTAGCTTGATGGAGCATCTTTAGAGTTGCTAATGTAGATCTTCAAATAGAACATCTTCATAACTTGATAGAACATATTTGGAGCTACTAATGTAGATCTTTAGATCTTGACTAAGGATCTTCATAGCTCACTATTTTATATGTTAATTCTTCATATTAGGCATACAATCTTATTCCCCACACACCATGCATCTTAACCAAATTCATCTAGACATCAATGATAACATACTTTGACATCAAATGGTATCAACCTTGACATCAATGATAACACTTATCAACAATAGAAACAATGCTCAACAGTCTCCCCCTTTGTCATTGATGGAAAACCATACTGACACTAATCATCCTTATCTCCCCATACTATTATTTCTCCCCATTTGACATAAATGATAAAAGTTCTTCCATAAAAAGCTTATCTGATCCTTGGACTTGAGTTTCAAGAAACCATATATTGAAATTCTAACCAAGTAATCAGCTTAGGATCATCAATTGTTGTACACACATTATGTAAAATTTCTTTCTCCCCATGAGTATATACTCCCTCTTAAATACCCTAGATGCCACAAAATATTTAGAAACTATTTCAACCACTCATGGAAATCATTCACATAAACTTATTTCATGAATGACCTCACTCATGACAAATCTTTCATACACCTAATCACTACCAATTGTACTCTACAAATTGTCTCAATTCACTTTTGATATCCACCTTATGCAATATGCTCTTTGATATGATTCTTGATTATTAATTAGATAAGATAATATTCAACAATTTCATCTTGAAGATACCAATTAATCTATCGTTATCCATTCATACACTATGAAAATAATCTCTTTTGATCTTAACTAAGATTCATATGCCATATCTAATCCATATACATCATGATAACCCTTTTTTGCATCATTATGTCAACTAGGTTTATGTTTACATGCTTCACTATGATAGAACTCTATCATAACTTGTCTTCTTTATGATATTCAAGCTGAGGTAATATAATATGTGTCTTGGTACTCTATTACCTTAATTCCATCTTGATGCATATAGAACACTCAAATCTCTCTTACGACTCTCAATAAACAAAATCATGAAACATTTTTGAGATCATGCTCCCCATAACTCCATGCTTACCTTTATCTAGATGATAAAGGCAACCACTCTCCTTAATAAGAACTCAAAGCTACCAATCTCTCCTTTAAACCAAACATGTATCAATCAATGCAGTAACTCAACAAAGAAGGATCATACAAAAATACACATCCATGCTCCCTCTTTGTCTTCTCAACTTGCTCACCATATGAATTAATAGTACACATAGACCATATTCAACACAGATCAATCACCTTGGTACTAATACTTACCTCTCAATATGCTAAAAGATCACACTTCCAACTTAGACTCAAGAATATTCAACATGTATTTATACCATACAACACCTGTCAAAGCTCAACAATCATCCACCATGCTTCCACTTACTGATGAGTGTCTCCATGAAGCCTAATTGAGTCACCCCTTTCCATAGGGAATTAAAATAACACTATTTTAGGAGATTCCAAGATCTCCATGCTCTCACAAGACTAAATGTTATTCAATATCCTTTTGTGTTTGACTGGCACTATAGGCTTGATCTCATTATCAACCATTTGATCATCAATGTGAGATGACAAGAAAAATTCTTGACTTGATTTCACACCTGAGGCATGCTCTATCATAACAAATAGTCCACTTGAGCTTGTAGATAGATCATGACTTATATTTACTACTTTTGGTTTCCATATATTCATTTGCTTTTTTTTTGGCACTCTAAGGGCTTTAAACTTCCTATTTTCACTTGATGACCTTCTAACTCTATTATGATAGAATCTTGTAATGTGTCCTACATTATGATAGATATAACAAACCACCTTATACATACCATTTTATTGATGTGAATTGTGACTCCTTCCATAAATATATGAGTACTCATTCTTAGAGGGCCTTCTACATTCTCTTGTTGTATGACCAAATTGATTACATGCGAAATAATAACTATTGAAATAACTAGCATACCTTATAGCATTAGGATGTTTGATAGGTCTTTTCATGTTGACCTTTTTTTCTTCAAAAGTCTTCTCCTTGACTAGAGGTGCCTCCTTTTGGTTTTCTTTAAAACCAAGACCTATCTTTTCACTTGAAAACTTTTGATTACTCAAGATATCATCTAGAGCCTTAGTGATATTTTAAAACTTCAAAAAGATCTTCACCTTGATAGATGATTGATCCAATTCAACTTTTTTGTATTTTATTTTAGTTTTATATCTGATGAATTCTTCCTCTTTAGCCTTTAGATTTGCATTGAGTATCTCCATCTGTGCCTCAACTTGATTGATTATATGATCATACTCCTTAGAGGTTTTACTCAATCTCTCCTCAAACAAGCCAATCTGTTCCTTGTAGTCCTTAACTAGTGATCTTGGTTTATGATTCTTTCTTATTTGAAACTTCAAATCCTCCAAGGAACTTACCAATTCTACCTCAAGATTCACTTTTGCTTCTTCTCCATCTGATTCTACATCAATCATAAGGCCTTTCCCATTTGAACAATCCTCATTGTTTGATTCTATGGCCACAAGCAAGGTTTCATTATTGTCATGTTTAGGTTCATTACTACCACCATCACTATTAGATTAAGTTGAGTCACTTTCATTAGAAGAGTTGTCTTCTTTAGTGTATAATCTTCTCTTGTTTTTGAAAGCTCCTTTCTTGCCTTCATACTTACTAAACTCCCTTTTATTTTTATCATTATTATAAGTCTTCTTGTCATCTCCATGATTTTAATCATGATTATATTTATCCTTTTAGGTCACTTGGATGAAAACTAATCAGTCTTGCCATAATTAAAACATTTGAAGGGAAAATTACCTTTATACCTACTAGATCAAAATCTCAACTTCCTTATAAACATGGCTATTGGTTGATCATCATCAATATCTAAGCATTCCTCATCGTTGACCTTCTTGGATTTTAACTTATTCTCAACTTTGACAGTTTCTTGATTCTTGAGAGGTCTTCATTCATTAGTTGTCATCTCATAGGTAGTCAACATTATATGAAGCCCATCCATCTCTATCTTTTCCAAATCTTGCATCTCTTCTACTAAAGACACCTTAGATTAAAAATTAGGAGTTAGTGATCTCAATTTTTTTTAACAATAGTAGATTATTTCACTTCTTCTCCCAATCCTTTAATGACATTGACAACTTTATCAACCCTTAATAGGTAAGATGCAATGGTTTCATCTTCATTAATCTTCAAGCTTTCAAACTATCTTTAGTGGGTCTGTAACTTGGACATATTCACATTGGTGTCTCCTTAATAGATATTATTCAATTTGTCCCATATATTTTTTAGATGATTCATAGTGAATTAACTTCACAATTTCTACCTCTAATAGGCCACAAAGAATGGCATTCATTGACTTGGAGTTATTTTCACTAGCTTTGTTACCTACTACATTAGTTGGTGGAATAAGAAGAAAACTATAACTATCCATAACTAACTACCAAATATAATAAACTTGAGACATCAAATACATCTTCATCCTAACATTCCAAAAGGCATAATTGGATCAATTGAATAATTAAGCCTTATAGGTACCTAGAGTTTATTGATTATCCATCTTTTCTTTTAGGGTTTCCTTTAGGTTTTAGACCTAGTTTAAAGTACCAGGCTCTAATTCTAACTATTGGAAGATAAATGAATGAGAGGGGGTGGATTGAATAAATCTTCAAAAACTTTATTTTAAAATATTAATTAAGCAATCATAGATCATTTAAACAAGCATGTACATTTTAGTAAGCATAAGTACCACTCCAAAACAACATGAAATGCATGAACACATAATATATGTGGGAAACCCTCAAGGGGAAGAAAACCCACTAATTATGAAAATGGAATACATTCTTATAAGATAATGACCAAGTTTAGTGAAGTATCCACTTTATATAGAGCATTAACCCCAACTAGCTAAGCACCAACTCAACTAGGCTTTAGCAAGCACCACCTTTCAAGGAAGAACCAACTCCCTAAATGATTCAGCACTAAATCAACCACCTAAAAAACTTGATCACCTTCAGAATACAATAGATGATGATCTTCTTCCTCATCTGTTTATATAATTTTATCCCTCTCAAACTAGACTAGCATTTTTCACTCAACTGGCCTTCTTCTTGACTTGATTAGGTCATATGACCTTGATCCTCATATGCAAAAGCTATGTCAAAGCTTTATCATTAATCCTCTATACTCCTTTGATGTTATATAAGACCTTCTTTAACTTACCAAGTGTTATATTATTCTCTTACTCTCTTCATACTCATTCTCAAAATAGGCATAAAATTTCCTAGTGTATACACAATATTTTCAAATTTTATCAAATACTGATGCTTTACATCTTTTAAGAACACATCGAGACTTAATCTCTTTGAGTACACACCCTAAGAGGTGCACCAGGAAAGGGGTGGGTATAACTTTGGTGCTTCATAAGATTATTATCCCTTATTACCACATTATTACCAATCTAACCATATCTTAGAACCATTCCCTAAGATATTACTCCTCCCTTACACATTCTTCTAGTCTTTTTCCTCTTTCCATCCTTGTTTTCCTCACCTTGATCCCCTTTAGCTAGTTGACTATACTAGATCAACTGGGTTGACCCTGTACAAGTTTCAGCCTCTAATTACTATATATGGTTGGTTAGGTCAACCCTATACTATTTTTAAGTATTTTCACTTGAGATTTTCATTAGCCCTTTGACTGACCTAGCACAGGACCTAGTGATTTATCTCCCAAAAACATACAAGGTCAACTAGTTTGACCCCATACAACTGACATATTTGAAATGACTTAGGGTGATATTCACCTATAAATATAATATCATTTCATCATTATTTTAATATGAAATCAAGAGTTATTATTCACTTACACTTATTTATAATCTGCTCTTCCACCATTCTTTTTGAGGAGTCTTATCTTAGGTTTTCTACTTGGAGAATCTAGTCTTGTGGATAGGTTTTGGATGCATTAGCCTTTATTAGTTATCCTTACAAACCACAACCTATTATGAATCCCTTTGGCCAAGGGAGAGATTGAGTCTCGATGGGTTCACATTTAGGTAAGTATATTCTAATTTTTTTCTCCTCTCTTTTAGTAGATAGAAGTAGCATAAGTATTGGCTCAAATAATATTACTCTTCATATTCCCTATATTAGGGTCTTACTCATACTTAGCTTAATTGAGATTCTATTATACATGTTTTGATTGATTTACTAACCCCTCATGTTGTGCCATAATCTTTGGTGTGCACTAGATTAGATTTAATTTATTGTTTATTAGATATAGAGTGAACATTAAACCTAGGACTCTTTTAGGGTTTGTTGCATGATTGTGTTAGATTGTAGGATTTGGAACCCTTCCTATCATAGTTTATAGTGATAAGTGATCCTATAATTAGGTCTAATAGATAACCATATTTATTATACTCCTTAAAAAATGTATTCCCAATCATATGTGTAGGTATGCTCTATCTTCTCTGAGCCAAGATTGATTTATAAACACGATGCATTTTTTATTGCATACACCTAGTATTTATACAAGTCACTTGATCATATCTTTTTTTGTCAACCAAATATTCTTATCTTCTTAGGTTGGACATGGAATAAATATTAATACATCTCATATACATGGATAAAATACGCTTTGAGCCCCTTTAGGTCTGACCTATTTTAATTAGGCCTTTTCTCTCCTTTAGGTCTCATGGAGACCTAATTCCAATAGGCCTACTTAACACACATTACCCTTTGATATTATTGAATAATATTCCAACACATCAAATGGAAGGAACACATAATATTCCAATCAAATATACCCCTTATAATTTTAACTATTATTCATAACACTTTTTTATCTCAAACCACTACTTAGACTACTCTAATAGTACTATTCATATAAGCCATGTGCATACACAAAAAATGTGTTTAAAAAAACTGAAGCATAAACTCAATTTAAAAAAAAAAACATGGAAAAAATTCACATATATATAATCCTCATGACATCAAGGTCATCAAAAACTTCATTATATGCTTGAACTCAAAGTATATAAGCTCAAACTCTTTTTCTATAAGATGCTCACTTAGAACTGCCAACTAGTCTCAAAACATAGTCATGGAAACATGAAATTATAACATATGATAGAAAATAATAAAATAGTTATAATGTAAAAATATTATATTTTAATCTCATTATATTAATATTAAACAAAAATATCATAAGCATTAATGACAACTATTGGTCTTGTAGACTAATTTGTTGACCTTCACTCTCACAGTCTTTACTTAGTGAGATAAGCCATTTTGGATTCAATGTTACAACCTATTACACTATTACTAAAATAATGGATATATTATTAAAGTACTAAAAAAAATCATTATGTGAATTAGATATATCAACTCATGTCATAAAGTCTTAAACCCATTGTTGCAACCTGCTTACCCAAAATTGCTAGTTTGCCTTGAAGATGAGTTATGGCGATTTTGAATTTCAACACCCATGTAGACACATTAAAAAAATATTTATGAATGTGTATTATCATATATTATTATTATATCATTATCAGATAGGTAGATAACATTGTCATATGGAAATATTTGTCTTGTAGACCAATCTCATAACCTTGCACCTTCACTGTACTAGACATGTCAACTTATGAAAAACATTTTAATCATTAACACTAACCTAAAATACATATATACAACATTAAAATGTATTTAAAAACATCTCCATTCAATTTAATTCATCCATATTTGATGGTATCACATCCCTAATCAACTTCTCACTTCTACTTAGTTTTCTCATTTTCTACACCACTAGGTTTGTTAGTAATTGGTCAAATTGTATGACTAGTTTAAAACCCATAAGGGATATAACATAGTCATAAATCACTATGGACATAATATAAAATTCTAAATATTCAACCTTCATCTAATTATCAACTTTTACTTGGTCAACTCTATCTGCTATAACACATCTATGAGAAATAAGGTCTTTCCTGTACTGTCCACTCATTCACCTGACAAACCAAACATACCTGGAGGTGTATAAGAGAGTTTAATACATGATAAAATCGCTTAAATATAAATTTAAAACCATTATGATCATTTTATAACAATATATTTCTCATCAGGTCACTATTGGGGTTTTAGAGAGGGTTAACACTATTTCTAGTGTTAATAATTGTTCATAAAGATTGCCCTCATTTTCAAAACTAATGCCTAGAGATATTTTTTAGGAAAATTACCCATCTCTAATCAATAAATAAAATTCCCATGTATAAATTTCACATGCCAATGAACACTTAAAAGTCCTCAAGTTGAGAACCCTCCATTTTATGCACTTGATAGACCTCAAAATACTTGTTCTTGACTTAACCTTAAAATTTTGAACCAAAACTTGGTCAAAATACTTGAAAAAACATGAAGTAACTATTTTGATGAAAACATACTCACAAATTCCTTGGAAAATGATCCTTTTATCCCATCTAGCCACCATCTCTCTTTGCTCTCTAAGCCTTTGATCTGCAAGTCACAATAGGTTTTAAAGCTGACCTTATAAACACTATCCAAGATATTAAAACATCATATAAAAAATAAAACATATCTCATGCTAAAACACTATCATTTATTCTTCATATATCTTATCAATAGCTTATGTTGCTTCATTAGGCCAAGCAGGGTCTAGAGGTGGTCTAGTTGCATTCTAGGTCTATAGGTCTCACCTATGTATGCTTACCTTGAGAATCACTTGAGTGCTCGAAAGCCTCATAATCATCCTCAAACAACCTCATACATATTATTATGCCTTTATGTATTCATCTCACTAGGACACTAAGCTCTTACCTTCTCACAATGTTTCTTCATGTAATTACCAGTGTCATGACTAGACTTCTCAAGCACTTGAATCTTTATAACTAACCTTGAAACACTCCTTGATGGTTATACACCTTTATCACATACCTTTCATGATCCTTATAAAATACCATACTACTATACATACTACTTCATTCTCACCCTGGACATGCTCATGATATGACTGCTTCTCAAGACACCTTGTATTTAAGGACTAGTAATTCAAAACATGCTTACCTTGACCTGAAACTTGACATCAACATCAAAAAAATCATCAGGTTGTCTTCAAATTATCTCTCAATAGAGAGATATTATTGGATCATTTTAGACTATTATTATGAATATTAATGTATAAAAGAAGACATCTAAAGAGGGAAAATCTATATATATATATATATGTATGTATGTATGTATAGTAGATATATTTGGAGTTACTATATTAATCTATAGAGTATAGTTGGGCATATTTAGAGTGCAGGTAGTCATCTTTGAAGCATGAATGGATAGGTATTTAGAGCTTCATTAGAACATTTTTATAGATTCCTAAAATATATTTAGAGCTTCAACATAACATATTTGTAGCTTGATGGAGCATATTTAGAGCTACTAACATAGATCTTCGATCAAAACATATTCATATCTTGACGGAGCATCTTCAGAGCTGCTAACATAAATCTTTGAAGTTTGATTAAAGATATTTATAACTCACTATGTTCTATGTTAAGTCTTCATATCAGGCATACAAGCTCATACCCCACACACCATGCATCTTCACTAGATGAATTTAGACATCAATGAAAACATACCTTGATATCAAATGATATCAATGATAACACTTCTCAATAATAGAATCAATGCTCACAATTTCATATGTTGGGCCTTCCCTCTACTCATGTTATGTGGACATTGAGGGCATCCACTTCTTTGTTAATGATACACCATTTATGATCATTTTCCTTTATCCTATTTGAGATTAGATACTTACACATGCCTTTATCCATGCTTATATCCTTCACAATGTAGCTAATATGCTATGTACTTAACATTTTTTGCTAACACATTATCCATGGGCTAGTATGATACATTATGATGGTTGTTTATTTTTTATGTTTTCCTTTTTACATTTCATTGAATGTGTTATTGAATTTATATTATTATGCATTATATTACTTGTTCAAGCATTTGAGTATACTCCATTTATTATTTCCCTCATGCCTATGTTTGCCTATTGTGACATTTTTATATGTTATGGTTTATTTTATTTTATCATTTGAATATGTCATTCCTTACTTTGTGGATATTGGACTAAGTAATGTTCCTCAAATTATGTGGAATTTGAAAATGAACCTCATATGAGGTCTCTTAGACCATTTAATTTTTTTTTAATCTTGATTTCTCTTATGTGTGCACTTGATTTCATGTTGAGCTTATACTATTACTATCTAGACATTGTCATGATTGACATCATGCATATTAGGAATTGATGTGATCACATTCTTCATGATTCAATGATATATCTACCTAGACATGTTAATTCCATGTGTTACATGGTTCATACACATATTATACAATTATCTTTTCCTTTTGAGGTAAGGTGACTACCAATTTCTACTTCCCCTCACCTCAAAAGGAGGAGCATATTAATGGGGGCATGCCATAGAGACATGGATTTCACATTTTTCAAAGTTCACCATATTTAGATATACAATGGGGGCATGTTTTGGAAACATGTTCTATACAATTACACCAATTTCAGTTTCAAATATACAATGGGGGCATGTTATGGAAATATGTTCTCCGCACTTTACACAATTTGTAAATTGGCCAAATTGCATACTTATATGATTAAAATACATAGTTGTGGTAGAATTATATATATTAATACCATTACTATACCCAGGTTTCATATTGAGACATATATGAGGTCCATATTCTATGTAAAGGGCACCTAAATTTTAAAATCAAAATCAATTTTAGATTTTAAAACATTTTTATGGACTATTATCACCCACCAGTTCAGAATTTTATAGACTGTATTGAGCTAATCTACTATAGTCGCTAGTTATTTTTTGTATGATTGAGTGATTAAATTATTCAATTTTTATAAATTGATATGTTTGATTTGATTACATCATCCAACCTCACTAATTTTATAGTGTGAGTTGACTTGGTTCACTCACATTGACCATGTTATAGGTATGATTGGGTTGCACAATCAAGCTAATCTCAACTACCAGGGGGCAACTCACCTTTAGCTCTAAGGTCAGGGGAAATTTTTTTCCTTAAATATTTATATATTTATGTACTTTTTAGATTTATATTTTTCCTAATATCATCTCTAATGGTTCATAATGATACATCTTTCATATTTTCAAATCAAATTATTAAAAGGCAAAGTGATTGCATCGATACACAAATGTACTCCTAAACCTTTCTATATTTACTTTCAATCATCTAAAATGATTTTAGTTTTATATTAAATTCACTTATTATAAATTTTAACATGCTCTTGGTTACATGTTAGTCACCGGTGAAACACTCAAGTTGGACTCACGTGAAGACAAGGTGTATTATACACACCTAGGTACACATTTATTTTCCTTTAAAATAGAAAAGTTATTACTAGATTAAATGAAGAGAAAATTTAGACACTATTTATGAATTATATAGAACATCAATCTTGTACACTTGGAAAATACATATCATGGATGTACCTTCAGATTCTAGACCTTTTCATTGCCTAAAGATTCACATACACTATCTCTTTGTCCCAATTTGCTTATCTTTTAATTTGACCAATGCTATGATGATACTTAGACCTTATATCATGCTCAAAATGTTATAAAAATTCTTATTTTATATCTGTGTAAGTTTTGGACCTATGCCTATTTATCAAGTGTTAAACACTTGCATCCCTATCAGACACCTATGTCGATACAAGTGTCAAGCCCCAATGGAAGTTTCTAGTGACATAAAAGTAATTAAATTTAAAAATGAAATATATTATTATGGTTGGATAAGTGATTTAATGTAATATATTCTCCAATGTGATTGATATATACAATATCAACCCTCATTCATTCCTCACCTAACATAGACAAAAGTAACTCATAAGATAACTTATAAAAAGGCATTCAGTCAAACACTCAAGTGAACTAAGCTTCCCTATTTCCCCCTATTTCCATATTAGTCATAGGGAAAACACATCTACATGTAATAAGTACCAATGAATCATCCCATGAGCTACATTTTTCAAGTTACAATCTAGGTCCTTGTACTTTCTTATCACATATTGCATCCTTATCCACACACAAGACAACACGTAGGTGAGAAATACATAAGTCTGAGGCCCTCTTCAAATTATTGGCTATATAGGTAGTGCTCATTAATAGAGGGGTCTTTGGGGTAGCTCAAGAATATGTTCCCACTAACCCATTTTTCCCACATCATTATGAAGTTGAAGAACTAGGGGTTTTCTATTTGATAAGGAGCAAAAAATAGTGATTTATATCTGAACATGCTAGAGTGAAGGTGACACATACCCCAAAATATTTCAAGTGGTCTATCCAAATCCAGTACATATTATTTATAGGAAACCTACAACCAATTTAGACATAAGTGTTAATGCAACTATCCAAGGTTGACGTAAATATCTAAGGTTATAGAAGTGTTTAATCTAGAATCCACTTCCAATTTTATTCCTTCCTTTTCTAGATCCAGATATGTATTAACATTATAACCAACTAATCATCTTGTTTTAATTACCACTACAATATCTGGCATAGATGTACTTTATATTTTTAACATATCTCAACTTAATAAATTTAATATATGTTTATCTAATTTTACAAATTATTTGGCATGTTATAAAGATAATTTATCACTATTGTGCCCTAGGTTATCTCTAACCCTTTAAACCTAGATTTCATAATCTACATTTTAGGTTTAAATACTTAAATTAGATCCACCATTATCTAGCATCATTATCATCCTCATCTGAAAATACTTGTAACTCCATTATTGACACAAACTAGGGTTAAATAAGCCCTAAAATTTCAATAAATCATGATAAACTAATCAAAACAATCCAAAATATCCATAATTACCCTTAACGTAGGGTAACACCATAAAATATTCCTTTAAGAAGGAATCACTTTATAATTCTAGTTCAAAGGATAACCTCTAATATCCTTATAATGATAGAAGACTTAACACTTAAATGATATCCTTTACAATGATATTTATCTCCTATATATAGAACTATAACTAATAGTGGATGGGTAACCTCATAATCCCAATGTAGGTTGACCATTACCCAATGTGTTAATTACAAAGGTTACTCATTTATCCTAATATATTAGACCCATATAACTAAATAAGGGGATGTGTACCACATGCTAGCATCTCCATCAGCCCATATACATTGATACATCATATCTATAGGTACATAATAATTAAGTAATTAAGAAGTTATGCATACTTTTTTTTTATTGTATTAATTATATTAATTATGCAAGTTTATAATGTTCATAGGGTTTTCCATAGGTTTTCCTTCATGTGTAGTTAAAAAATAAGATCTTGTACACACTTTTTTGTAATAACAAATGAACCTAACCAATTGGGTTTTAATTTGCCTTTATTTGATTTATCTACATTTGTATTATTATGATTTTATTTTAATATTAGATCCCCCACTTGAAACTCTTGATTATGAACCTTTTTTATATATACCCTCTTAATTTATCCATGATAAATCTATAGATGTTTAATAGCTTGTATGTCTTTGTCATCTAAAAGTTCTAATTCATGAAGTCTTTTTCTCAGTATTTATTATATTTAATGATATATTCTAAATAAATACACAAATATGGTATTTCAAGTTCTAAAGGTAATATAACTTTTTTTTCCATATACAAGAGAATAAGGTGTAGCCTTTATTGGCATGTGAACACTAGTACAATATAACCAACGTGCACAAATAATCTGATTGTGCTAATATATACCATTTTTTACAACTATTTTGATTAAAATTTTGAGAAGAATTTTATTTGTAGCTACTTTTTGACAATTTCCTTGTGGATAATATGGTGTATAAAATGTGTGGTAAGTTTTTTATTTTAGACAACATATATTAACTATTTTATTCTTAAATGATGATCCACTATATGTGATAATAGTTGAAGGTAATCCAAAATGTGAGATTATATGTGTCATCAAAAAATTTACAAATATATTTACCTATATTTATCTCTAATGGTGTAATATATACCCATTTATTAAAATACTTTGTTGTTGTGATGATAAATTTGTTACTTCTAGATGATTTTGTATTAGTTTAACCACTAGATCAAATCCCAAAGAGAGACCATTGTGACATAATGATGGTGCGTGATTTAAGTTACTATGTATTTGACATTCAAAACATAATTTTGTGTATACCTAACATTCATTTTCCATTGTAGTCCAATAATATACTTGTTATGTTAGAGTTATTTTCATTGAGAGGGCAAGAGGGAATATTTATATCATGGTTTTGTAGATGCAAATTAGAGTCATCAAATTTTTTTAAGAAGGGTAGTTTATAGAAAAGAGTGATTTTAAAATGAATCTTGATCCATAGACTTCAAAAAAGTTTGTGTGCATTATAAGTGATGTCAACAAGAGCCATTATAGCTTCTCTGCTAGAATTCATCTTCACTAATCCATGAGGAATTACCCTTTGCTCATAGGTAAACATCTGGATGAAGTATCAGTTTATTTGATTCTCATATAAATTTTTTTTTATCTTCTATATCACATCCTTGATCTACCATTCATCATTTAAAAAATTAATACAAACCTATGTCAAAATAATATTTTTTCAACAGGGTGTAGACATCAATAAAAACATAATGAAAAAGAGATTTTGTGATATAATTTTAAATAATATAAACTAGCCAAAAATTCAAGGTTATCAGGTGCCACTAACCCTTACCCATAGCCTATGGTTGGAATCATCCCATAGCTCACTACAAATGATTTGAATATTTTTAGTGGCATTTCTTAGCACCAATTTAGGGGATTTGTAGTTTAGTCAATATTCATAAAGCTTTTAGTGATATTAAAGAATGAGATGGATTCTCATGGAATGTTATTATTGTAATTTATAGAAGACATGGGTATCCTAAATAATCATTGACATTATTTATCTAAATATAACAAATAGGTGTCCAACCCAATTAGTTCACCTTTTCCAACATTTTCATAACCTATGCCAAAATAAGAGCATTGTAGCACAGTATGGGCATTCCTAACCTAGGAGATACATATGAAAAACATGGAAGCATACACAAGTCACATGAATTGTTTGACATAATGCTTGAACAAAATGTGGTTTCATGGAATGCTATGGTTTCATGATACACACAAAATGGTTTCCTAGATGAGACTTCAAAGATTTTGAATGCAATGTGCTGACCAAATTTCATATATTGGAGTGCCATGGTTGTAGGATATACACAAAATAGGTTCCTCAAAAATACCTAGGAGGCATTTAAGTAAATGTAATTGGTAGGTATAAATCCAAACTTCACAACATTTTCAAGCATCCTCCCAGCTTGTGTAAAAATGGGATCTTTGGAACATGGTATGGACATCCATAAAAGAATAATAAAAAGCATATTTTTGTCACATATTATATTTTAAATTACCCTTGTAGACATGTATGCAAAATGTTTAAGCTTAGGTAAGGTAGGAAAATTGTTTGACAAAATGCCTCAAAGAGACGTGGTCTCATGGAATGCAATGATTCTAGGATATACTAAAAATTCATAAAATGTATTGGAAAATTTTAAGAAAATGAAATTGGAAGGTGTAAAACTAAACTCCACAATATTTTCTTACATCCTACCATCTTGTGTTAAAATGGGAGCTTTGGAACAAGGCATGGATGCCCATCAAAGCATAATCAAAAGTGGAGTTTCAAATGTTGTAGTTGGAAGTGCCTTAATAGATATGCATGAAAAATTTGGGAGCATACACAAGGCATACTAATTATTTGACATGTTTGAAATAAATTTGGTCTCATGGAATGCTTTTATTATAGTATATGCACAAAATGGATTTTTAAAGAATTCTCTCAAAATTTTTGAACTAATTAAGAAAATAGAACAAACCCTAACCACATAATTTTTACTTATGTTTTATTATCATTAATATACATAATATTAGTGGATGAGGACTGTAAATGCTTCAATGGCATATGTGACTTTAATTGCATTACACATATAAGTGATCATTATGTGTTCATGGTTAACATTCTTGGTTGTGTTGATTCTATTGGGGAAACTCTAAACTTTATCATCAAAATGCTAATTAAACTTGTGGTAGTTGTGTGGACATGTTTCTTTATGTTTTTAGGCCACATAAAAATGTAGATTTAGGAGTATTTAAAACAACTATTATTTTTGAGTTGGATCCTAAATTTTTTATAACATATGTTCTTTTGTCAAACATCAATTTAGGGGTGGGGAGGTAGGGTGAGTTTCAAATGGTAAAACTTTTGATGCAAGATAGAGGAATTAAAGAGATAATTGGATGTAGTTGGATTAAAGAATATAAAATGGTAGATGATTTTTTCTATAGGAGACATAACACACCCACAGACATAAGAACTATGCAAAGTTGGAGAAACTATCTTTGGAGATGAACATAGTAGGATATTTTCCATATTCAAGACATGTAGTGAATTATGTGGACGATGAGGAAAAATGATTATTCCTCTACCACCATAGTGAGAATCTAGAAATTTTTATTTGGGTTGTCAAAAAACACTCCCTAGAATAACTATAGAATCGTTAAGAAGCTTTAAATATGTGTTGACTGTCACACTACAACCAAGTTTATCTCCAAGATTATTGCAAGACAAATTATTGTGTGAGATGCAAACCAGTTCCATAATTTTAAACAAGGACAATGTTCTTACCAAGATTATTGGTGATGCTAAGTGAGGTGATTTGTAAACATGGACTTGTACTCAAACAAGGTGTGCCTTGTCAAACTTACAATGATAAGTATGGTATGCAATATGAATCATTTCCTATATATACTACCAGGGTATTTGTTAAAAGTTAAAACCATGTTTTATGATACCAAGTAGGCATCATGGAATTGAATAGTTTTTAGGAAACCTACAAATGAAAATGTAAAAGAAGTACTTTTAATGCATCTTAGACAAAATTGATTTTTAAGAACAAGTAAAATTGTGTCATTTAATAATACATTTGACTTTGTTTTTAAAATATTTGTGGGATATATCATTTTAGTTAATATCAAAATTTTCATTCCCATCCTTCACATCTACCATGTCTTTTAATTCTTCAAGTGTGTTTGTTTATTAAGTGTAGTCTTTGAAATTATCATCAATGTTGTAATGGTGCATTTTTTCTTTATTCTTTGAATCTTCGTACATGTTGATCATGGAGTTTCCTACCAAATAATAATTGAGAAATAAGGTAGTATCAATTTCTAGAAAAATATACAAATGAGACTAAATATTATAACTAATTTTATTTCTATATTTGAACATGGTCAAATGAAATAAAGGAACCCAAATCTCATTTTGATTATTGTAGTCTATGAGGTCCCAAAGAGTAGCTGAGCTATGATATTGTGCTATGTAAAAATAATAAAATGACATTGATGAAAAATAAATAAATGTAATTTAGATGGATAGTATGCAAGTACAAGGGAAATGATATGCAAAAGTTTGGAATATATGAGGTGGCATAAGACCTAAGTGAGCATGAAGTACAAATAGTTAAAATGGAGACCACTTATTTTATTACTAACTTTCACCATTGTTTAAACCTAAATTGAAATGTGGGGGTATGATTTAACTTTAATCTTAGGGTTAAGAATATATAAATGAAATGGCACAAGGGTGATAATCAAATCTATAGTAGGCCAATTAATTTCTAAACTCATATATAAACATACACTAAATTTATTATGTTGAGATTGTCTAAATATGGAAAGTAAAACTAGGATAAATATATAAATGAAAAAGAAGAGAAGTACTTAGATTATTTTGATGCTAATTTTGTTTTAGATCTAGAATATGTTGAAAGTAGTCAGGAAGATAGTTCTAAAATAGTTGTTAGATTTAGATCTGGTGCTTTTTGGTATTTGGGCAGTTGCATCAACCTTAGATGGTTATATCAATGATGCTATTTGATTATAATGTTAGTGTTGTATGTGTAATTTTTGGTGAAATAAGATGTAACCACTTGGATGCTTTTGGGTTTTATTTTGCCTTTGCTTTGGTGCATTCAAATCTAGGCCATGAACTATCATTCCTTGTGAAATGGAAAAACCCTAACTTTCCATATTCAATGTGACTATTGGCATCAAATTGTGCACCCTAGGACACTCTATTAAATCTCCTAAAATTTGATGTAACATTTAATAATCTCTCAAGTTATGGGGACTTGAAGGAGAGATGAATCTCTAGATTATAAGGGCTAGCTCCCTAGATTATTCTTGAAGTGTACATCACCTAATTTAATGCTTGTATATGGGAAAGAGTTAGAAGTTTTCAATGAAAGGAAACTATATTAAAGAGGTGATACACTAAGACACACCTCCACATGAATATCACATTCATATTAATCAAAAAAGCTTTCCAAGACCAACTTTAGGCATTGAAGGATTCGTAGCATAATTGATTCAATGTGAAGGTAGCATACATTGAATAATCAATAAGATAACTAATCTAGGGGCAGATTTGACATCATAGAGATATTTTTTTTATTGAATAATATCCTAGTACAATAAATACACTTCACATGACCTACTAAAATCATAAATCTTGCTTAAACATGAAGGATAAAGGGAGTGAGGATGATACTATCACTTAGATCCACTATTCATCACTCACACACTTAGACAAAAATGTTCACAAACTAAAAGTAGACTTGTATTAAATTTTCATAGATAAAATGAAATGGCATACCAATAGGGTTTCAACATACTATCTGTGGCCTCCTTTCAATAGCCAAAATGGCCTACATTTATAGAATTTGGAAGAAGAGAGAGAAAAAAGAAGTTGAAGAGGCATAAGGACAAGTATCAAAGGTGTAAATAAGTTGAAATACATGTGTGTGAGGTGTTATAAGAGTCATGAAATTGAATTTCACTTGATCACATCCCAAATTAGCCTCCTCTTCCAAGTGTGGCATAACAATCCTCTTAATCATTCTTCCTTTTGGAAACTACCTTCATCATGGGCTTTCTTGAGCACTCCAAAGCAAGAGGTGTAAAAATATCTCATGTGTGAGGAGAAGAGGTAGTTAAAAAGATGATTTTTCCTGAATTGGGAGTTTTCTTCATCATGACATTCTCTTACACAAGCTCATCCTCACCTTGAAACTATGATCACTCTCTAATAGGATTATTTTGATACTTGGAACTAGAATATTTATATCTTCCCTAATTGATCCATACTAGGGGTCTTTTGGCACATTTGAGGACACCTCATATGCTTGGCTTCATCAGAAACATCATAAAAAGCCACCAAATTTGAGTTATCATACTCTTCACTATGTCATTCTAGATGAAACTTTAGATAAGCTTAATTTAGAGATATAGAAGAGGCACTTGTGAGTATTTACACAGTCTTAAAATAGCATGAGAAATTGTTTAAGTCCCAAACTACCTCCCAAAGTGATTGACATCCATTGATCATCTTCAGGACATACAAAACACAAGAAAATGTCAAGAAAAAATGATTTATACTCCACATATATGGATTATATACAATATAATCAAAATTATTTTACCATCATGGAGTTGGAAACAAGTTATATTTTATACTCATGGTTTAATTCCTCCATTTGGAGGCACTTTCAGCTTGATTTCTACCATCAGGTCACAAAATAGGGTTTGAGAGGGTTTTGGAGTGACTAGCCCTCTTAGCATTTATTCATGAAGATGGAATTTTATAATTCCATAAAAATTACACTAAAGGATACTAAATCACCTTATCCAACTCTCCTAAATTCATCCAAGTCCCATGCATCAGTTCATGAAAGTTTTGAGTTTTTCAACTTGACCATCGATTCCTTCTTTAGCATTCTATGAGGGTTTGGGAGATTTCAAGCCAAGAATTGGATTATTTATGAGTTAATTTGAAAAAAAATGGTTAAAAACCTGTAAATGTACCCAAAAAACATTTTCCCATCATTTTAATATCTCCTCATAGAGCTAAGGATGAAACCTTACCCTTGTTTGTCATTAGGCCTAGACCTTGCAATAGGTTTGCTTTCCATTTGAGACTCCATCTGACCCTCCAAAGGATTATTTTTCCTCTTGAAATATTAAAAAAATTTAAATTTACTTATTAAATAATTAATTAGTCAAGTATAAATCATGGACAAAGTTAAAAATGCACATGATCCTCAATTTGTCTTCTAGGCTTAAGGCTTTCCTTCATTCATGACTGTAACCCTTCTTGTGTGGGGTACCCTATTTGATTAAATGGATTATATAATTTTTTTTTAAAAATTTAATTAGGTTTCCTCAAGATTATAAAATCATAACTTGGGACTTTATTTCCCTCTAGTCATCCAATTCACCATTTTCCCCAAAACTTTCATTTTCATGCATAGTAAAACTGCCCATACTCTGAGACAAAATAAAGAGGGTTTAAACTATTATATTTGTAAAATTTATGATTATATATCCTTATTAAACCCATAATTATGGTTTTAACCAATTTTTATCTTCCAAATCCTCTATTAGACCACCAAACTCCTCAAATTTATTAGGCAGACTTTATGAATAGGTAGCCTGTGAAGGTATGTAGGGTATAGGCTAGGTTTGGAGGTTTTATGGATTTATTTTAGTTTTATTAGGACATATAGGAATCATAATTTCCTCCCATTATTTATTAAAACCATTACCTATCTATTTTACCCTAAAATACTTTCTTATGCCTTTAGAAATTTAGACTAGGTTTATGACTGTAAAGGAAGGGAAACCCTATTTTAAGCCTAGCTAGTAGGTTATTTTGAGTTTTGGTTTGATGATTTAAGTTCATAATAAAAATATATTTTATGTTATTAAGATAATATTAGTGATTATTCATCATTTTTTCAAAGATAATCTCCACCCTTTGCACTAATGCACCCCACATTCCAAAGACTAGGCCATTGATTGTTAAGGACTGAGACAGGCTATAAGTGCTTATTTGGAGTCTCTAGCAGCTGGTTTTGATGTAATATGATATATATTACATGATTATTATGTAATAATACCCTCATAATTTTATTATTTCACCTAGGATATTTCAATCCATATCAGTTCATGCTCAAGATCCTCAACTAGGATGTCACTACCTTGACTATAACAACCATTATTTTACCCCTATAGGGGTTAATTGCTCATGAATTATGCCTTGAAAAAATGTTTTAATAAATTATTAATACCTAAAAATTAATTAAATATGTGTTTGGACTCATAAATTAACCTTAGGTGGCATTAACATCATTAATAATACTAACTTCACCTCATTGCTTGTTTAAGTCCGTACAGGCTTGTAGGTGGTGATTTAGGGCTAAATGAGGTGTTTGTAAATGGAAGGCCATACTTACTACACCATGAAGATAATTTGGATCTTGAAATATTATTTAATCATCCTTTTGATATTATTAACACAATATAAACCATCTACACAAAAATAGACCCTTTTCCAAGCTTGAAACTCCATTTTGGCTGTAGGTTGTCATAGCTTCAAATGGACTTTGATGATGATGATCATAGGTTGTGTTGGAGTTTGAGAGACCATATGACACCTAATAATATCAGTATTTACCTTTAAAGGGGATAAATTCCAATCAAAATATCAAGATGACAAGAAAACTCACTATCTTACTTGCCTAGCTATGAGTGCCAATTCCCAGGCCTATGTATGGACACGAGATAGGCTTAGGGGGCATTATATCCAAATATATCTTCCCTCATGACTTTATAAAGAGTGTATTTTGGAAATTTTTTAATTATTTATCATATTTTTAATATTATAGAGCTATCACAATGAAGGGTAAGTCTCCTTTTTTATCATCACCCTGTAGATTTCATTGTTAAGATTCAATGGTTTTTTGTTACTTTTGGAACTCTAGAATGCTACCTTATCCATACCATTTTATTATCAAAGTTGGAATATAAATTTTATGTGGATAGGAATAAAATATGAATACATAATTATCCTTCAAAACCATCATGATCTCATTGTATGAAAACCTCAAAAACACTTAGTAGCTCTATTTTGTCCATTTAAGGACTGTGAGCCCTCAACTCAGTCTGATCATTCTTTGAAGGGAAAAAATTACCTTGGCATAGAATATAACCTTCATGACATGAAAAATATAATAATTTTTTTATGTTAGAACCTCCAAATGTCTCCATCATGTTTTCACCATTTACAACTCTGTATAACTTCATAAAGCTCCTGTAGAAGTTGACTGTAAGTGGCAAGGTAGTGAACTAGAGAATAGATGGGCAATTTATATTTGAAATGGTGGTTAATAAAAACTATCAAAAGGTAATTCAATTATATAACTCTTAAATCATGAATTAAATCTTATTAAACATCTTCAATATCCTCTTCCACGTAAAAAACATAGGTTATGCACCCATGACTACCAACTTTGAGAAACAAGCATAATTAGAAATCTTCCTTGAAGGCATCAAGAGAGGAAGTGGTAAATTATTGAAAAAAAATTTATAGGGAATATTTACACATAAAAAAACTTCATAAAACTCACATATCTCCATGGATTTTTGAAAACAATAAACAGATGCAAACTTATACCCCTCTTGGATGTAATTTCATAAAAAGTTGCCTAGAGTGTAATTAATTGTTCAAGAAGGAGGAACCACTAATATGAGACTTCTTGTTATGTATGTGAAATTAACTAATATTTATATCCCCCTATATAATAATTCTCCCTAACTTCACTTTTATGACCCATAACAAGTGTTTGAAATTGTTCTATTTTAGCTTGCAAAGTGAAAATAAAGAAAAATAAGTTAGAAATGAAGCTTTTTATGAAATATTTTTAATCCAAACATAGAAATGACCTATGGGGAGGTGAGGAGTCACACCACCATGATTTTAGATACAATTTCACTTGAGAAGTTTGCACAAGTGCTACAAATGGGCCTATTTTCAAGGGAAACTATTATTTCTTACATATATCTGACTTGTAACTGCCACCTAACATGATCTAACATGATTTAACCTTATCCACATTCTCATCCACCTTGGTGATAAATATTTTAATTTAAAAGTCCCTAAAAGTCATTTAATTAAGCTAAAAAGGTGGCCAAATGACCCTTTTAGCACATGAGACCTAACAAGTGGCCAATTTATGACTTGTAAACACATTGAAAACTATCAAAGACTGTTTTAGGAAATTTTAAAAATAAATTGAGCCTTTTAATAAGTTTGAATATGGTTGACAAGGTTAGTACAAGGAGGATGAACTTCAACAAGGATTAGGGGAAGGGCAAGAGAGATATATAGGACACTAAGAGACCCCATATGACATATAAAACCTTATTCAAAAGCTCAAAATAGTATGGGTTGACCCAATTTTGAATTGGGATTAAATTTGGTCAATATTCTTGGTTATTTCTAGGGGTGGCATGCCAACTATGCCTAAGACCAATTGCCTAATCCTTCCTTTGGGCATGGAGTCACACATATGGGCACTCAAGTTAACTTGAACAGACCTTTGAATCAAGGAAAACAAGATGGTTGACCCACACACATAAAAAAAATGAAGACACACACCAAAAAAATTTAAAGAAACACACCTGAGCTATGAAGCACTTAGGAAACACAAGATAACTGAAAAAAACTACTCTAATGTATAAAAACTAAGTAGAAGGAACTGATCCTCTTGGATCAAAAGGAAAATTATTCATACCATCTTCTTAAAGTGAACTAGAAGAATGTGCAAGTTGCCACTTAGGACTTAGTATTATTTGTTTAACACTTGTTAACTTCCCATGGTGTTTGCATTGGTTTCACCTATCTCCACAGCTAAGAACATGTATTCAATGGATACATACTCCTCTTGATTGGTTTGAATGGCAACCATAGCCCTTGGTTCAAGTGATCTTTCATTGATCTAGGATTTATTTTTGTTTCACACTCAAACTCAATTTTTACTATAAGTGGCTTTCCATCATCAAGGCTATGCTCATTTTGGAAGGTGAGGCATCCATCAAACTTTGGTGGTTGAGTGCATGGGAGAGGTTATTCAAAAAATACTTCCTATCTTGGTATCTTGCATTCTTGATCTATCTTATGCATTTGAATTTCTTGAGATGAACCATGCTTACTTGTTCTCTTTGTTGAGGTGCTCTATGAATCTCAATAGGTTCATCTACAACATATTCTTCAAAACTTTTCTCAATCTCTTCATGAAGTGGAGATGGATCATCCAAACTCAAGCTAAATTTCTCAAGGTCATCCCAAAATTACAACTCTTCATGGTCAATATAAAGGGCTTGAATTTCATTAACATTATTACCAGTTTCTTGGGGAACATCATGTTGGTTAGTGGGTACATCTTCTTCACCTTTTGTTGTAAGTTGATCATCATATCATCCATGAAGCATGACAATTCATCAATCCACTCAAGGTCTACTTCTTCTTGTCTTACCATTAAAGTGTCTTCTTCTCCCAAAACCTTTGTTTCCTACTCCATATCATTAGCTCCTTCTTCAATTTGTTCAAGGAACTCATCTATGATATCATCATCTTCCAACCCTTGAGGGGTCTTAGGAATAATTAGTTGATGTGAAGGCAATAGAGAAGAAGTACTGAATGGCAATCATTTAGGTTCTTTGTCAACCTTGTTCACATAGTGACTTTGATTCAACACATATTTATCCTCCTTTTGAAAGTTCATAAAAATAGTACTTTGGCTGCTACCTTCTCCATGAGTATCCCTTTGCATGAGATTTTCTTCTTCTGATGTGAGACAAGGAGTAGTTCTTTCTTATGCAACTAAGTCTTGACAACCTCCTCCACCATCATACAAAAACTAACTTTGAGATTATCCCTAATGATCTAAATGTTCTTCTCCTTAGACCAGGTTAGTATGGACTAAAACAATAGCCCTTGTGGATGAAATAGAATTAGGATTATAGGAATTGGGTTACCTATTGAAACCTTGTTGACCTAGTCCTCCTCTTTGGTAATTGTATTGGGGTGGAGGTTTATAAGTTTGTGGAGGATAGTATTAGGGATTGGGTGGAGTAATTACATGAAATTTATCTTCTTTGAGTTGGGATTTTAGAGACCTAATCATCTCATCTTTATCTATAGCATTATCCACCTTCTTGGGAGTGGTTTTAGGCTTGACATTGGTATTAGGAACTTGTGCTACACCTAAAGTTTCAAACAAAGGCATATAGACTCTTGGGGGTAACTTCCTAGCTTATATAAAACTACTCTCATCTTTAATAACTATCTTATATGCATCAGGTAGAGTGAATCCTCCCATTTCCTACAACATTACTACCACATCAATACCAATAGCCTTGAGATAGGTAGGGAATACAAAGTTTGGAGGAGGCCTCATGATAGGTGGCAATCTATACCATGTCTTTTGAAACCTTTCATTACAATCTCTCATGGATTAATTAGGAGTCCTCTTTGTCACATTCAAATGATGTATTAGTGAAGTATGTTCACTTTTATTCTCAAACCTATTCATGAAGAACTCTCCAAAACCATCCCAACTAGTGATGCAACCACCTCCCAATGTCCTATACCAATCAATTACTTTACCCTTCAAAGACATGGAAAGTATTCTAATAGCTATGATAAATTGCTTGATATTGTGGAAGTTTAAAAAGTTTGAGATTTCCCTAATGTTCTTAGATGGGGTAATAGGACCTTCTCCATTGAAGCTATGGAGACTTTTGGTAGCATTAATAGGAATAGGGTCATATGAAAGAAGATTAATTGGATTTTGAGTATTGAAGGCTAGGAAAGGATGTAGCCTAGCCATCTCTTCTTCTTCCTCTTGATATCCTATCTCTTCAACTTCTTCCTCTTATTTTTCAAAACCTTCTTGTTCAAAACCTTCTTCTTCAAGAGGATTTATAGGGAAAGGGACTTGATTAAATGCTCTACTAGAAGATGATCTAGTGAGAACCATGAAGTATAATGTGAAGAACTTGATCTATAACTAGAGATTTTGACTTTTTGGAGTCTTTAAATGCTGGATTAAAAACACTTCAACAACCTTGGGATTATCAAGACTAGCATTCACCTTGACATGAAAAAAATTAGGACCAACTATCCCATCAGACATGCCATTATTATTGGCATCAAATTATGTACCTTAGGACACTCTATTAAATATCCTATAATTTGATGCAACATTGAATCATCTCTCAAGTTATGGGGACTTGAAGGAGAGATAAATATCTAGACTATAAGGGCTAGCTCCCTAGATTCTTCTTAAAGTGCACATCACCTAATTTAATGTTTGTATATAGGAAAGAGTTAGAAGTTTTCATGAAAAGGAAACTATAAAAAAGAGGTGATACAATAAGACACATCTCCACATGACTATCACATTCATTTTAAGAAATAAAGCTTTACAAGATTAATTCTAGGCATTGAAGGATTCTAGCATAATTGATTCAATGTGAAGGTAGCATAAATGGAATAATCAACAAGATAACTGATCTAGGGGTATATTTCACATCGTATAAATAATTTTTTGCTTGAATAAGAGCCTAGTAAAATCAATACACTTCACATGACCTAATAAAATTAGAACTCTTGCTTAAACATGAAGGATAAAGGGAGTAAGGATGATACTATCACTAAGCTCCACTATTCATCACTCACACACTTAGACAAAGATGTTCACAAACCAAAATTAGATATGTATTCAATGTTCAAAGACAAAATTCAATGTCATACCAGTAGGGCTTCACCATATTATTTGCGGTCTCCTTTCAATAGCCAAAATGGCTTACATTTATAGAATTTGGAAGAAGACAGAGAAAAGAGAAGTTTAAGAGGCATAAGGACAAGTTTCAAAGGTGGAAATAAATTTAAATACATGTGTATGAAGTTTAATAATATTCATTAAATTTAATTTAACTTTATCACATCCAAAATTAGCCTCCTCTTCCAAATGTAGCATAACAATCCTCTCAATCATTCTTCCTTTTGTAAACTACCTTCATCATAGGATTTCTATAGCACTCCAAATCAAGTGGTAGATAAATGTCTCATGTGTGAGGACAAGAATGAGTAACAAATATTATTATACCTACAGTAGGATTTTTCTTCATCATGACATTCTCTTACACAAGTTCATCCTCACCTTACAACCATGATCACTCTCCAATAGGCTTATTTTGATACTTGGCACTAGAATATTTATATCTTCACTAAATGATTCATATCAAGGTTATTTTATAATTTATTAGGACACCTCATATGCTTTGATTCATTATAAACATCATAAGAAGCCACTAAACTTGAGTTACCATACTCTTCACTATGTCATTCTAGATGCTAGTTTAGATAGAATAAAGTTAGAGACCTAGCAGAGGCACTTGTGAGTATTTACATTGTCTAAAAATTTCATGAGTAGTTGGTTTTAAGTCCCAAACTACCTCTGAAAGTTATTTGCATCCATTTATCATCTTTAGGACCTATAAAACACAATAAAATGTCAAGAAAAACTGATTTATGCTCCAAATTTATGGATTATGTACAATATATTCACATGGATTTGACCCTAAAGGAGTTTTAAATAACTTATATTTTATAATCATGGTCAAATTTATCCATTTGGAGGCACTTTTAGCTTGATTTCTACCATCAAGTCACAAAATAGGGTTTGAGAGGGTTTTGGAGTGACTAGCCCTCTTAGAATTTGTTCATGAGGATGGAAAATTATAATTCAATAAAAATTCCATTTAAGTATCCTCAAATTCCTTTTATATCTCTCTTAAATTCCTCTAGGTCTCATGCATTAGTTCATAAAAGTTCTGAGCTTTTCAACTTGACCATCAAGTCTGTCTTGAGCATTCTATGAGGGTTTGGGAGCTTTCAAGCCAAGAATTGGATTATTGATGAGTTACCTTGAAAAAAATGGTTAAAAAACCTGAATATGTAGCCAAAAAAAATGTTCTCATCATTTTAGTATCTCCTTAATAGTTAAGGATGAAACCTTAACCTTGTTTGGCATTAGGCTTAGACCTTGCCAATTGGTCTACCTACCATTTGAGACTCCACATGACCCTCAAAAGGATTAATTTGCATATTTATGGATTAAAAAACTTAAAATTACTTATTCAAACATGAATTAATCAAGTTTAAATCATGGAAAAAGTCAAAAATTCACATGATCCTCAGTTTGGCTTCTAGGCTTAAGGGTTTCCTTCATGCATGACTGTAACCCTTATTGTGTAGGGTACCCTATTTTCTTACAAGGATTATATCAAGGTGTTTTATATTTTTTTAGGTTTAATATATATTATAAAATCATCACTTGGGATTTTATTTCCATTTGGTCATCTATTTAACCATTTTTCCCAAAACTATCATCTTCATGCATAGTAAAAATGCCCTTAATCTAAGACAAAATAGAGAGGGTTTTCACTATTAGATTTGGAAAATTTATTATTTTATAAAATTAATAAATCCAATTTTTTTTTTACTAATTTTTATCTTCCAAAACCTCCATTAGACCACAAAACTCCTCAAATATGTTAGGCAGATTTTATGAATAGGCAAGCTGTGAGGGTAGGCAAGGTATAGGCTAAGTTTGGTGGTTTTACGGAATGATTTGAGTCTTATTAGGAAATATAGGTATAATAATTTAATAAAATGATGTATTAAAACCATTATATATATATTTTTCCATCAGAAACCTTCTTATGTCTTTGGAAACCTAGATTAGGTCTATGACTGCAAAGGAAGGGAAACCCTATTTTAGGCCTCGTTGTAGGTTCTTTTGAGTTTTGGTTTGATGATTTAAGGTCATAATAAAAAAATATTTTATGTTATTCACATAATATTATTAATAATTCATCATTTTTTCAAATATAAGCTCCTTCTTTTGTACTAATGCACCCCACATTCCTAAGACTAGGCCACTGCTTATTAAGGACTGAGACAGGCTGCAAGTGCTTATTTGGAGTCTCTAGCATTTTTTTTTGATGTAATGGAATATATATTACATGATTATTAGGTAATAATACCCTCATAATTTTATTATTTCACCTAGGATATTTCATTCCATATCAATTCATGCTCAAGATCCTCAACTAGGATGCCACTGCCCTAATTGTAACAGTCATTATTTTACCCTGGTAGGTGTTGATTACTCATGAATTAGGCCTTAAACCAATGTTAAAATAACTTATTTATACCTACCAATTAATTACATAGGATTTTATACTCATAAATTAACTGTAGGTGGAATTATCATAATTAATAATACTAACTTCACCTCACTACCTGTCTCAGTCCGTACAAGCCTGTAAATGGTGATTTAGGGCTAAATGAAGTGTTTTTAAATGGAATGCCATCATTGATACATCATGAATATATTTGTGATATTTAAAAATTAATTAATAATCATTTTTATACTATGAACAAAATCTAAACCATCTACACAAAAAAGAGACCCTTTTCCAAGCTTTAAACTCCATTTTGGCTGTAGGGTGTCATGGATTTAAATGGACTTTGATGATGATGCTTAGAGGTTGTCTTGGAGTTTGAGACACCATATAAAACCTTAAAATATATGTAATTACCTTTAAATGAGATAAATTATACTCAAAACATCAATATGACAAGAAAATTTAGTCTTACTTGCCTAGTTGTAAGTGCCAATTCTCAGGTCTATGTACGGACACGAGATAGGCTTAGGGGGGAATTATATCCAAATATATCTTCCCTCACGAAAAATTTTCTCAAAAATTTATTTTGAACCAATTTTAATTATTTTCCCCTCTTTGGAATAGTCTATAGCTATCAAAATGAAGTGTAAGGCTCCTTTTTGATCATCACCATGTAGATTTCATTATTAAAATTCATTGGTTTTTTGGGTACTTTTGGAGCTTTAGAATGCTACCTTATCCCTACCCTTTTATTATAAAAGTTGGCATATAAATTTTATGTGGATATTAATACAATATTAATACATAATTATCCTTCAAATCCACTATGATCTCATTGTATGAAAACCTCAAAAACACTTAGGAGCTCTATTTTGTCCATTTAAGGGCGGTGAGCCCTCAACTTAGTCTGATCATTATTTGAATGGAAAACTTTACCTCGAAATATAATATAACCTTAATGACATGAAAAATATGATATTTTGGGTATTATATAACCTCTAAATTTATTCCATCATGTTTTCACCATTTACAATTCTGTACAACTTCATAAAGCTCCTATAAAAGCTAATTGTAAGTGGTAAGGCAGTGAACCAGAGTATAAATGGGAAATTTGGATTTGTAATGGTGGTTAATCAAACCTATCACAAGGTAATTAAATGAGATATCTCTTAAATCATGAACCCAAGCATATTAAACATCTTCAAGATCCTACTCTATGTTTCAAAAAACACAAGTTATGCACCCATGACTGCTAACTTTGAAAAACAAGTATAATTAGAAATATTCCTTAAAGGAATCAAGAGAGGAAGTGTTATATGATTTAAAAACCATTGGAGATGGCCTATTATCACCTAAAAACACTTCATCAAACTCACACAAATATATGTATTCTTAAAATTAAGAAATAGATGCAAACTTATACCCCTGTTGGATGTAATTTCATAAAATCCTGCCTAGAGTGTAATTGATTGTTCATCATGGAGGAGCCACCAATATGATACTTATTTTTATGGATTTTAATTTAAATTATATTAACATCTACCTATAAAATCATTCTACTTGACTCCACTTGTACGACCCATAACAAGCGTTTGAAATTGCTCCTCTTTAACTTGCCAAGTGAAAAAGAATAAAAGGAAGTTAGAAATGAAATTTTTTTTGCAATATTTTCAATCCAAATGTGTAAATTACCTATGGGGAGGTGAATATTCACACCACCATGTTTTTATTTTCAAGTACACTTGAGAAGTTTGTATAAGTGCTACAAATGGGCCTATTTTCAAGGGAAACTATCATTTCCTACATATATCTGGCTTATAAATACCACCTAACATGATCTAACATTATTTTAAATTTTCAAAATTATAATACACTTTGGTGACAAATATTTTAATTGAAAGTCCCTAAAATTCATTTAATTAAGCTAAAAAGGTGACCAAATGACCCTTTTATCACATAAGACCTAACAAGTGGCCAATTTATGACTTGTAAACACATTGAAATCTATCAAAGACAAATTTATGATATTTATAAAATAAATTGTGCTTTTGAATAAGTTTTACCATGTTTGACCAAAGTTGACTTTTGTTGACTAGTTCAATACAAGGAGGATGGACTTCAATAGGGGCTAGGGAAAGGGAAAGTGAGATGTATAGGACAATAGGAGACCCCATAGGACATATAAAACCTTCTTAAAAAGTTAAAAAAAGTATGGGTTGAACAAAATTTTACTTGGGAACAAATTTTATCAATATTCACCTTGGGGAAAAATGGGCTAGAAGGCATACAATATCGATTTAATCCCAATGAACTTATTGTCAAAGGATATTGCCTAAATATCTAATACTCCAAATAGGGCCTCAGATTGATGTATTTTTCCCCTAGATGTTAGATTGTGTGTGAATCATATAATGTGTGTAAATAAATTAAAATAATTACCTAGTTTGTAACTTGGAAAATTGGGCCTATTGGGTTGCTCCTTTAGTACTTCAAACCCATATATGTGTAGTCCCTATAACTAGTTTGGAAATATTCATAACTAGGGAAGTTTTGATCAATTGTCTCTTTCAATTCTCTTTGATATGATTTCTAGGTTTCATAAGTGAGGAAATAATGAGGGTTGATATTGTATTTATATCAATCCCTTTTGAGTAATAACTTGCATTAAAGCATTTAGGCCAACCATTAGGATACATTTCATTTTCAATTTGGATGAATTCTTGTGTCAAGATAAAATAGTAATTTCAATACTATTATCTATATTATATGTTAGTATCTAGGGAGTATAAAAATAGGTATAGACTCATAACATGCAATGGTGTAAGAAAGTTACCCTTTAACCATTCTAGGCAAGATGGAATATTGTGTCATCGATATAAGACTGGTCAGACTAAGAGATAGGCCAACAGGCACAAGATAAAGTAGATGCAAGGCTTATGAAAGTAAGGAGAGTTTAGAAATAAGAATAATAATCAAGGTCTAAGTTTTCTAAGTGTACAAGTTTAAGGTGCTACATAATAAAAAATATCATCTACATTTACCCCCTTTAATCTATTAATGAAATTTCTAGTTTGATGGAAAGGAATAAGTATCTGGGTGTGTGTGCACACCTTATCTTTGCTTGAGTTTATGATTATGTTTTTAGTTATTAAAATATAGATAAAATCATGTTATAGTGTAAAATTAGTTCATATAATCTAGGTTAAAATTATTTTTAAATAAATTGAAATGAGAAAGTAAGGTTTAGGAGTACACTTGAGTGTAGATGTAACCGCCTTCCCTATTGGCAAGTTGTTTTATAAAATATTTATCATTGTAAGTCTCTTAAATTGATATTATAATAAATATAGATAAATCTTGTAAGTGCATATATAAAAGGAAATATATATATATATATATATATATATATATATATATATATATATATATATATATATATATATATATATATATATATATATAGAGAGAGAGAGAGAGAGAGAGAGAGGCACATGCCCCAAACTTTAGAACAAAAGTGAGTTGCCACCTAGTAGTTAAGATTATCTCAACTATATAACATAGTAATACTTATAATGTTAGGTTGTGGAGCTAAAAGCTTCACTGTATGCAGACTTGGAGGAGTTGCTGAGTGTCACAGTCACCGGCATCGATTAGGCCGACTGACATCGGTTAGTGGTGGACAAGAAGGCAACTGACATTGGTAGGAGTCAGCCGATGTCGGTCATCTCCAGGTAGATAAGGACTGACGTCAGTCACCTGTGCGGTTTTAGAACTGTTTGTTGCACGAACAGTTAGTTTGTTGAACCGGTTGTTTGCATGTAAAGACTATTTTGAGTCTTGAGCTACGTGTATAATTATTGTAAATTAGAAGTCTAAGTTATTTTTTAGTATGGGATCTATTTATAGACTCATTGGCATGTATTGTAAAGTGTGCTGGTGAAGAGAGCAAGTGTAGCTCCTCCTAGTTCCATAGAAGAGAAATAGAGGAAGGCAAGGTAGATCCTTCCAATTGTAAGAACAGGGTGATCTATCGGTTATTTCAAGATCAAGAAGAAGTTCTACATGGTAAGTAAGATCATTTGAGTTGTAGGTTATTGCAGGTTCATGGGAGATCTACTTGAAGTACTTTGAGTACTTGTGTATTGGTAGGGTTATTACTGACTGGTTGGAGGTGAACACCAACTCTGTGTTTGAGTTGTGTGTTGGGACCATTTTTGGTAGGAGACTGAACTCTTGAGGGAAAGAGATTTGTACATCTGAGAGGTGTGGAAGATTGTGGCATCTTCATTGTATTTCCTTCTGACATGAGTATTAATACAAGATTGTGTATTATCTCTCATATTTTGTGTCATTTGTGAATTCTAGTTACTTGTTAATTCTGGTATAATTCCGTGTTTAGTTGCTTATACAAGGTAATCATTTTGTGCTCTTATTGAGGAGCAAGATCCTGATAAGTGGTATCAGAGCAGTTTGTTGTTCTAGGTTCCTGACAAGTGGTATCAGAGCTTTTGGTTGGGTTACTAACAGGTTGTATCATATCTAGATAGTGTTTGTTGATTACAGGTCACTCACAGGGGTTTCTATTTGAGTGGGAGTATAACAATGGTAGAAGAAAGTAAGCTACGAATGGAGAAGTTTAATGGCAAGAACTATCAATTATGGAGGATGCAGATAGAAGATTATCTGTATCAGAAAGATTTGTAGTTACCATTGGGTGGGGTTTCATGCAAGCCCATGGATATGAAGGATGAAGAATGGGAGGTTCTTGATCAGAAGGCTCTGGGATCTATAAGGTTGAGCCTTGCATTGTCTGTGATTTCTAACTTATCACAGGCTTAGACAATGGTGGAGTTGATGGAATCTTTGGCAAATTTATATGAAAAACCCTCAGATTTGAATAAGGTATTTCTTATGAAGCAATTATTTAATTTGCAAATGTTGAAAAGTGGATCTGTTCATAGTCATCTTAGTGATTTCCATGGTTTGGTAAACCAGTTAAATTCAGTCAATATTGTTTTTGATGATGCAATTAAGGCTCTCTTAATCTTATGCTCATTACCTGAAAGTTGGGAGAGTTTGGTAATGGCAGTTAGTAATACTGTGTCTGCTTCAAAAATCTTAAAAGTGGATGATGTTGTGAGTGTAATCTTGAATGAATAAATTCATAGGAAAAGCACAGGTGAATCATCAGGGAATGCTTTGAGTGTTGAAAGTAGGGGAAGGCAAAGAGAGAAGATCGAGCATGGGAGATCAAGGTCAAAGATAGGTAGGAGATCCAAATCCAGGTATGGCAGAATAACCTACTGGAAATGTGGAAAGCAAGGGCATGTAAAGAAAGATTGTTTGTTGGTTGAAGATTAGCAAGAAGGAACTAAAGAAGTAGATGTTGCAGATGTTGTAGGTATTGTTGCATAGAATGCTCTGGTATGTTCCTTGGATAAAGTAGAATCTTGGGTTTTAGATTCTAGTGCCTCTTTCCATGCATCCCCAAATAGGGAATTTTTTCATGAATATGTCTAGGAAGACTTTGGAGAAATTTATTTAGGGGATGGTAAGCCTTGTCAAATGATTGGCAAAGGGAAAGTGAAGCTAAAATTGCAGACGGGCAACACATGGGTGTTGAAGGAGGTCATGCATGTCCCAGTTCTAAAGCAGAATTTGATATTCGTTGGAAAGTTGGGTGATGAGGGTTGCACAGTAACTCTCACAGTGGACTCTTGGAAAGTTTCCAAGGGTGCACTTGTTGTAGCAAGAGGTAAGAAAGTAGGTACACTTTATCTATCTACTTGTATTACTGATTCTCTTTTTGGTTTATATACTTCAGTTGTAGATTCAAAGATGTGGCTTAATAGGCTTGGTCACATAAATAAGAAGGGGATGCATGTTCTTGAGTCAAAGGGTATGCTTTCAGATTTGAAAAGCATGGATCGAGATTTATGTAAGCAAAGGAAGAAAGTGACATTTCTTGAGAAATTCAATGTTCATGACAAGAACAAGAAAGCCTTAGTTTTCAAAGAAAAGATGACAGACAGAGATTAGCGCAAGGGGATGAAGAATTCTGAGCAAATCAAGGTTGATATGGACAAGGGTTTGATCCAAAAGGAGCTTGCGGGCAGAAGTCATCACTCGCAAGTAAAACACAGAGACTGACATCAGTTATAAAACTAACATTGACATCCAAATAGGGACTAACATTGGCTATGTGCATCCCGATGTCAGTGACTCTAGACAAATAAACACCGGTGTCAGTTAGGGGGAACTGACGTCGACGATGAGGCAGTTGCATGAAACTAATGTTGGTCAAGTGCAGACTAAGATGTGACCGGCATCGGTCACTGAGATATATTTTGGGGGGAGAACAAGCTGTCAAGGTGTCTCAAGCACCCACATGGAGGACTAAAAGGGTAATTAAGCCTCAAATTCATCATTTCCCTTCTTTACACTACTTTTTGCTCACTGATGGTCAAGAACTAGGAAGTTATTAAAGAAGCAGAGTAGGTAGAATCTAGGAAACAATGGGAGCTTCACATGGATGAGGAATGTGATTCCTTGGAGAAGAACCAAATGGGATTTTTTTGGTGGAGTTACCAGCTAGAAGAAAGTACTGAGAGACAAATGGATGTTCAGGATAAAGAAGAGTGGGAATGGACACATGAGATGGAAGGCCTGGGTATATGGTCTTGAGTAAGCTACAGGACAATGGAGGTTTGACCATTGTGTTTCTCTTTACCAAGTTGGATAATATTAGCTACATTATCCTATTACTACATGTTGTGCTTGTTGTAGGGTCACATATGTGGGGAGTTGCTGAACTAAAGGTAAAGTTAGTTCAGAGGTGTGTCATGAGGAATCTGGGAGCAGCAAGATTCTTTGGCATGAGTGTGTTCTAGAGACATGGAAGGTCATAGGTTGATTTTGTCTCCAGATGATTGTGTGAAATCGGTTAGCATGCCGATGGTTAGACAGTTCTATGAACAGTGTCTTGATTCACATGATGAGGTTGAGTACATGTCTACTAAACTTGAGATTTCCCAAGTAGTGGGAGTTGTCAGCAAGTTTGGAGCCAATCTGGGAAAGAAGCACTGGAGGAAAATTCAGTGTATTCTCAGATATCTGAGAGGGACCAGCAACAGGTGCACATGCTATGCAGGGTCAAGTTCTTTTCTACATGGGTTTGTAGATGTGGATGTGGCATGTGATTTGGATGACAGGAGGTGCACCATAGGATTTGTGGTGGTTGGTCTTCAAGAGTGATCTTGAAGAGGGATACAAATCCAAGAAACAAACTAGATGATGTATAGGTATAGGTACAGGTGTAGCTATTTATGTCTAAGTGGGAGATTGTTAGGTTGTGGAGCTAAAAGCTTCATTATATGCAGACTTGGAGGAGTTACTGAGTGTCACAATCACCGGCATCGGTTAGGCTGACCGATGTCAGTCAGTGGTGGACAGGAAGGCAACTGACATCGGCAGGAGTCATCCAACGTCAATCATCTCTAGGTAGATAGGGACCGATGTCGGTCACCTGTGCGGTTTCAAAACTATTCATTGCACAAACAATTAGTTTGTTGAACCAGTTGTTTGCATGTAAAGACTATTTTGAGTCTTGAGCTGCATGTCTAATTATTTTAAATTAGAAGTCTAATTTATTGTTTAGTATGGGATCTATTTATAGACTCATTGGCATGTATTGTAAAGTGTGTTGGTGAAGAGAGAAAGTGTAGCTCCTCCTAGTTCCACAGAAGAGCAATAGAGGAAGGCAAGGTAGATCCTTTCAATTATAAGAACAGGGTGATCTACAGGTTGTTGCAAGATCAAGAAGAAGTTCTACATGGTAAGTAAGATCATTTGAGTTGCAAGTTGTTGCAGGTTCTTGGGAGATCTACTTGAAGTACTTTGAGTACTTGTGTACTAGCAGGGTTATTACTGACTGGTTGGAGGTGAACACCAACTCTGTGTTTGAGTTGTGTGTTGGGACCATTTTTGGTAGGAGAGTGAACTCTTGAGGGAAAGATATCTGTACATCTGAGAGGTGTGGAAGATTGTGGCATCTTCATTGTATTTCCTTCTGACATGAGTATTAATACAAGATTGTGTATTGCCTCTCATATTCTTGTCATTTGTGAATTCTAGTTACTTGTTAATTTTGGTATAATTCTATGTTTAGTTGCTTATACAAGGTAATCATTTTGTGCTCTTATTGAGGAGCAAGATCCTGACAAGTGGTATCAGAGCAGTTTATTGTTCTAGATTCCTAACATATAAGCTAGGGAGGTTTAATGATCAACTCCAACCTAAAAACTTGGCAACATTAATTTATTTGATCACCTCAACCATACCAAAATATGAACCAACTATTATAGTAGATTGGATCAATATAGTTCATAAAAGTCTTTAGGGTATCAATACGTGAAATCATTTTGAAATCTGAAACTGACTTAGATTTTGTAATATTAGGCACATGTTACATAACATATACACCTTAGATATGTCTCATGTTGAAGCTATGTATAACAATGGTACCAATGTATACAATTCTACCATAACTATGAATCTAAATCATATAACTATGTGCTTTGGCCAATTTGGATAACTATGTAAGTGTGGAGAACATGATTCCAAAACATGCGCCCACTATATATGGAGAAATATGAAAAATGATATAAGTACCAATGTAAAGGACATGTTATGTCCCCACTATAAATTAGAGATACTGAATATTAAATAAGTATGGAGAATATGCTTCCAAAGCATGCCCCCACTGAATCTATGAATTAATATGAGTACCATCTACTGAATAAATGTGGAGAACATGCTTCCCAAGCATACCTCCACTGAATCTAAATTTTTTGAATGTGTGGAATACATGCCCATATGACCTACCCCCATTGAATCTACAAATTGATATAAGTACTAAATACTAAATTAGTGTGGAAAAAATGCTTCTAAAATATGCCCCCTTTAAATCTGAGAACTGTTCCAAGTGTGGAGAACATTATTCCCAAACATTCCCCCACTAATATTCCCACCATTTGAGGTGAGTTAAATATAAGAACTAGGAACCTCACCTCAAAAGGGTAAGACAACTATAAAATATTTGAATGTAACCATGTTGCATATGAAGGAATATGTCCAGGTAAATATATCATTAAAGTGCATAAAACTAATGTGATCACATGTAGGCATATAATATATGATAAATATCATGACAACATCTAGATAGTAACATTACAAGTTAAACAATTAAAAAATCACACACATAAGAGAACTCAATATCAAATCAATAAGTAATGGTCTAAATAGAATACAAATGAGGGGCAAGTTCAAATGTCACACAATCAAAGGGACATGACTTAGTCAAATATCCATGAAATAAATAATGGCATATTCAAATGTCCATACAAAAATAATGACATATGAATATGTTAATAAAATCATGTATAATAATAGGGGTGACAAGCAAAGTAACATATTAAAGTGCTCGAACAAGCAAGACAAGACACTCAAGGAAGTGCACAAAGTAAAGCATAAGCAACCAACATAATCACATCATTGTGGCCCATGGATCCAATGTGTTATAAAAGTATGTCAAGTGTATAACATATGAAGTACCTTTTCTAAGATATAACCATGGATAATAGGCATATGTAAGTACATATATATGCTGAAACATGATAGTGTAGAGTGATCATTGAATCATATAATCCATGTGTATCAATATCAAAGAAGCAAATGCCCCCAATGTCAATATGACATGAGTATAGGGAAATTCCAACATCTAAAATAAGAGTGTATCATGTATTTGTGTATGCATGTATCAGACCCAATGTAGAAAAGTGACATATATGTGTATGTAAGAATGATTAAGCATGTGGTCCATCAATATGGAAGTAATATATGGATGTCAAAGAGCCAATAGAACATGTAGGTGCTGAAAGTGTTTTTTTAATGTTTTTGATTTTTTTGGTATTTTTAGACTTTTTTTGAAGATAAGAAATACCATCCAACTAATAGTCATAGATATCTCTCCACTATAAATCTAATGTAATACCCTATGTACATGTCTAAGGGGCATAAATAAGTGTAATATCTATCATTCATATGTAATATAGGACTCTATAATCATGAAGTTATAGTGGGAGGAACTAGAGTAGGGGTTTTTAGAACCTATCATTAAGTGTTTATTTGTTTATTTGGAGTAGTAGTAAGAGGAATATGTGTAGGTGTTTTGGATATTTGAACATGGTATGTATTATAAGATTGGGATTCTATGGAATCCATTGTATGTCTCTAATAGAATGGTCTCTCACGTACCAGATACCTAGTAAAGGGGATTGTCTGTTGCTTACCCTTTTGTAGTGGATTAGCCTAATTAAGATTGATAGCTAGTTATTTGGGTATAAGTTTATTTTGTTCAAGAAGATGTTCATATGGAATTACATAAACTATAATCACATAATTTGAATTAATGTATTTGATACACCCATGCATTATGAAAGGTATTGTTCAAAGAGTGTGTATCCAAGGTATTCCCAATAACATATCAAAGATGCTTATGGAAGGGTTAATTGAAAAGGTAGTAACCACATATGCATGACCAACCTATAAAGGAATGTCGATCTATCTAAAAACCTTATAATAAGTCCCATAAAATGATCTAATTGATCTAGTAGAGAGGTGTAAATCATGATGAGTATAACCCAAGTACACAATTAAATTAATGTCATGGTGCAGAAAATTTTGCTTGCACCATTATCAATCATAACATGTGTATGGGGTGTTTATCAAGGTATGCTTGAATGAATAGGGAATGAAGATAAAAGTCACCATCCTTAATTTCACTATCATCAAAGGAAATAAAAGGTCTCTATACCATATGAGGTATATGTCATGTTTAAGTACCAATAATACCATCTAGTGGGTGTGTATAATATGATGGAGGAGGATGTGCATTATATGCCATTTGGACTTCTAGTTCATTTTTATAATGGAATTGTATATGATTATTAAATATTTTCTATTTTTGGTGATCTCTAGGTTGTGAAATTGATTCCTTTACAATATCCTTGAATGAAATCTTTTGGTCATCAATAAGATCTTATATTTTGTGCTTCAAGTTAAAATAACTACATGTAGAATGTCCTAGTCCTTGATGGTAATCACAATAAGAATTATCATCATATTATTTGGGTAGAGGTTGATTAATATCAACCTCAATAGGATGAGGGAGAGATATAAGTTGGACCTCTAATAATCATAGGAGTAATGAAGTTGGAGACTCAAGTAAATATGTAAATTATCTCCTTGGTGCATTAGATAAAACAAGCTAATTAGGCTGTTATGCAACTATGTTAACTATGGCGGTTGTTTCTTTTTTAAGCTTAGGATATTTTACCTTATAAATTAGTTTTATTGTAAAATTTATATTATATGTAGATGTAGTTGGTGTGTTTTCTACATACTTGAGCTTATTCAAAGACATAATCTTCATTTCACAGTCTTGTATAATATGGCATAAGTCATCAAAAGACTAAAAATTATTAAATACAATGGAATAATGTAAAGGAGCAAGATAAATTCTCTTGAATATGTATTGTAACTCTTTTTCTATAATAGGATTAGTTTTTTAGCTATCATTATTTCATATCTCAAGACATATTCATTGATAGGTTCATTAGTTCCTTGTTTGATTTTGGTAATTTGGGCATAGGAAATTTAAAAAAAAATATGAATGGAAAAGTTTGTTAAAAATTGGTTTGCAAGAGATTTGAGTGATTTTAAGGATTGGATAGGTAGATCATAGAACCAACTTAAAGCATAGTCCTTGAGACTTCTTGGATATAATTTGGTTAAAATTTTATCATTGGAATCATAGTCAAGGCATGCCGCATAAAAGCTTTTAAGATGTTGTTTAGGATTACCCTTGCCATCATAAAATGTGAATTTAGGTGTAACAAATCTAGTTGGAAAATGGTGCAAATCAATTTCAAGTGTAAGAGGGTTATGAAATACATATTATGAATCTATAACATGAGAATATTTTAAATCTTTTTGTTTATAGTTTGTAATCTTGTCTTCTAAGGCTTTTATAAATTTAAGGAATGATTAAACTATAGGCTCAGTGGGAGTTAGATTAAAAAGCTGAGTAGTCACCAAAGTGGATGAAAACATGTTTTGAGTAGAAATAAGCATTTAACCAATATTTGTGTTGAAATAATAGGTAAGTCCATAATATATGTATCAGTAGAGTTTCATGGAACAAAGGTTTAAACACATAATCCATGTCCCCATGAGATGTAGGTGGATTGATAATTATGGGATGAATTATAATACATTCTATGGATTAACCATTATAAGGTGAGGTAGCCTTGGTTTTATATTCTTTACTTATTTCATCTCTTGTAACATACAAAAATGCATCTATTAATCCCTTGTTATTATTGAGATGAGTAATCAATTCTTCTTGATCTTCCATTTGGATTCAATTTTTTGAACTAGTTTTTTCATTGCTTCACAAATGAAAAGTTTTTAAAATTTTCAACAAAGTACAAAAAAATAAAATTAAAAACCCTAAGTGACTTAGGGTTTGATGTTCAAGGACCAGGTTCACCAAATGTTTAACCCTAAAATGAAATGTTGAGGTATCATTTCACTTTAAGCTTAGGGTTAATAATAGAAAAATGAAATGGCACAAGGGAAATAATCAGATCTATAGTAGACTAATTAAATGCTAAACTCAAATATAAGCATAGACTAAATTTATTATGTTGAGATAGTCTAAATATAGAAAGTACAACTAGGTTAGATATATAAATTACAAAGAAGATAAGTAATTAGATTGTCGAATGCTAATACTATTTTAGATCTAGAATAGGCTAAAATTAGGTGGGAAGATAGTTTTGGAATAGTTTTCAGCTTATAAATCTGGTACCTTTTGATATTTTAATAGTTGTTTCAGTGTTAGATGGTTGATTCAATGCTACTATCTAGGTTAAAAGGTAGTGTTCTATACAGACTATCTAGTGAAATAAGATGTAGCCACCTAGATGGGTTTTGCTTCACCTTCGCTCTGGTGTATTCAAATCTAGGTGATAGATTAACACTCCTCATGAAATGGCATAACCCCAACTTTCCATCTTCAATATGACCTTGGGGAAAAATGGGTTAGTAGGAATACATTATCAATCTAACCCTAATGACCCCACTATCAAAGGATATTACCTACATATCTAATACTCTGAAGGGGGCCTTAGACTAATGTAGTTCTACCTATGTTTTGGTTTGTGTGTGAATCATGTAATGTGTGTAAATTAATTTTAATAGTGACCTAGATTGTAACTTGGCAAATCAAGCTCTTAGGCTACTCCTTTTATAATTTAGACATATATATGTGCAGTCCCTATGACTGGTTTGTAAATAGGAATAAATAAGAAAGTTTTTCTTAATTGAATTTTATTTGAATGCTCTTTGATCTATTTACTAGGTTTCAAAGGTGAGGAAAGAATAAGGGTTGATATTATATTTATATCAATCCCTTTAGAGTAATAAATCACATTTAAAAAATTATGTTGATCATTATGATACATTTAATTTTCAAATTAGATGACTTTAGAGCACTAGACACTTGTGTTAGGACATGATAGTAACATCGATGCTACTGTCTATCCCAAATGTTAGTGTCAAGGGAGTAGAAAAATAGGTATAAGCTCAAAACTTGTAGAGGTGTAAGATAAGTACATTTTAAATATTTTGGGTAAGATGTGTCGATGTCATCAATATAAGACTAGTTGGATTAAGAGATAGGCCAAGGGGTATAAGATAAATTAGATGCAAGGCTTGTAGATGTAAAAATATTATATAACTAAGAGGAACAACCAAGGTCTGAATTTTTCAAGTGTACAAGACTAAGGTACTACATAATCAAAAAATATTTTCTACAACCATATAAAACTTTCAAAGCCTATTTTTCAATCATTTAAAAAATAGTCCATGCTAGTAGAGGTTCCTAGAAAACCCATTAAAACATGCTAATATAGGGCTAAACATGTGATAAATGATGAAGTAATACAAAAAAACTATATTTCAGATTGAACTTATCCATAAATTAACTAAAACAAAAATAAAGATGCATAAGACATAGTCTTGTTATATTCATAACATTTAATATAATCTATATGACCAACATGTTTAGAAAATAGAGCATCACTATGCATAAAAAACCCATAAAAGACCCATATGGGAAACCATTTTAGAACTATATATTAATCTCTATCACATCAAAACCATTTCATAATACAATAGAGAATTGCATATACAATTTTACAAATCATTATCACTTCATATTCCATTCTTTCAATACATCTAAATCAAAGCCTCTTTGCGTTATATATACTATTATTATACTAACAAGAGCCAAATATATACAAAAATAGATACAAAAGACAAAATTAGTGCAATTTGCACGCATGTCCACCAATTAAACTATATGATTTTATAGTCCTATTCTACACCTGACACTTTCCTAGACTTAAATAGTTATTTCATCCTAAGACAAAGTCGAATAAAAGGTACCTTGACCTTAAAGCTTATAAACTTTGACTGTGGTGAGGAATTGAACTAGAAACAGGAGTTATGGTTATTGCTCTAGATTTCATTTACTAATTTTCACCCCTTGCACACTATTTATCCACCCTTTCATGTTTTGAACTAAGTTTCATACTAGCCTACTACCCTTGTAGGTTTTCAATAGCCTAGCTTAACCATGTGGCATCCATTTGTGTTTTTAACCAACTTATCCCCATTCATAATACTTAAGGCCATCCTACTAGATTATACAAAAATGTAAAATTTGAAGTGTGTGTAGTACCTAATAAATAGGTGGTGGCATGCTCTAGGTTAGTTTCTTTGTGGGTTGCTAAGATGTTAATTTTGTTTGAGATTTAGAAGAAGAAGGTTCTATTTCATAATCTTTTGGTGGGGGCTATGTTTGTTATTAGATTGTTGGCTTAGAACTTATAATAGCCTTCCTCTACTAGAACACCTATTGAATTTATTGAGGAAGAATAAATTGGGGTTCATCAACATGTTATACGATGAAACTCTCCAACCAAGATAAAATTTTACTTGAACATTTTTTAGTCAATTTTAACTTCTTACACCATAGTGAGCAATATGCATAGCAGGACTTGGGTCATCATCAAATTTTAAATATCTTCATCTTCTATGATGGTGATGAGTGACCTAAAATTTGACACTTTGACTTGGATGTCCTGGGAGAGCTCCTCCAACTGATCTATATGCCTCTATATTTAAATACTAGTAAATATGTTATGCAAAATCTTATTTTGCTAGGTCTATAAGTTTTACATGACATTATCATGTGATTCAAAAAACTACTTGAGTATACTATCCATTGATGTAGAGGTGGCTAAATGATCTTTCATCACAACCTTGGCTTTGTTTTCCCTATCAAATTATTGTTTGGCCTAAGACAATGAATTGGTGAGTTATTGCTTCCAATTAAGAATACCTTAGATTATTTATTTAGCATGGATCATAGTCATATCTAATATTTTCTCATATTATTATAAGATCTTACAAATTACCTTTTTCTCTAATTTGATGTTCTTCCCTTGACTGTGAAGTAATTATAGCTTCTACACAATAATCTAGTCCTTTGTTAGTTTTGATAAGAGGATTGATAATTGTTTTTCTTCTAACATGACTTGGTCACCTAGGACTTGGGTGTTTAACATAGGTTAAGTGATATTGATGAGCTATAACACATTGGTGAAGTGAACGTATAGGTATGCATTATCCTCCCATGGTTACAAGACTTATTTCTCTAAAGCTAAATTTTTATGCACTATTGATTCTTGAAAATTAGTTACACCTTCAATTTGTTTGGCCAATGAAATTTGAGAAACATCAATAGATGTTTTGTAGAATGATGTAGCTAGATCCATGGTAGAAGTTACAACTAGTATTGGTGGCTTATTGATATGTGTCATGGGAAGAAAAAAGGTTATGTGCTAGGTGGATGATACATGGACATTCCATGTCCATTGGCTAATTATTTGAGGCTTGAGTTGAGAGGCCTCCTCCAAAACACCTACTTGAGAATATTTTGAACCTTGAGATGTGGGTAATGGCTTTTAGGTCTTTATTGTTTCCATCATCTTGGTGGTCTTAGTTGATTTATTTTTCACAACTTATTATTATACTATGTGCTTTGCATTTACCTTGGATTTTTCTTCCACCTTAACCTTAGCTTTACCCTCCACTTTAGCCTTGGATTTGAATTTTTATTCAAATTTAGCTTTAGAATTTGCTTCATCCATGGCTTTAGATTCTTCTTCAGCCTTAGCTTTGGATTCTTTTTCAGCCTTAACTTTGGCTTCTACATTATCCTTTGTTTTAGTAGCCTACTTTTCAGCCTACCTTTTGTCTTCTTCCTATTGAATACATAATACTTCCCTAGAATTTTACTCATCTTGAACCTTTGTGAGTGCCACTAATTCATATTTATTTTCTTATATTACTTCCACTTCTTGGTTATATTTTTCATGATGCTTCTTCTTCTTATTCTTTTTTATTCATCTCCACTTATTTAACTCTTTTATTTTGAGCCTTAGCTTCTTTGGATTTTTGTTTGTGCTCTTCTTTAGCCTGATACTTTCACTACTCTTTCTCCTCAGTAGTATTGCAATTTTATTCTTCCTCCCTTTTCTTCTCCTCCTCTTTTTGTGTCTTCTTCTAATCCTTATTTTATGCCTTTTTTAGTTCCTCTTGCTCCTTAACGACTTGTTCTTTTGTTGTGACATCTATTTGCTCAACTTAATAAATAGGTTGTGGTAAGCTCATCTCTTTAGGATCCTCCATAGGTGTTGGTGAATCAAGGACCATAATCGATTGTGAGTATTTAGATGAGGATGAATCCATAGCAATACCTCTTTATGAAATATCCTTATTATTGGAAGATGGAGGGGGATTAAGGGTATTTTTTGGCTTCTTTGTAGTTTGGACCATCTACTTAGTTTGTTTTTAGGGTTCATGTAATTATTGTGTTCTAACCTCCTCTAATGGGTCTACAAATGACATCATCCTTATTTTATTATTGGAGAGAGTCTGAATGCAACATTGGCATGTGCATTAGGTATGGAGGTGGAATATATTATGTCATAAGGTTCATTTCATATGAAGTAGAAGATCTTACAGCTAAATGCATTTGTAAAATCTCTACTTGAAACCATTTGCATGTTAATTCTTCTCTGAAAATATCTATTATGATGGATAGAGAAGGTTGAGTTGTATTAACCTAAAAATATTGTCTAATTTGGTTCTATACTTGGAAAGTGTGCACTACATTCCAAAATAAGAACTATTTTTCCTCTTCTTACTCATAAACATCATTATTAATGTCTATGTGCATAGAATGTAGAACTTCCTAATCCTCAACACCTAACTTTTTCAAGTCACACTAAAAAACTATATTTAAAACATGCTTATTATCCAACAATGACTTTTTATGGAATGCCATCTTATTTTATGGTGGTGATGAGGCTTGTCCTAATGGTGCCTTCCTCTTGCCCTTATCAAGCTATAATGTATTCACTTTTATTTATGGCAGTGTTTTTTATTTGACTTGTTCCTATTTAGGCATAAGATGTTGTGAACCTAGAGTTATATATCATAGAGGTTGTACTAACCTAGAAGTTAGGTATTTCTACCATAGAACTTCTACCTAGGCATCCAAAATAGTGATAATTAAGGGTAGTGGAGTTGTAGTTGCTTTAGGTAATTCATAAATTTTCATATTTATGCCATTATTCAGCTTTATAATCGACACATTTTGCTTTAGATACTGCATAACATCTTTGGATACTCTATGATGTGATGGTATCATGTCTTATACCTCCAAGTTATACCATGTATTGGTTGAGATGATGTTAAAAAATGTAGTCATAGGCTAAAAATATTCATCTAAATCCATTAGGACCTCTAGTGACTTATGATATGTAAAATAGAGAAGCATGACTAAGAATTATTATTGAAATACCTATAAAGAATTGGTGAGAACCTTCTCAATATTTGCAATAAGTTCCAAGGATAATAAATCAATCCAATTGAATCTTAATGCATTCATATCATTCAATTTTCAATGTCAACAATGCCTTTGGTTGGTTTTTTGGCACTTTTGGTGATCTACCAAAAGTGTTTAGTGATGCACTCAGATACAATGTGTATTGCACTATCTTCCATTGAGTAATTAAGAATCCCTCTTCTTGGCCTTGTATACTTCTCCTTTGTGGCTAAATGGATGGATGGATCCTTATTTTTATAAAGTAAAAGGGATTTACTTGAGTTACAAGTCATGTTACTCTTGCAATGGTCATATGATTGATAAATATTGTAACATTCTGATAAAGATAAATATCACCTTCATTATATTTAATAATAAATGTAAGTATTAACTCATCCAATCTATTGAAAGTAGGAAAATTTGATAAGTCTCTCTACATCAGAACCTTGTAGAGGGTGTTGAATCACCAGAGCTCTTGCTTACACTACTTTTAATTCATCAAGGCTAAAAAGAGTGGCTTTTGTAACATTAATGAAATCAAAAAGATCTAGATCATGTTACTTGGTTTTCCTGAGGGATATATCAATCCCTATTTATTCTTTATATGCATTTGTTAGTGGGATCAACAATTGTATATGATTCATGTTTATAGTTGTAGATAAAATTGAACAAGTTATTCAATTATATAGGTTCTAATACAAAATATATGCACAATTAGTTGAATTAGATTGAAATTGAGAGCTCCCTTGTTTAAATTAGTGTGTAATGTCCTTATGTTCATTTATCCCTTTGTTATATATCTTTTGGCACCCAAATCTACATCACAAAATGATTTAAATGTGTTGAGATGGTTGCACATGATTTTTCCTAGGGAATTAATGTCAACTAGTTATTGGTGATGTGATGATTACCATTTTACATCTAAAAACATTGATCCATTTGATGGAAGGTATTGATTTGATTGACCATATTTTCACCTATCTAGTTTTATTTATTGCACATCATGTCATTCTAATATATGATCTACTTTTGGAAAGATTCAATCTTTAAAGTGTATCATCATTAATGGTTTTTAATGACCATTGATTTTCATTTCTTTTTACTTGGATTGTCAATGCCCCAGTCATAGACTTAATTGATAATCCTTGCATACTTGCTTCAAGTTATCTTTCCTTCAAGCTAAAAAATTTCCAAGATCACACTTTGTGAATTTAATGTAACAAAAATAGTAATGATGCCCTAAAATATATAAATCACATTATACAAACACACACAAACCTAAAATCAAAATAGGAAAATAGAACATTAAACAAAAATTATAAACTACATGGTGATACTCAACACCTTCTCTCAATTTATATAATAAATGATAGAGATTATTGATGGTAAGGCTTAAGCTTATATCCATTTACACATCCTAGAAGAATGGTTCCCTAAAGATATTTTAGAATAATTTTCCCCTACTATAAAACATCATGAATCATATAAGGTCCATTACATCTAATGTGTAGCTTGATTAAAAATTCTCTAAATCTGTTATCATATAATAATACCATTTTTTGTTGATATAATTCTTTATATGATAGGTTATGATAATGCCACACTTTATGACTTACATTTTTAACTTCCTATATCAATTATGCTCTTTGTCTGGTTTCTTCAATTTTGGTTTAATCCATCAATCACATTTGTAAAGACTCTCAATCTTGGAGTCTCATTATCATAACAATGCATAAACAAGGAACTATTTACTCCATGGTCATTATGGCCTCAAGTCCATATACCAAGTGAAATGAGGTAAAGCCTATCACATGTTTTTAGTTTGTTCCATAATCCTAGACAATATTAAGAATTCTATCCTCCCAATCATCCTATTATACACTGCATATCTTTATTAACATCTTGTCCAAGAATTTATTTGAATCTTTGGCTTGTTTATTTGACTATAGGTGATATAAAATACTTTTATGATCTGACATCATAAATTATTTTGAGATATTTGATTATATTATTCAAAAATTGCATTCCCATATTGTTGAATAATATGATTGGACACATAAACCTTGTAATTATATTTTCATACAAATAATTGGCTACATTATTGTCACTATAACATGGTGTTGTAAAAAATTCAACCCATTTTGTGAGGTAATCTGTCACAGTGATAATATACCTTGCATAAATTTGATTTTTCAATGGACTCATAGGCCCCAAAAAATAAATGCCACACTATTCAAAAACTTGTTTTGTGAGCACTGGGTTCAAAGGCATTTCATCCTTCTGATTAGATTTTCCCATCCTTTGGAAAACATCATAGTGTTTTTCAACTTGATGTGCATCTTTGAACAAAGTAGACCACTAGAGACCACTTTGTAGGTTATTCCTTATAGTGGATTATCATATAATATGCCTTCTTATGATTATTTTATGTGCCTCTTTAAGAAGTTGAGATTGCTTGTGCTTTTAAGCCACTCTTTGCAACACCTCATCTTTTTACATCTTATACAAAAATCCATTTATGATAGTATAGGGAACAAATCATGTAATCAGTTATTTTTTATCTCTCTCCACATAGTTCACTGGGAAGATTCCTTGTTCTATAAAATTGACTATATCCTCCATGTTCTTCAAAATCACAAAGATTTTAAATAGAAGTGTGTCTAGTGCTTCATATTGTAACTCTTAAGGTTAATCACCATTCTATATACTATTCAAGTGGTTAGGGCCCACATTCTCTCATCCAAGCTTAACAATAATCCTAAACTTAAATTCTTGGAATAACATTAACCACTTAGAGATCCTTCTACCAAAAATAGGTATATTATTCAAGTAATGCAAGGCCTAATGATCAGTTAAGAACTTAAAGGGTGTTATGAGAATATAATTCCTAAAATTTTGTAGTGCAAACACCATTACTATCACTTTTCATTATATTATATTATATTTTCTCTGTATATAATAGATTTATGCTTAAAAAATGGATAGGATGATCTAATCTACCCTATCCTAGCTGTGTTAGCATAACACCAACCAAAATACCTAAAGTATATACATGAACATGAAATGGCTTAGTCCAATTGTGAAAAAATAGTATGGGATCTGTAACTAACTCTTTTTTTAGCTCAACAAATATTGATTTACACTCTTGTGTCCATTCAGATCTCATATCCTTACAGAATAATTTCTAAAAGGATATATATATATATATATATATAGTTGCATAGCCTTTAATAAACTTTATATAGTACCCTATATGACTCAAAAATGATTTTACTTCTATAAAACTATTCAAAGGTGGAATACCCATTATGACTATAATTTTGACATGATAAACCAAAATTCCTTTAATATAAACTACATGGGCCAATAAAACATTGAATGGTGTGAAAAATAAGCATTTTTTCAAAATTTTATGCAACTCAAATAGCTCTACAATGCTCTAACATTAGTCATAATTTAGACAAGTGATCTTTGAACATATAAAATATATCCCAATTATCTAAATAAAATTCTATAAAATCATTAATAAAGTCTTTGAAAGCACTCACCAAAACCCTAAAAATATGGCTGAAGTGTTCTTTAGACCAAATGACATTACCTTATATGTAAAAGACCCCCATTTAGTTGCAAATGTTATTTTGGTCTGATCTTGATTTATGATTGGAATTTGATGATAACCACTAAATCCATCCATGAAGGAATATACTTCTTGTCTTACAAATGATTCTAGAATCTTATCAGTGAAAGAAATTTGAAATGGGTCATTAATGCATGTTGTAGTTTAAATTGGGGGTTTCAATTCATTTACTTTTGTTAGGGGCTTATATGGATACCCAAGTTAGTTCTAAACTTGTTACAACTAGGTAAAAACCTAGACTAATCTTGTAGTTCTCAACAATTATCACTCGACTGTGCCAACATCAATTCACATAAGTCACAAGCCTTGTGCACTAATTCAAAACACAACAAAGAAAGAACTAGGGCTTGTATTGGATAATTGGGCCATGGTGTAGCTCATTCCTCATAAGACTTGGTCATTATAATAACAATGTTGGTAGGTTCATTGATTCAAGCCATTCTGGGTGGAGTCTAACTGTCTATAGGTGTAAAGCCTATTTGGGGAAATCATTATGGTCACAGGGGCACAAGCCTATATTGGGTTGGTTCTAGGATCTCAAGGGTGCAAGAATTTGTGTTACTAAGCTAAGAGTCATTCAAGTACTTTGATGGGGAAAAGGGATTACTTTATACTAATGGTTCATGCTTAGGCTACTGCTCTTGGCAAGGGCATCAAAGCTTGGGCACATGACTTATATTATACTTAGGCTAATTTAAAGGTTATATAGAAATCATCACATACATAGGGATGCCATTAACAAGATGAAATGAAAGCTTGATGTAACTTAGTGTTTATATATTAAATCTAACCATTATAAATATTATAAACCTTGTGTAATCAATTCACAATCAAATAACATAACTATAACTACATAAGCCAGACTGATACTCATTATATTACAACACCATTCTTCATAAAATAAGATTCAAATAAATAGAGTACATATAAATATAATAGAGCCCATGCTCATGTAAAACTACTAACAACCTAGAGGCTCATGAGAGAGCTTTAACACTACAATGTGGATCTTCACAGGTATCCATGTTAAAAATTATACAAATGATGTTCATAACTAGATATCTAGAGTTAATTTTATAGATATTTTATACCTTAGTTCACTTCCCATGATAACTATGATGAGCATGGATTTATAACACTTAGGAGCATCTTCATGCCAAGTTGGAGGGTGCATTTGAGTGTTGAGTTGGAGCCTTGGTTGATCATTCTGCAAGCATCATCACCTTACACCCTTTGCACTATGGTTTCCATGTGTATCTTACTCAAGACGATGCCCTTAAAAATTGAGTGCTAAGTAACCACCTACAGTTGGCATTAGGTCTACGATGATTCCTCTATCTATCACAAAAGGTGTCAAAACAAAAATCATAATAAATGATTGCCTCACACTAAAATATTTTATGACTTGGCATGGATCCATATTTAGAAAAATTAAGGGCCCAACATTACCCAATACAAAATTGCTAGTTCACCCTCAGACTAGTCTTTCAATGCTCTTAGTGTGTAGAACTTAGGTACACTCTCCTTTAGTTTAGCACTAAAGTACTCAAAGCCTTTTATAGTGATCTTAAGTTACTCAATGACATTATCTATCTCTATGGAGGTAGTGTTGAACACAAGCACATCCATCTTATCCAATTCCTTTCAAAAGGCCTCTAAGTTTGCCTTTGATTTTTATACTCATCCATCCAATATTTTTCCTTGTTTGTAAACCTTGGTTTGTAAGGCATGAAAGATTACTTGAAATCTTGGTTCTTAGTATTTAATTTTCATGCTCAATGCATTGACCTTTCCCATTATTTGTGTGTTCTATGATCTACTCATAGTATATACCTATGCCATTAGCTCCTCTTTTTCCCCCTTATCCTTCTTGAGGCATGCATCTATGACTAATGCCTAGTTGGAGAAGCTACAAAAGATGGTGTTGACTACATCTACATGCTCTTGAAGTTGTGTGAAGAGGTCAGTCACCTCTTTGGTCTTTGTAGCTATCTCTTATTTTAGTGTGGTGCATGGATCCTCCTATTATTTCAGTACCAACTTTTCCTTCAACCTTAAGAGCATTTGTTCTACTATCATGCATACTTTGTCAAAATTTGAGAGGTTCAAAGTGTTAATTCCATCCATGAGGGATAGCTTGGTTACTTTGATGTGCTTAGCTAGTTGATGTAGCTTAAACTTCATGGCCTTTACTTCTTATTCTACATCTAGTGTGATCTTATTCCATTTGGAGGCCCTAACATCATTGATGATGTTATTTTTCACTACTTTAGATACTATCTAAATGAGTGTATTTGCTGACTTGATTAGGTTAATTTTGTAGGGGTTTATGAGAAGGGAATCATGACCTTTTTCTAGTTTCTCTATGCTTAGTATGGCCTTTTACAACACCTTGAAATGAGGTTCATCCATATAACTATCAAAAGAAAATGATAGTTGTTGGTGCATCTTAGTTATGTTAGTTGAAAGGGGGCATGTACTCAAACATATAGTAATCTTTGTTGGTCTACCCCTTCTATGATTTTTCTCTTAGGCTTGGCTAGACACCTTTTTCCTTAGTGACAACTAGATTTGTCTAATATTCTTCCTCTTAATTGGCACTAACTCTCTCTTCAATGTTTTCCTCTGAGGTTCCTTCTAATTATTATAATAGGAGTTCTTCCTTAGACTTATCTCCTTTTTCTACTTCTTCCTTGATGCTAGCTTCACCCTCCTATTTTTGTTGGGTTTCTTGGATGCTCTCCATTTTTATTTAAAGGCACCAGTATTACCTTCCTTATCTCTAGGTGTCCATTCACTACTTGGGCATGCCCATGGTGTAGATTATTCTACTATGCTGGTGGGGGAACTTAGTGCCTTTTCTATTTCTTCCTTTGTTGGTTTCATGGTTAAGACAACCTCTTTATTTTCCTTCTCTTCTTGGCCTTTTATTCTTGGGATTTCCTCTTTCTCTTGGCCTTCTTCTTTGCTATTGCTAAGGCCTTTTCTTCCTTGAACTTTATTTCCTTGATCTCAATCTTCTTAATCTCCTCTTAGTTCATGCTTTTCTTCCTCATGTCATCTCTTTTCTATTCTAGCACTTGCACCTTTAGGATTTCTACCTTACTCATCCCTATCTTCCTCCATGCTTCTCTCATTTCCTCCTCATTTTGTAGAGGCTATGTGGTGGGTTCTTGAGTTGAGGTGATTACTATATTTTTTGCTTCTCCAAGCATGGCAACAATGCCACCTTAGAGGGCCACATGAAATTCTTTGGCACTAGGCTATTATTCTACTGCTTCTTCCTAGATGATGTAAGATTTTGCCCCTTCTTCTTCCTACTTACATTTCCTCATGTGCCTCTTACACCTTTATCTCTGACAAGGTTATTATGGGAATTAAAATGGGCCCTTTAGACTTTTTTTCTTTTCCCTTTTACTGGGAGAAGTAATCCCTGGCATGAAGGTTATGAGCTTCTTATTTGGTGCAGAGGTAGTTGCTTCATCATTGAAGGTGATCTTCAACTTGAAGTGACCTTGAATTTCCTCCAGTGTTTCTCTCCACTATTTTTGGGGAGATTTTTCTATTCTACTAGTGTTAATTTGCCTTTTTCATCGATATGAAGGGGGAGGTCATCATCCTTCTTAGGGCATACACCCTTCTTTCTCAACTTCATCTCATAATATAACTTGTGGATGTGCCTGAGCATCACGTATTTCTAGAGGGGATGGATATTGGTGTGATTTGAGTCATCCTCCTCATATTTGGTATCTTTCCTACTTGGGCACACATATTAACACTGTAACTTGCTTCTTTCCAAATCCATAGCTTTCACTAAGATGTCTAATTATTGCATGTTATGAATTCTTCTTAGCATATCCTTGAATTAATTGGCATAAAATATGTAAGGGAGCTTCAACCAAACTAATTTGTTGTTTTCTGTGAGTATCAAGTACACTACATAGAAGTGTTGCGTAATGGTAAAGGTTACCATTCCAAACATGTTCTGATGGAGTTCCTCTATGTACTGGGTACACCACCCCATCAATTAGGTCTTATAATTCTAGGAGAATGTAGGGGGTAGGTGAAGTTCTAATACTTCAACATCAGGGAGTCCTTGTGTACTAAAAAGACCCAAAGATCATTTTCATTACCATCAAGCATGCTAATTTCCTCCATCACAATTAGAATCAACATTGACCCCCACCTAAAGGTCTCTCACATTATATGACACTCAAGTGTGTTATTTATCATTTCTTCTATAATGAACTTTGATATGTTAAACTTGACCCCTATACCATGTGATGGGCTATGCAAAAGTAGGATTTGGTGATGTCTATTCACTAACTATTGGGGTAAATATTTGAACTTATGTGGTGTGTTTTTTCCCTCATTCTAGGGTCCTTAATATCTTTTATAGGGAATGAAAATCCTCCCTTGTAGTACCTAAGGAGTTTTATAACCATTTAAACTTAAGCATCATCCACCATCATCTAATGGATGTCTATATTAGATTCTAAGAGCTTGGTGATTCAACTAATAAGGTTTGTTGACAACCACATGCACATCCATACAAATTTGAAGTAATCTCCATAGATGTACGAGAGGAATAACTATACACATTCCTCTAACTTCCCAAAATATAGTAACTCATAGAGTTGAGTTGTACCAGTAGTCACTAGTATGTCCTAAATGGAGACAATGAATAATGTCATGCCTACTTCTGTCTTGGCCCTTGTATCAACTATTAGTAAAATTCTACCCTTAGACTTGCACCTTTCAAATTTGGCCAAGTCCAGTACTTAGCTTTTCTTTGGAAGAAATATTCTTTGATAAAGCTTGTAACAAATACAAGTCTTTTCCTTTCAGAAAGTTCATTTTGGTCTTTGCTAAGCTTGTGCCAATTTCCTTTGGGTTTTTTTTAATACTTTTCTAAATTCTTTCAGACTTTTTATTTAAATTATTTTTACTTAAGTTTATTTCTTTTAGACATTTCATTTTCAACTTTCCCAAAGGATAAGTCTTCGAGCAGTTACCCTACACATTTTTTTGAAATATATCTTTTCAAAGCTAAAGGGTACTTTAATTTTTTTTTGAATGGATCATTTAAAATTTATTGAAGGGAATTTCACTTTTTTTTAGGGCACTTTACAAATTTTTCAAAGGGATCATTTCAACTTTCTTGAAGGGCATTTCACTTTTTTTTTAAGGGCACTTTTCAATAAAGATTCCATTTTCAAAAAGTGCAAAGGGTACATTTCAAAAAGTTTGAAGGGTACATTTCAAAAATTCTAAAGGGTTATTTTGAAATAAAATGGACCAAACAAAAATTCTAAAGGGTAATTTATAACTTTTTTGAAGGGTACCTTACAACTAAAATGGTCATCTACAAAGTTTCAAAGGGTATTTTTTGGGCAAGTGTCCTTTCTAGACGGTCCATTTCAGAAAGTCCAAAGGAATTATTTTGAAAATATTGTTTGATAAATTATTTCAAAAAAAGGGTAAGAGACAAAAGGTCTAAAGAAAAGATCATTTTAGAAAATTCAGACACTTACAACTCTTTTAAAGGAATTCTTGTAGAGAAAGTGCCCAAAATAATTTCCCTGAAGGGTATTTTTCTAGGGAAGTGTCCTCCATAGTTTTTTCAAAGGGTATCCCTCAAAAATGAAGAGGACCAAACAAAAAGATGAAGGAAATGTTTGAGAAGATTGTTCAAATGTAGCCATTAAGATTCAAACAAAGATGATGGCCTATAGGAATTCAATTGAGAATAGCCATTGCTATTCAAAAAAGGATGACAACCTATAGAAAGTCATTTTTAAACTATGGAGAATAGCCATTTCTAATAAAAAATACTTAGTAGGAGAATGGAAGTAGATGTGGAGGTAAAAATGGTTAAATCCTGGGCATCTAGTGTAGAAAAAGCAAGCAAAATGGATAGGTTGATAGTTTGAGTCATTGCTTCCACAAAATTGACAACTACAGGTGTCTAAAGGATAACAAGTAGTTAAAAAGAACATTTTATAACTATCATCATGATTTCCATTACCCTCAATATTGTGATGTGTCAACTTCTCTATTTTTAATTTTGATCACTCATGGATGATCTTCAATATAAGTAGTTTCTTATGCCACTCCTAAAGGTTTTATGCCACTTTCCACCATTTTCATGACTTGTTTGGGACAAGGAAGCCTCCTGGCATGGCATGGATCACTCATCCATCTCTCTCATGTTTTTGTAATTGAATTTCATATCAATGACACATGTCCTTATGTATCTTCAACTTTTCTTCCCTCCCTCTTCCTCAAAGTTATATAAATTGAGCCATTTTAGCCATTGTAAAGGGACCACATTTTTAGTGTGATAAAGCCATGCTGAAATGACATTGAACTTTGATTTTAAACATTGAATACAAGACCAATTTTAAGTTTTGAATATCTATTTTAGTATGTGAGTGATGTGTAGAAAGCCAAGTGATAACATCATCCTTACTCCATATATCCTTCATGTTTAAATAGAGGTATAGGTCATGTGAAGTGTGTTGAATGTATTAAACTCTCTTTCAAGTATGAAATTGTACTTATGGTGTGTAATCTACCCCTTAGGTTGAGTATCTTGTTGATTATTTCAAGCATGTTACCTTCACATTGAAACACTATGTTAGTACCTTTCAATGCATGGAATTAGTCTTGGAAAGCATTTTTATTTAGTAGAAGTGTGATAGTCGATGGGATAATTTTTTGGTGGATCACCTCTTTAGCATAGTTCCCTATTTTATGCAAACTCTTAACTCTTTCATGAAAAAATATTAGATTATATATTAGGTGATAGACATTTAGAGAATAATTTAGGGAGTTATCCCATTTCAATCCTAAAAACTCATCTCTCTTACAAGTTTGCACAAACTTGAGGGATGATTCAATGTTACATCAAATTGAAGGAATTTCATAGAACATCCTAGGGTGTACAATTTGAGGACAATAGCTCTAGCACACCTGGTGGGACAACTAGTCCTAATTATTTACATGTCAAGGTGAATGCTGGTCTTGACAAGTCTAAGGTTTTAAAAGTGTTCTTAATCCAACATTTGGTGACTCCAAAAGCTGAGAACCTCTAGTTGTAGATTAGGTTTTCCATAGTATACTTCATGGTCCTCACTAGATCATCTTATAGTAGGCTTTTCAATCAAGTCCCTTAGCCTAAAACTCCTCTTGAAGCACAACACCCTAAACCATTCCTAATCTTTATAGATCTTGAACAAGAAGGTTTTGAAGAGGAGGTTGAATAAATAGTAAATCAAGAGGAATAATAAATGGATAGAAGAAATCCTTTACTACCCTTTAACACCCAAAATCTAATTAACCTTCCTACATATGATCCTATTCCTCCTAATGCTACCAAAAGTCTTCCCAATTTTAATGGATAGGGTCCTGTTACCCCATTTGAGCATATTAGGGACATTTAAAACTTTTATAATTTACACAATATCACCTAAGCTAACATAGCTATTAGACTACTTACCATGTGTCTAAAGGGGAAGGCACTTGATTGGTAGAGGGAATTGGAAGGCGGTTGTATTACTAATTGTGATGGTTTTGGAGAGTTGTTGGTAAATTGGTTCAAAAATAAGAGTGACCATACTTCACTAATTCAATAGCTAAAAGTGATAAAGAGAGGTCCTAATAAAACCATGAGATATTTCAAAGAACATGGTATATGCTACCACTTATTATGAGGTCTCCTCCAAGCTTTGTTTTTCCCACCTATCTTAAGGCTATTGGTATTAATGTAGCAATAATTTTGAAATCAATGGGAGGATTTACTTTACTTGAGGCATATGAGATAGCCATTGAAGCTGTAAATAGTTTGATACAAGTTGGGAAATTACCATGAAGAGTTTTGATGGCTTTTTCATGTCATAATTTAGTTGAATCCCCAATCATGGTAAAATTTCCCAATACTAATTTCAAACCTAGAACTACTCTCAAGAAGGTGGATGATGATATATATAAGGATGAGATGATTTGATCTTTGTAGGCCTAGCTCAAGCAATCACAAATATATGTAAGTGCTCTATCCAATCCTCAGTACTATCCTCAAAGAGGCTATAGGCCTCCACCCTAATACACTAACCAACGAAGAGGACAAGGTTAACAAAGTTTCAATAGGTATCCCAATGCCTATAATCCTAATTATATTTCATCCACAAAGGCTATTATTCTAGTCCACACTAATCTAGTTCAAGGAGAGGAACATTTAGATCATTGGGGGCCATCTCAAGGTTAGTTTATGCATAATGGTGGAGAAGGTAATCAAGCTTTGGTAGATCAAGAAGGATCTACTCCTTATGTTACATTAGAAGAAGAAAATCTCATGCAAAAATATTTTCAAGGAGAAGGTAGCAGCTAAAGTACTGGTTTTATGAACTACCAAGTAGAAGATGATTATGTGTTAAATCAAAATGAATCAGTTGTAGCTAACATAAGGGATAAAAAGAGGGATTTAGGATATACTCTAGAAACACAAGTGATTCCAAGTGGTGCCTCTCTAAATTCACAAAGTGTAAGTACCAATGTAATAGATCCTACTAGTCACCCTACTCCTCAAAGTTAGAATGTGAACAAGGATGTTAAAACTCCAATACAACAAGTTTAAGCTCCCTCATTACCTTCAAGAATGCAAGACAAGGTGAATAATTCCTTTCTAAACATTATTTATTCTTTAAATAATACCAAGACAAGCATTTGTCTTTGGGAAGTATTGCTATGCCTGGTCAAAAGGAACTTCTACAAGAACAACTCTCAAGCATTCATATAACCCCTCATGTTATAAAACACAATGGTGTAGCCTTACCAACACACATAATTATATTTTATAATCATCCACCAAACCTGAAAATCCTTTATCTTTCTATCTCACACTCATTATGGGAGACAAATTAGTTCACAACTGCATTATGGATAGTGGGCCCAGTACCATGGTTATGCCTAGATTGGTTGCTAATAAATTCAGACTAAAATATGAGCCTCATAACAAGGGTGCGTTGCATCTTGATGGAACTCAAGCTAAGATTTTGGGGTTGGTTAAAGGTTTGAAAGTCTTTCTGCATGATTGTCCAAGTTTCCCCATCCTATAAGACATTGTGGTCATTGATCTTTTAGCTCATTTTAATATTTGCTTGTCAAGAGACTTCATAGCTAAGATTGGAGGGTATGTTACAATTGATTGGTCTTTTCTAGACTTTAAAACAAGATATGGAGCTAAAGTAACTATAAGAACACAACCCTTGGCAAGGTTCCACATTGAACCATATGTGGAGACAAGTTGAAATCAGAATTGTATGATTAGTGAGCAAGAAGAAGGTGCCATTAGTAGTGAAACATATTTTCCCCTTGAAGGTATTTATAACCTATTTCTTGATGAGTATGGTACTAAAACTTATGATCATGATCCCTATGCATTGATAAAAGAAACTTACTTAGGGGTATATTATATGCATGAGAAGAACACCCCTATGCCATCACTCACTAATGAGGATCATGAACTTAAAGGGATATGGGAAATGTTTTTTGATGGATCTAGAAGCAAGGTAGGGGTAGGAGCTGGTGTCATGTTGGTTTCTCCTTCAAATAACTAGTATTATTCTTCATATATATTATAGTTTAGTTTTACTTGCAATGTAGAAGAATATGAAGGCTTGGTTCATAGCCTCTAATGAGAAAAGAGAAAGGGAATTAAAAATTTGAAGGTATATGGAGATAGTGAATTACTTATACATCAAGTGTGAAACAATCTACAACCAATAACTCTTTGATTAAGTCCTACATGCATAGGGTGTGGGATCTAGTTGAGGACTTTGATGCTTTTAATATCCAACCTATAACAAGGGACTCAATTAAACATGCTGATAGGTTAGTTATGATAGGAGCACATTTTGATATAGTTGTTGATGTAAGTAAAGAGGACCAACATCACATCAAGGTCATTTTGAGACCTTTTATTCTAGATAATGAAGTGTCTTGGCAAGTGTTTGAGAATGATAAACACATTTTACACTTCATTCAAATTGAAGCAAAATTTTCTTCAAAGAATCAAAAGAAGCTTCACAATTGATATGAAGAACAAGTTCTCCAGCTAAAGACAAACAAGATTCCAAAAGGGCTAGTTACTTTAGAGAATGTGTTCAATGAAGATGATCAAAGAAGGAAGGAAAGGGTAACCATGTCTATAAAGGAAGAGAACTACAAAAGGATCTTGATTTTTAAGGACAAAATTATAAAAATTGATAAGATATGTTCTCTTTCTAAAAGACAATCCTTCATTGAATTGTGTAAATAATTTCATGATATATTTGCTTGGGAATACAAGGATTTGAAAGGGTTTGATCTAGGTCTAGATCATCACACCATTGAGTTAGCACCTAGAGCTACACTAATTAGGTAAAAGCAAAGGCCCATCAATCCCAAGATAGAGGAACTAATGAAAAAAGAGCTCACCAAATTGATTGAGTCTAGGATTATTTTTCCTATCAAACACTCAACTTGGGTAGCTAACATTGCACCTAATAGAAAGAAGAGTGGAAAGATCTGACTCTGTGTGGACTTTAGGGATATAAATAGAGTTTCACTCAAAGATCATTACCACTACTTTCCATGGAGTAGATTTTGTAAGTGGTTTTAGGTTCTCAACATTTTTCACTACTTGATGGCTATTCAGGTTATAACCAAATATTGGTGTATGAGGAAGATTAGTTCAAGATAGAATTCACCAAAAAATAGGGAACATTTTCATATAGAAATATGCCTTTTATTTTGTCTAATACTAGTGCTACTTTCTAAATATCAATGGGCATGGCCTTTAAAGGTTTGATCAATGAGTTTTTGCTTTTATACCTTGATGATATAACTATTTTTTCCAAGGATGTTAATGACCACATGAAACATCTAAGGCAAGTCTTTGATTAGTGTAGAGAGTTTGGAGTTTCTCTTAATCTAAATAAATGTATTTTTTCTATTCATGAAGGTAAGTTATTGGGTCACATTATGTCAAAACAAGGCTTGTATATTGATCCTAAAAGGATTGAAGCCATTCTGGGCTTGTCTTTGACTCTACACAAGAAAGGTTTACAAAGTATCTTAGGCAAGATCAATTTTTTAAAAAGGTTTATTCTAGGATTTACTACTTTGGTGAAGCTTGTTATAACCATGCTCAAGAACCAAGATTTTACTTGGACAAAGGAAGGTAAGAATAGTTTTGAGGAAATCAAACAAGTAATTGTCCAATCTCCTACTCTCTTGAACCCAAAATTTTCCAAGGATTTCATACTCTATACTTCTGCTAACCTTGACACAATCTTAGTTATGCTTATGCAAAAGAATGATGAGGAAGTTGAACAACCCATTGCATTCTTTAGTCAACGATTGGAAGATTATGAGGTCAAGTACACATTTATTGATAATTAGGCTATAGCTATGATAGGAGGTTTGAAAAATTTCCAAAACATTGTTTCAAATAAAAAGATACATGTTATGGTCTCTCATCCTAGCACTAAAGAGTTACTCCTAAGCAAAGACCTCAATGAGAAGAGAGTTGGGTGGATCACAAAGGTAATGGAGTATGATGTTAATATCAAGGTAAAAAACTTGGTAAGAGGAAAGGGGATGTGTGAACATCTAGCTTTAGATCTTTAAAATACTAAAGTTGAAGAAGTCTTGGTCAATCAAGCTCATCCCAAACTAGCTGGTCACATACCAATTCAAAGTTAGACATAAGACATTATTGATTTATTCCAAAATGGTGATTATCCTAATGGTTTGAATAAGTCAGAAATAAGGTATTTTATATTTCAAGCCATTCCTTATTATCTTGTAGATGGTATTCTCTTTCAGAAGGATATGAATGGTGTGCTACTAAGGTGTGTTGACAATGATCAGTTTGGCATCTTGCTATAAAATTTTCACAATGGTGTAGATGGAGGTAATTTCTCCCCGAAAAAAAAAGCTACAAAGATAATGATTGCTAAAATAGGTATTATTGGCCTAGCCTTTTCAAGGATTGCTAATCTTGGGTTAGGAGGTATCCTCAATGTGCCTTCTTTATAGGCAAATAGAAACTTACAGCTCTTCCATTGAATCTTATCTAGATAGACTAGCCTTTCATGCAATGGGGCCTTGATTTCATTGGTATAATCAACCCTCCATCAAGTGTTGGACATAAATGGATATTGAATTTTATTGACTACTTCACAAGGTGGGTATGGGTTGTTGCATTAAAGGAGGCAAAGGAAAATGCGATCTTGGAATTTTATGAGAGTATCACAACAAGATTTGGGGTCCCCTATAATATCATTTATGATAATGAACTTTTTTTCATGGGTGCTAAAACTTTTGAGTGGCCAAACATGAATGGAGTTTACTTGAGTACCTCATCCAACTATTACCCTCAAGGTAATGGATTGGCTGAGTCTACTAACAATAAGCTCATCAAGATCATCAAAAGGACATTAGAGAAAAATCAAAGAGCATGTCACACCAAGTTGAAGACAATATTATGGGATAATAGGAATACTGATAAGAGATAAATTGGTAAATCTCATTTTATACTTATTTATGGGAGAGAAGATAGGTTGTCTATCTCTCAAGAGCTCCCTACTCTAGGACTTGTACATCAACTGGGACTACTTGAAAATACTCCAATGTAATTCAGATTGATAGGACTAATGCAACTACAAGAAGAAAGGGACAATGCACATAATACCATGGAACACCACTAGATACTTATGAAGAAGTCTTTTGATAAAATATTAAGTACAATATTATTTAAGGAAGGTGACTTGGTTCTGAAATGGGATGAGGATAGAAAAAAATTAGGTAGACATACAAAGTTTGATTCTTTGTGGAGTGGATGTTACATCATTAGAAAGTGCAAGTAAAATAATTCCTTTCAACTAACCAAGATGAATATAGAAGAGTTGCCTATCCTTGTGAATGGTAGACATCTAAGGTTCTACTATTATTCCTTGTAAGTTTGTATTGTAAATAGTAGAATAGGTGTATGTGTTTAGTCTAGTTTTGTTTTGGTTTATTGTTGTGTTCCCTAAGAACTTTGTAGCACATATGTATTTTCTTCATTTTATTTGGTGTGTGTCTTTGCCTATGTGTGTATTTTATAATGTCAATTATCTTGTGGTCAATCTAAGGTCTTTTCATGACAAACTAAGTGCTCATTTTTGTGACTCTATACCCACCAGAAGGATTTAGGCAAATAATTTTAGGCATAGCTGACATACCATACCCAAGATTTGCCAAGAATGTTGGTCAAATTCCACCCCCAGGTTTGTACCTTTCAAATTTGTCCAAGTCTAGTACTTTAATTTTCTTCAGAAGAAATGTTCTTTAACAAAGCCCACAAGAAATGCAAGTCTTTTCCTTTCAAAAATTTCATTGTGGTCTTTTCTAAGACTATACTAAATTCCTTTAGGTTTTTATTTTAAGCCTTTGACAAATTATTTCAAACTTTTTGTCTAAAGCATTTTTTCTTAAGTGTATTTCTTTCAAACATTTCATTTTCAAATTTCTTAAAGGATAAGTCTTCGAGCAGTTACCCTACACATTTTTCTGAAAGATATCTTTTCAAAGCTAAATGTTACTTTAATTTTTTTTTGAAGGGATCATTTCAACTTTCTTGAAGGGTATTTGACTTTTTTTAGGGTACTTTCCAACTTTTATGAAGGGATCATTTTAACTTTCCCGAAGGGCATTTTACTTTTTTTGAAGGGAAATTTTCAAGCAAGATGCCCTTTTCAAAAAGTTTAAAGGGTACCTTTCAAAAAGTCGTTAGGGTACATTTCAAAAATTATAAAGGGTTCTTTTGTAGGAAAATGGACCAAACAAAAATTCTAAAGGGTACTTTGCAACTTTTTTAAAGGGTACCTTGTAGCTAAAATGTTTCTCCATAAAGTTTTGAAGGGTATTTTTTGGGCAAGTATCCTTTCTAGATGGTCCATTTCAAAAAGTCTGAAGGAATTCTTTTGAAAAGATTGTTTGATGAATTATTTGGAAAAAGGGTAAGAAGAAAAATGTCTAGAGAAAAGATCATTTTAGAAAATTTGAAGGACACTTGCAACTCTTTCAAAGGAATTATTATAGAGAAAGTGCCCAAAATAATTTCCCTGAAGGGTATTTTTATAGGGAAGTGTCCTTCATAGTTTTTGTGAAAGGTATCCCTCCATAGAAAAGAGGACCAAACAAAAAACCATAGGAAATGTTTTGGAATATTGTCTGAAGATAACCGTTAGGATTCAAACAAAGATGATGACCCATAAGAAGTCATTTTAAAACTATGGAGAATAGCCATTTATATTTAAAAAGACTTAGTGAGAGCATTTAAGTAGACATGGAGGTACAAATGGTTAAATCCCAAGCATCTAGTTAAGATAACGTAAGTAAAATGGATAGGTTGATGGTTCGAGTCATTGCTTCTACAAAATCAACAACTATAGGTGTTTAGATGATAATGAGTAGTTAGAAAGAGAATTTTATAATTATTATCATGACTTTCATTCCCCTCAATAGTATGATGTGTCAGCTTCTCTATTTTTAGTTTTGAATGCTCATGGATGATTTTTGATAGAAGTATTTCTTGTGCCACTCCTAAAGGTTTTATGTCACTTGTCACCATTTTCATGACTTGTTTTAGACAAGTAAGCCTCCTGGCATGTCATGGCTCACTCATCCATCTCTCTCATATATCTATAACTAAATTTCATATCAATGACACATGTCCTTATGTATCTTTAACTTCTCTTCCCCCCTCTTCCTCAAAGTTATATAAATTGAGCCATTTTGGCCATTGTAAAGCGACCACATTTTTGGTATGGTGAATCCCTCCTGAAATGACATTACACTTCACTTTTGAACATTGAATACAAGACCAATTCTAATTTGTGAAATTATTTCTAAGTATGTGAGTGATGTATAGTAGAGCCAAGTGATAACATCATCCTTACTCCCTTTATCCTTCATGTTTGAACAAAGGTTTTGATGTTAACAAGTCATGTGAAGTGTGTTGAATGTATTAAACTCTCTTTCAAGTATGTAATTGTACTTATGGTGTGAAATTGGCCCCTTAAGTCAAGTATTTTTTTGATTCTTTCAAGCATGTTACCTTCATATTGAAACACTATGTTATTATCTTTCAATGCATGGAATTAGTCTTAGAAAGCATTGTTAATCAGTAGAAGTGTGATAGTTAGTGGGATAAATTCTTGGTGGATCACCTCTTTAGCATAGTTCCCTATTTTATGAAAACTCTTGACTCTTTTCATGAACAAGCATTAGATTAAGTATTAGGTGATAGACACTTAGAGAATAATTTAGGGAGCTAGCCCTTTTCAATCCTAGAGACTCATCTCTCTTACAAGTTCCCACAAACTTAAGGGATGATTCAATGTTGCATCAAATTGAAAAAATTTCATAGAACATCCTAGGGTGCACAATTTAATGACATCATCCACTCAATCTTGTGTATTGTGTGTGATGTGGTGGTTATATTCTTTTAGTCGACAAGTGTGCATGAAAGATGCCTAGTTTTCTCCTATCAAAACCCCCATGAGAAACTACATTTATATATATGACACCTTTATAAGTGCCTTTGGATCAACCTCAAAAATGCTAAATCATTTGAATCAATACACTTTATTCTTTACCATAGCCATCTCTTTCACTATCCATGCTCATTAGCCATCCTTATGCACTTGTGACAGACCAGAACTCATACATTTATTCCCCATCTTAAACTGGTTAGTGTTGAAGCATAGTTTGTTTAACTTTCTAAAGCTTGTAATGTTTGTTGGCACTCCTCATAGTTATGAGATATATGATTATGAATTTAGATATTAATCTTAGCTTGTAATTAATGGTGCTTCAACATCACTCAAATTTTTTCTGCTTGGTTCTTGCACAATTCATGCCCCACATTACACTACACCAATCTCAAAGGGAACACAATTCCTCTCTCTATTCAATAATTCAATTTTTAGATATGTGGGTGTTAAAGGTTTTAATCTAGTATAATTTATTTTCTTTAGCTTTGTTTCAACTTTAGTTCTATTCTCTATGTTTTTGGGAGAAAATTAGCTTGAGGTTTATAACCTAAACTAGTTGGCCTTTTATTGATTTATACCCCTAATTCAACTACCTTCTTAATTGAAAGTGAGTAATGGTGTGGTGGTACCTCAATTTCTTGAAATTCATAAAAACTAATAAAATCCATGAAAATCCACTACCACCTCAAAACATTAAATGTAGATCTTTGTGCCTCCATCATCAACTCAATAAATTCTCCTAATGGTATTTTCAGTGTAGTGACATGTAGTTTAAATGGTCATTTCCAATCTCACTTTGGGTGGATGCTAGCTTGTCCTGACAATCTTCCTCCCAAATTTGTTTACTTTTCATGATATTCACCTTCCTTTTGAAAACTTGGGTGTAATGCCTCACATGCAGATGAATTTGCCTCCATGGTTCCATCTTATCTTTCTGTGGTGCTTTCATTTCAAGCATGCTTTCTTATCTTGGTCATTTTTTCTATGATTTCATCTCTTTCCTTGGCTTGTCCTACCCCATAAAAATCCCTTATGCTATTCCTCCAATGCTTCACACTTTAGGTGTCTTATTCACTTAGCATCCTATGTGCCTCTCTTGCATCTTATGTGCACTAACATCCTGTGTACATCTCTTCATCACTTGGTACTTATATTTCTAATGTTTGGTAAGTTACATATACCTAAAAACTTAGGTGTTTGGCCTTAGGTGCTCTAGAAAGCATCCATTCTTGACTCACCTAACTAGAGTTATGTGTAGAAGTGTTAAAATAGTTCTCTTGTGAGCTTAAAAGTGTCACTTATTTAATCATCACCAACACAACACAAAATAATGTCAAACATAATAAAATATTTATCTTATGCTAAAATTTATTCTGGTTAGCAAAACACAACTAAATTATGAATAGGAAGTCAGTGTCTAATGGCACAAGTGCCATTCTATTTCTTATAAGGCTTCAATTGGTTGTCATTTAAATGATCAAGAAATATTTCACCTGACAACATGAGTAACTTACATGTTCTAATTTATAATATAATGTGGATGACATATGGGTCCATCCACTAATTTATAGCTTTACTAGGTGTTTGAGGTACTTAGATTCATAACACAAGATGAATGCTCCTTCAGTTAGTATGTTGTGCTTAATATGTTTGTCATGCCATAACTTATAGCACACCTTCTCTATCTGTTGGCTCCACCTTGTTTGAGAGTGTACTTCATCCAAGCACTCCAAGTCCTCTAGTCTCACACTTAATGATTCTTACTCATCCAAATGACCAATTTGTTTAATGTACAAAGATGACACCAAAAAATCCATCAATATAATCACTCAACACCAATACTAGTTGAAATGGTGTAGATTTATTTAGGTTCTTTTAGGTTATGTGGTATGCCCATAATACTGTTAATACTTGATCATCCTAGTGTGACCAATGTCACATATCTTCATGATGCACATTCCTAGTATCTTATTGAATACCTCAGAAGTTTCATTCACTTATGGATGATAAGGGGTGGCCTTATGGTGTGCCACCATGTATTCTATCAGTAAGATCTACACAGTTTCATTGATGAAGTGTGTGCCCCTATCACTAGTCAATCTAAATGGGCACCCACAGTGACTTATGATGTTTTGCCATATGAAATGTTTATCTATAATGGCTATGAATTTTGTGGTTAGTACTAACTTGGCCCACTTGGTGAAATAGTTGGTGGCTACTAGAATATATCTTGCACCTATATGCCTTACTACAGGAGTGATTCACCTGATAAAATTAACAACCCATTTTTTGAATGGTACCTAGGAAAGAATGGGGATGAGAGAAATCTCATCCCAATGGTTGGAATTCCTTATGCACTATCATATGTCACATGTCTTGGCACAATACTTTGCATCTTAGAACATACTTAACCACCATAAGCTTGATTGCAACACCTTGCATGCCATTATATCTCTAATATAATGACTACCTGCTATCCCCTTATGCACCTCACATAGGATGGAGTACCTTTCATGTTCTAAGACACATCAATATAGGACTTCATCTTAGCCTAGTTTATATATTTCTCCACTAATGTGATGAAAAGGGGTGGTGTTAACTATGAGCTATTTATTTTCTTTGGTTATCATTATCTGGGGCATAAACCTAGATGTTAATAAAGTAGATATCTCTTCTAAGTTCTCATGGATGTGTTAGAATTTATAGAGTTTTAAATCTAACATGTCATCTTCAATAGGCACTACAATATCATTAGAGTTGATGTAGGACAAATGGTTTGGGCCTGAGTCTTTTTTCTAAGCTTAATGACAACTAAGAACTATAATTATTGAAATAGAACTATCCATCTATAAATGCACACATGGAGAATGGGATTATTTATGAGGCACTTAAGTTACTCATGTTCTATAAAGAATATGAATGGCATTGCCAATAAGTATTACCTAAATTTTTATAGGGCATAGACTATGACCAGTGCCTCATGTTTAGTTGTTATATAGTTTTTCTCTACTTGGGTCAATTTTTTGCTTGTGAAGGAGATGGGATGATCCATTTTGCCTTCATTAAGTTGTATCAGAATGGTGCCAATTATAAATCTAGATGCATCAACATGGAATTGGAATGGGGTTGTATCGTTAGGAAATTATAGAATAGGTGTGCTAGCCAAATTTAGTTTTAGAGTTTTAAAGGCATCCTTTTGCATTGCACCTAAATTAAATGGGCCATCTTTGTGCAAGAGCTCCTCTAGTAGCACTATAATATTTTGATAGATCCTTTTGGAATTTATATAATAAACATAATGTATAAGAAAGACACAAACATCTCTCTATGTGTAAGGAGTTTGGAACTGAATGATTATTATAATCTTTGTAGGATTGATGAGTAGACAATATTTATAGATGATGTGCTTGAGAAAGGTGTCATAAAGACACACTTATTAAGGTTTAAATATGTCTATAACTATCAAAACCTCTAAAACATGAGGCACAATTTTTCATAATGGTATTTCATGAACCCATATATATTCCAATAATTAAGGTACACCTGGAGGAACTTATGAATAAAATCCTTAAATGTGGTGATGATTAGTACGGAGAATATGGTTGGCACATTCTTGAGCCCAAAGTGCATCACATTATAGGAAAAACAACCCAATTATCATAAAGGTTATTTTGTTCCTATCCTCCTCTTATTTTTGGACTTGATGGTATCTTGAGAAACTATTAGTGAAAGTATAGATTTTACAGCCTAGAATGCCATCCAAAAATTCATTAGTGAATGGAGTCAAGAAGGTTTCAAAGATACAAGTAGAATTTAATAGTTGATAATCAATGTAAATTCAGATGCATCCATCCTTATTAATGATAATAACCATGGGGCTCACCCATTATAACTATTTCATTGGGTATATCACTCTTATAACTAGCATATCATTAATCTCCTTGTTGACCTTAGTACAGAGATTAGGGTTCATTATATAGGGGTGCTTCTTAACAGGTCACATGCCATCCACTAGATTTATGCTCATTTTTTCAAGGGATGTGTGGGTTTTCTTCATGTCTTGATAATTTCATGGAAACAAATATTGAAACTCCTTTAGCAGATCCATAATTCACACTAGCTCTATGTCAAAACAATATGTACCCAGATTGACCACCTTTGGTTCTCCCTTTGAGATAATGTCTAATTGGGTGGTTTTGAGTGGCACGTAGTAGATCTCATTTCTCTCTTGATGTGTATCCTTGAATTTCCTACTCCCATCATTTGTTCTGATGTGGATATTAGGATGGTCTTCTTCATCAAGGGCACTATCATCCATTTAACACATGAGCTTCCTCTTTCCTTTTAAGGACATCCAATTGCATGTTTTACAAATATATGTATCTTCATCACTCAAGTTAATATTGAGTTCCTAATCCTTAAATAAATTTGGGAGTGTTAGTCTTTTCTCTGCAAACATATCTTGTAGGCATTCCTCTAATATTTGTGTCCTCAAGCATTACCTTAAAAACACTTTTAATGGATCAATCAATCCTAAGTTATTTGAGGAAAAGGAGAAGGTGTGTAAAAAATTCTCCTTCAGGACATCTAAATTGGCTATCTCATAACACAATTCATTAAAAAAACACCAAGCTCATGCCCACATCTTCAAGGTTATATATAAGGTGTGCACCCATAAGTTCAATGGGGCATTTATGCCATAGTCAATCCATGTTTCTTTGCATAGGTGTATGTATGTTATTGGGTCTTAATCAATAGAGTATGGAGAAATGTCCAAATCCTCATTGATTTTTCTAAATCTAGAGTATATGGTTGCTCTTACATCTTACCAAGTTGGCAAGCTAGGCCTTCACACTACCCACCAATGAGTAGTAGTGCTTCTAAAAGTATACACTAGTGTACCCATCCCATCTACCTCCTTTGGGATGCATGATTCAAGGTCACATATGTATTCTTCTATAGGATTTCTCCCCTCATATCTTGGGAGAATGACAAGTTTACCTTTGCTTAATAAAAATTCTCTCTTACCCTTATTTATGTTACAATATACCCATATCTTCAAAGTGAGATCAATCTAAACCCATCTAGTCCTCAAAAGTTTTTTCACCTTCATGCTCATTAAGTGGAACCTCTAACCAGTCATCTCATAAAATTATTTGACCTATTGATTGCAAGTAATGTTAGTTGTGTCTAAGACTAACTATCCATATTATAAAGAAATCAATCTTTGGTCATTAGCATTGAGAGTCTCGATTCCTTGTATTGTGATGTTATAGATATGGTTAATATCATCCTACAAATCAACACTTTATACATAAGGGGGCCCTTAGTCACCTGAGATGAGGATCACTACGCTCTCCTTAACATTTTCAAAGGTCATATAACACTTATTGATGTACATATCAACATTATTCATGTAGCACCATGGCCTTCTTAGGAGCACTGGATAATTATCTTGCTCAGCCAACTCAAATACTTTAAAGTCATCATATAACTCAGTTCTAATGATATCTACAATGTCACTTTTTAGAATCTTTATTGGTTACATCCTAGATTTTTTGGCCATGAAAGTTATGTGAGGGGAAGGCCTCAAGGCTTACCTACCCATCTTATCCCATGTATTATTTATCAATATATTAACCTTGATGCTTATGTCCACAAGGAGCTCACATACATACCATCCATCAATGGTGGAATTCATTAGGAGTTCTTGATCATACTCAACATTCTATCTATGCCTAACTTCTTACATCCTTTCCATGCATGGTGAAACAACTTCAACTAGATTCTACATGGCATGCTCTAAAAGCAAGTTATTCAATAGGGACAACATTGCCTCTATTTATTGGAGGTGTAAGATATTTTTTAGCTCTTGTACCTTAGCCTCTTGACCATCTTACTTCTTGTGAAAGGTGTAAACTTTCACCTCTAGGTATCAAACTAGTTTTATCTCTCTTTGTAAATTTTGAATCACACTCATAGTTTGTTTCAATGCATCTTTTTAGTGTGCAAGGTCTAGATAAGGTGAAACTTTGGGTTCACACCTCATTATGCACTTAGTGTGGATCAATTCCCCATATTATAGGTGTAACTCTAGTACTAGTAGCTAAGTGGTAAATCCACTACAAGTAATTTCTTGCATTTTGATTGGCTCTATGTAGGTTGGTTGCAACTTTAGAGTATACTTATCCACTTTAGGCTCATGCCTAATCATTACTATGCCCTTTTATGCACCAGGCCTACCTTGGGTCAATTTTTTGTATAAGTCAAGACCTTCCTCTATCTTATGTGTTCCTCAACAATACCCACACATTAGATATGTAGGGAAGTCATGATGATAGTGCTTGGTTGAACCACATTTATAACATGATCATGGTAGGAATCTTCCTCCACCACATCCTCCACCTTACCCTTTGTTACCTCTTTGTATTCCATAACCTACATTATATTATCCATAACCTTCATTACCTTGATTAGCTTGCCCCCTCATTTTTGTAGTGGCCTATCATGCACCTCTTTCCTTGTTCTCATGCATCTCATCAATCACATGATAGTCATTTGTGATATGAGTGTAAGCATCACATAATCAAGAATAAATGGTTATGTTAAATTGATTGGTGCATTGTAAAAAAGGGCAGATATGAACATCATGTACCTCATGACAAACCTCATAGCTTTGAAGCAATGTACAAACATTCCTTTGAGGGTAGTTTTTCCTACTATGGCCTTCTATTTCACAATTGGTACACCATAACTTACCTCAATCATATTTTGATGAACTAGCAATAAGTTTTTGGAGTTGGTTGGCCATGGATGTAATTTGTGCCTCCATGAATGGCTGATCCCAGTGTCAAAATTTTTGACTACATCAACTCTGAGTGTGGATTTAAGCACTTCATAAAGGTCATTGAATGTATTCATGGAAATCACTCTTCTGAATGGTACTGTCAATGCCCCAATAAACCATTACACATGTTAGGATGGGTGAATATCATAAGGAGGTTTAGAAAGAAGAGCTTTGAATCTGGCATTATATAGGTACATGCTTTCTGATAGTCTTTGGTTAATTTTCTTGAGCATGGTGATGCTCTATTGTTCAAACTTAAGTATATCAAATTATTTCAATAATGCTTCCTTTAAAGTGTCATAATCAACCATAGATTGATTAGGATCAAACTTATTATACCAAGTATAGGCATGATCAAGTAGAGTTATGGAAAACTGGGTTACCTTATGATTAGATTGGGTTATAACTTTAGAATGATATTATAGTTCACATTTTAGCACATGCACGGTATTTCCATCTCATATTATATTTATGGGGGGGGTAGCTGGTATCTGAGGCATTTTACCCCTAGTACTTATCTTGGTGGTGGCTCTCCAATGATTCTAGCCACTAGGTTAGGCATTGGTCGTATAATTATTTCTAGAGTAAAATATGATGAAGGCACTGTGATACTAACTTGTGGTTCTGGGATGCTTCCTATGGTCTATTGACCAGTGTGCATAATTGACATTGGTTGAACTAGAATGCCTATACTTATCTTTTGTGTTGTTGAACTAGAACCTAAATTTCTAGAGGTATCCTCACTTAAATTTTCATAAGGAATAACTTGTTTAATCAAAAAATTATAGTCCAAGTTTACAAAATGGTCAAAGTTGATGAGGATAATAAGATCAGCTATTACTCTCCTTTCTTCATGTGGGGGATTTAGTACATGAGCTAGTGTTGTAGGTTCAATTGGGGTAGGTAATTCTAGTGCATCTTCAATGGTAAAATTATGTAGGGACCCAGTGCATTCTTCACCCATCAATAGTTGAGCTCAATATATGGCTTCATTATTCCTCTCCTTACACTAATACAATTCAATAAATCCTTCCCATGCCCTTCTTGTTGAGTTATGGAGCTAAAGGCTTCACTAATGATCTAATGTGGAGGTTATTAGGCTTACACAGTAACTGACATTGGTCAGAACCAACCGACATCGGTTAGGGGTCGATCGGCAATGCCGACATTAGTTAGGGATCAGCTAGCATTGGTCATCTTCAAACCGACATCGACTTCTGTGTGTTCCTAGAATTGTTATTTTTAGACACCGACTTCTATGCATTTCTATTTTTAGGAGAACAATTAGTTTGCATGTAAAGACTAAAATTAGTCTTGAGTCTATTTTTTTAATTATTGTTTGCTTTCAATTCTATTTAAGAGACCCATGGGGAAGTATTGTAATTTGAACAATTCAGTAATTGAGTTGGTTGTAATTGATTAAGAGAGAGAGAGAGAGAGAAATCTTGAGGGAAAATTACTGTACATCTATGAGGTGTGAGGAGAGAGAGAGATTTCTTCATTGTATTTCCTTCTGGAAGAGTTTAATATAGATTGGTTATTTCTTGTATCTCTTATTATTTGTTGTTTCTGATTTCTAGTTACTTATTACTTCTGGTTTCAATTCTGTGTTTAGTTTCTTATACAAAAGTAATCAATTGTACTCTAAGATCCTAACAACTGGTATCAGAGCATATTAGTGTTTGTTGATTACAAAATTCACTTACAGGGGTTTCTGATTGAGTGGGAGCAAAGCAATGGCAGAAGAAAGTAAACTAAGAATGGAGAAATTTAATGGCAAGAATTATCAATTATGGAGGATGTAGATTGAAGATTATCTGTATCAAAAAGATCTGTATTTACCATTGGGTGGGGTTTCAAGGAAGCCCATAGATACGGAAGATGAAGAATGGAATGTTCTTGATAGAAAGGCTCTTGGATCTATAAGGTTGAGCCTGACAGCTTCTGTGTTTTCCAACTTATCATAGGCAAAGACAATGATAGAGTTAATGGATACTTTGGCAAATTTATATGAAAAACCCTCAGCTTTGAATAAGGTATATCTTATATAGCAATTATTTAATTTGCAAATGCAGGAAGGTGGATCTATATCTAGTCATCTTAATGATTTCCATATAATAGTAAATCAATTAAATTTAGTCAAAATAGTTTTTGATGATAAAATTAAGGCTCTCTTAATCTTATGATCTTTACCTAAAAGTTGGCATAGTTTGGTAGTGGTGGTTAGTAATACTGCATGTACTTCAAATATCTTGAAAGTTGATGATGTTGTTAATGTAATCTTGAATGAAGAAATTTGCAAAAAAATCACAGGGGAAACATCAGGTAATGCTTTAAGTGTTGAAAGTAGGGGAAGGCAAAGAGAGAAGGGAAAGCAAGGGAAATCAAGGTCAAAGATGGGAAGTAGATCCAAATCCAGAAATGGAAGGATAACCTGCTAGAATTATGGAAAGAAAGGGCATGCAAAGAAAGATTGTTGGTTGAAGGATAACAAAGAAAATCAACATGAAGGTAATAAAGAAGTAAAAATTATAGGTATTGTTGCATAGGATGCTCTTATATTTTCTTTGAATAATAAAATAGAATCATGGTTTTTAGATTCTGGTGCCTCTTTCCATGCAACCCCAAATAGAGATTTTTTCAATGATTATGTCCATGGAGATTTTGGAAAAGTTTATTTAGGGGATGATGAGCCTTGTAAAATTGTTGGCAAAGGAAAAGTGTAGCTGAAATTGCAAAATGGCAACACATGGGTGTTGAAGGATGTCATGCATGTTCCCATCTTGAAGAGGAATCTGATTTCTATAGGAAAATTGGGTGATGAGGGTTGCATAGTAACTCTCACAGCTAAATCTTGGAAAGTTTCCAAGGGTGCACTTTTATTAGCAAAAGGTAAGAGAGTAGGTACACTTTATCTATCTACTTATATTACTAATTATTATTCTTCTATTTTATCTACTTCAAAGTTGTGGCATTGTAGGCTTGGTCACATGAGTGAAAAGCATAGATCTAAATTTTTGTGAGCATTGTATTTTTTGAAAATAGAAGAAAGTGAGGTTTCTCAAAACTAGGTCAACAAAGAAGAAGCACAAGTTGGAGCTTATTCACACAGATGTGTGGGGACCAGCTTAGGTAGCTTCTATTGGAGGATTACAGTATTATGTTTCTTTCATTGATGATGCTACAAGAAAGGTATGGGTTTATTGCATAAAGAGGAAATATGATGTTTTTGACATATTTAAGAAATGGAAAGCTTTGGTTGAGAATGAAACAGGTTTGAGATTGAAGTGCCTTAGATCTGACAATGGTGGTGAGTACTATAGTAATAAATTCAATAATTACTATTCTATGAGTGGAATACATAGGGAAAGGATGGTTCCAAGGACACCTCAACAAAATGGAGTTGTTGAAAGGATGAATAGAATAATAATGGAGTGTGCATGGAGTATGAGGTTGCATGTTGGTTTGCCCTTACAGTTTTGGGTAGAAGCTGTAGATACTGCAATTTACCTGATTGATAGAGGACCTTCTACTGCACTAAATGGTGGAATTCTAGAAGAGGCTTGGATAGGTTAAAAAGGTAGATCTTTTATTTCTTAGAGTTTTTGGTTTTGAAGCTTTTGTGCACATTGATAAAGAAAATAGAAAGAAGCTAGATGCTAAATCTATGTGGTGCACTTTCATTGGTTATGGTTTTGGAGATTTTGGATTCTTGTTGTGGAATTTAGAAACTAACAAAATTATTAGAAGCTGTGATGTATTTTTCAATGAGAAGGTGATGTATAGTGATCAGCTCAAGAGGCTAAATAATTCTGAGCAGGGCAATTTTGATTTGGAAGAGGTTATGATCCAAAATGAGCTCGCGGGTAAAAATCATCACTCACAAAAAACATAGAGATCAACGTCAATCAGGTGGAAATTGACATCAGTCAGGTGAAAATCAACATCGGTCAGGTAGAAATCAGCATCGATCAGGTGGAATTGACATCGGTCAGGTGCAGACTGACATTGATCAGAGATGACTGGGATTGATCACTATCAGAAGAAAATTTGGGCGGACAACAAGCTATAAATGAGTCTCAAACAGCCATAAGGAGGTCTAAAAGGGTAAGTAAACCTCCAATTCATTATTCCCCTTCTTTATACTACTTGTTGCTCACTGATGGTGGAGAACCAAAAAGTTTTGATGAGGCAATGTAGGTAGAATATAGAAAACAGTGGGAGCATGGCATGAATGTGGAAATTGATTCTTTGGAAGAGAACCATACGTGGGATTTGGTTGAGTTGCCAGCTAGAACGAAAGCACTAAAAAACAAATGGGTATACATGTTAAAGGAAGGAGAGAATGGACAAATGAGACATAAGGCTAGGTTGGTAGTAAAGGGATTTACACAGAAACTAGGTATTGATTTTGGTGAATTTTTTTCTCCTATAGTAAAGATGACTTCTATTCAGACTATGTTGTCTTTAGTTGCTATTGAGGATTTGCATCTTGAGCAGCTTGATGTTAAGACAACATTTCTTCATGGAGATTTGGATGAAGAGATATATTTGGATCAACTGAAAGGTTTTGAGGTCAAAGGTAAGGAGAAACTTGTGTACAGGTTGAAGAAAAGCTTATATGGTCTTAAGCAAGCTCCAAGACAATGGTATTTGAGGTTTGACAAGTTTATGACAGAGCATGGCTTTAGTAAATGTCAATCTAACCATTGTGTTTATTTTAATAGATTGGATAATGTTAGTTATATTATCCTATTACTGTATGTAGATGATATGCTTATTGCAGGTTCACACATGCAAGAAATTTTTGAGCTTAAGGTAAAATTAGCTCACACATTTGCCATGAAGGATTTAGGAGCAGCAAAGAAAATCCTTGGCATGAGTATTAAGAGAGATAGGAAAAATCATAGTTTGATTTTGTCTCAAGAGGATTATGTGAATAAGGTGTTGGAGAGGTTCAATATGCAGGATGCGAAATTGGTAAGCACACCTATGGCTGGACACTTCAAGTTGAGCAAAAAATAGTGTCCTAAATCACATGATGAGGTTGAGTACATGAGTAGAGTTCCATATGATTCAGTAGTTGGGAGCTTGATGTATGCAATGGTATGTACTAGACCAGATATTGCCCAAGCAGTGGGAGTTGTTAGCAAGTTTATGGCCCATCCAAGAAAGGAACATTAGAAAGTAGTTCAGTGGATTCTCAGATATCTGAGAGGGACTAGCAGTAGGCATTTATGCTATGGAGGGTCAAACACTTCTCTACATGGGTATGTAGATTCAGATATGGTAAGTGACTTGGATGGTAGGAGAAGCACCATAGGATATGTGTTCACTATTGGTGGAATGGTGGTTAGCTAGATTTTAAAGTTGTAAAAGGTTGTTGCCTTGCCTACTATAGAGGCATAATACATTACAATCATAGAGGCTAGCAAGGAAATGAATTTGATGACTTAGTTCATAGAAGAGTTGGGAAAGGAGAAAGAGACTTGTAGATTGTACAGTGATAGTCAAAGTACAATTCTTTTGGCAAAGAATTCAGCCTTTCATTCAAGAACCAAACATATACAGCTTAGGTACCACTTCATTAGACAGGTATTGGAGGATGGACAGTTGAAGCTGGAAAAGATTCATATGGATAAGAACCCTACTGATATGTTAACAAAGTTGATAACAAAGGAGAAGTTGAATCTTCATTCAACTTTTGTTGGTCTTCAAGGTTAAACTTGAAGATGGAGAAACAAGCTAGAGATGTTTAGAGGATGTTGATGTACAGGTACAGGTGCAACTGTTTATCTCCAAGTGGGAGATTTTTGAGTTGTGGAGCTAAGAGAGTCACTAATGAGCTAATGTGGAGGTTGTTGGGCTTACACAGTAATTGACATCCGTCATAACCAAGTGACATTGGTTAGGGGTCGATCGACATCACCGACATCGATTAGGGATCGGCCGACATTGGTCATCTTTAGACCAACACCGACTTTTGTGTGTTCCCAAAATTGTTATTTTTAGATGCTGACTTTTGTGCATTTCTATTTTTAGGAGAACAGTTAGTTTGTATGTAAAGACTAAAATTAGTCTTGAGTCTATTTTTCTAATTATTGTTTGCTTTCAATTCTATTTAAGAGACCCATGGGGCAGTATTGTAATTTGAACAATTTAGTAATTGAGTTGGTTGTAATTGATTGAGAGAGAGAGAGAACTCTTCAGGGAAAATTACTGTACATCTACAAGGTGTGAGGAGAGAGAGATTTCTTTATTGTATTTCCTTCTGGAAGAGTTAATATAGATTGGTTGTTTCTTGTATCTCTTATTATTTGCTATTTTTGATTTCTAGTTATTACTTCTGGTTTCAATTTCATGTTTAGTTGCTTGTACAAAAGTAATCAATTGTACTCTAAGATCCTAACACTTCCCACTCACTACAAGTTCTCTTGGCCCTTTCAAGTTCCATATATTCCATCAATTTGTGCCTTCTCTTGTTAGACATCTATCTCTTGAGCTCTTAGGTGTCAATTTTCCCATCCCCTCCATTGTGATTTACCTATACAACCCCTCCTTCCTTTTTGTGTTACTCATATGCAAAATGAATTTAGCCTTACATTATCATAGTTTTAAATCCATAATCCATAATCAGTTTCTTAAGTTTTACACTAAAAGTTTTCACAAATGTGCCTTTAAGCTCATGCAAAAATTGATATTCTGCTTCCTTAGGGTAGGAGTATGTCGACACTACAAACTTAATCATGTAACTATTCAATAATCATTTCCACCATTTATCTATATCTCTAGTCCAAGTGGCATCTAGGTTTTTAAGATTTTATAAGTACTCCATCTACTCAAGGTGATATCCATAACTTTGTCTTTTATGGGTCTCATAAGCAACTAACCATTGATACACATGCTCAGGTAGTTCACAGAAAAAGACCTCATACAAAGCATCATATAGGTTGTTATAAACCTAATTTCTTAGCTTTTGTCCTTTACAAGATGGATGTTTTAGCATAAAACTTTCTTCCACCTATTTTATCTAGCACTCAATATTATTAAAGGAGATTCAGAGCATTGTTATATTGCACCATTCTAGCAAAAAAATTCAAAATAGGTCTTGACAATGGAACCAAAATTTTGTAGTTTAATTTGGGGGTTTTAATTCATTCACTTATGTTAGGCACTTATCTGGATATGCAAGTCAGTTCTAGACTTATTACAACTAGGCAAAAACCTAGACTAATCTCATAGTGATCAATATTTATCACTTGAATACACTAGTATCAATTCACATAAGGTGAAAGAATTATACACTCACCCAAATCATATTAGAGAAAGAATTGGGGCCCACATTGGGCTAGTTGTGCCATGTCACAACTAATTATTCATAGGACTTGGTCATTGTAGTAACGATATTGGTAGGTTCATTGGTGTAATTCATTCTAGGTGGATTCTAACTATTTGTAGGTGTAAATCCTATTTTGGGAACGCTTTCTACCCATAGGGGTGAAAACCTATATTGGGATGGTTTTAGGATCTCAAGGGTACAAGCCTTTGTGTTACTAAGATAAGCATCATTCAAGCACTTTTATAGGGCAACAGGATTGCTTTATAACAAGGCTCATGCTTAGCTAGCACTCTCAATAAGGGAAACAAAGTTTGGGCACATGACTTTTCCTATACTTGGGCTAATTCAAATTTTCTATAGACATCATCACTTACACAGGGGTGCCATTAACAATTTACATTAAAATCTTGATGTAACTTAGTGTTCATTTATTAAAAGTAACCATTATAATTATTGTAAACCTTGTGAAATCAATTCAAAATCAAAAAAAATAACTATAACTATGTAATCTAGACCAATAATCATTTAATTACAATGCCATTCTTTATTAAATAAGATTCAAAGAAAAAGAGTACATATCAATAGAATAAAGCCCATGCTCATCTAAAACTACTAATGACCTAGAGGCTCACAGGTGAGCTTGGGCACTACAATGTGGATCCGCAAAGGTATCCATGATAAAAATTATACCAATGGTGTCCATAAATAGATATCCTAAGTTAATTATATAGAGATTCACTACCTCAATTTTCATCCCTTACTAATTGGACTGTGCTCATATTTATAACACTTAGGAGCATCTTCATGCTAGGGTGGAAGGTGCATACTAGAACTGAGCTAGAGCCTTGGTTGGTCATTCCATCTTATCCTTCACCTTGCACCCTTTGCATTGTGATCTCCTTTTATAGCTTACTCAAAAATATTCGCTCAAAAACTAGGTGCCAAGTAATCACCTTCTAGCTAACACTAGGTTTGTGATGATTCCTCTATTTAGAATAAAAGGTACCAAAAAAAATCATACCAAATGATTGCCTCATGTTGAGATAGATACTAATTTGGCATAGATCCATACTTAGATGATTAGGGGCCTAACAATGCAAGCATCATTCAACTCATGGTAATATTCACATACCCTAATCTCATATGTTTCTTAAGTTACACAACCATAAGACTAATCCAATCTACTTTTTATATCAAATAAATGATACCTACTTCCCACATACAATCCAGATCAACCTTCACCTTTAAATTCATGTTGGGATTCAATCTATATAGGCACTTCGTGATAGGTCATACACACTCTTTGAGTTCAATGTGCATCTCCCCCAATGATAGATCTACCTCTTTCACCTCTATAAATTTAGTGGGAAAAACATCTTGATAGTCCATCAATAATTGCAACCCTTCTAAAATTCCATTCTAAGTCTATTAATATCCTAAAGTTGTAAGCTTTAGCACAGACTCTATTCCAATATTCTCAAAAAATTTCTTTAGTGGATCATGGTATATCTTATTAGATTAACTAGGAATTGATCATTATAGAGGCCTTTGTCCTTCCTATTCTGAAATACTAAAATTTTACAACTCTTAGTTTTTTTTGTGATTTGAAATTTTAGTGGCTTAGCTTTTTTTTCTAGTTCAAAGAAGCCATTCAAGTCTTGATCCTCATCACTATTAGTGGACTCTATCAATTCATCTTGAATCTTATTACAAGATTGTATAGTTTATTCCTTATTTTTATAAACTTTATAATTATATATAAATATATTTAAATCATGATATTATTATTGATGTGATGATGAATCTATCATAGTACTTAGGTCTTTCACTCACCCATGACATATAAACATTCTCAATTTTTGTAAAGCAATATGTACTTGAGTATTTTCATCTTAAAAAACAAATGTTTGAATAAATTTTCATTGAATTTACACCCAATGCTTATTTTATCACATGTGATTTTAATGTATATACCAAGTAGTAATAAGAGGTGCCAAAGTGTGTCTGAAAACATGCACCCAATACTTAGCCACACCTTGCATAGACCATATGTCTACCTAACTATGCACATGCAATTACAGACACTATCATTCTTAAAATAATAGCCAATAAACCCTAACAGTTATTGGTATCTAAAAATATTCTTGCATCAATTTTCATGCCTCATCTTAAGATAATTGAGCTTTCTTATAAACTACCCACTAGGTCATAATAGTTCTCTTCAAAGCATAATTGAGCACACTTACTCTCTAGTCCATATGAGGTAATGATGTTTTAATTAAAAAATGAACTAATTAAGATCCTCAGTTGTGAAGTATTATTATATTTATTATTCAATGACAAACACCATTCACATAAGACACACCTCATGATGTCCCCATACCCAATTTATCATATGTGCATCTAAATCACCACTTACCAAATATTTCACTTCCAAAGGTAAAATACCCTCTAGAGTAAAGTGTATGTAATCCATAGTTATTATATCTATATTATATAAGAAATATACATTAGACTAATTTGGTGATTTCATAGAGGTTTACCTATATTATTTAATCTAAAATGGGTGTGCAAGTGACTTTATTATAACCAGTCTATACACAAACTATTCAACTAGTTGTGATTGTACTTGATGTTCTAGTTGAGGATTAAAGAACTAGTATTACATATCTCATAGAGTATTTTATTCATTATCTAAATTAACCTTGAACCATTTTTTATCCTCATAAATGTAAGGTGACTCTATATAAATAAGAATAACATATGGTTTATGTTCATAAACATATCTATACATACATATAATTTTGTAATCACCTAAAAATGACACTTGAGTGCTAAGAGTACTAATGGAGACCACCCATCCCTATCTTATCCCTAAAACTATCTTAGGGCCTATTTTAGACACTTATCTATCTTTTTTTGTGGGTCACACACATCTAAACATCCCTAAAGTAGTTCCAAACCTTCATTTTAGCATCCTATCCCATAGTGCCTCAGGAATGCCACTTAGACACTAGTGCCATAATAGGGATAGTAATGCTCCATGGTGCTAGTGTCTAAATTTTGGTGTTATTATCCATTTCCCTCATTTTTATACCAATGAATATATTTTCAAATGATCAACCCCCTAGGCTTGACCTAGACCTCTTTTAAAACCCACACAAGCACTAGAATATTATATATACATGACTTTTATCCCTCTAACCATTAGATGGATATCAAATGAAAATTACACAAATAAACTCAAAATCAGTTGTGCATAATCAAGGTTATCAATCCCTATTCTACCCTACTTCTACATATGACCATCTATTACATTCCTAAGCTTATCTTACTTAGGTTTCTAGTCTCAAGAACATTCAAAGCACTCAATCTATCATTCATATTAGCTTCACTTGTACTTGGACCAAAACTTAGGTGGGCAGAACTACATCAATCTTAATCCCTCTTCAAAGTATTGGTATGTATGAAAATATCATCATAGTAGGGTGTTGAGGATGTCTAGCCTACCCCACTAATAAACACAATTTAATACTTATGTCAAATAGATGGCCTAACAACATGGAGGTTTAGGGTTTATACATAAATTCAGTCAAAATAGGTCATATGCAAAAATATAGAACTTGTGTGAACAAGAACAAGATTTGTAGACCCAAACATAGGTGCATTTTGAACTTGAAATAATTCTACATAGAGGACACTACTATCAATATAGGGACACTAACACCACATGGTGATACTATCCAATTAGGGCACTACTATCCAAGAAGGATTTTAACACCTAGATCCTATTTTTGACACTCAGATTAGCCTCAATCTCAGTTTAAAACCTCTAAATCTCCCATGTTAGTCATTTCCTAGATAAGTACTTGTTTACATTATTTATTATTATTTTTAGAAAAGTCAAATTAAGTCAATTATGTTACAAATAAGTGGTTGTATTTATTACATATTTCTACCCTAATTTACTATACTCAGCCCCTTTAACAACATAGGATTTTCAATACTAATTCCTAAAAAGTTAAAACACATTGTTTCCCTCCTTGACATGTTTCATCCATAAAACATAATAATAAACCAAATAATGAGTGTGTTTCAAATAATTGCACACTTATCTCCATGATTGATCATCTAACCATCCATATTTTATCTTGGTATGTGATAGACATCGAACCTTGTTTCTAAATTCCCTTATCCTACTTTGATTTCATTCATGATCATAACTATACCTTATTAGTGTCCATGCATAATGATTCCTCCTTTTATTCCATGTTCCATATTTCATTATGCTAATATGATTCCATGTTTCATAGTCTATTGTGTTACTCTGATTCCATGCATGACCATAGTAGTTATTGTGTGGCCTCTATCCATAGTCATAGTGATTTCTCCATTGATACCATGTCCTATAGTTTATTGTACTATTATTATTTAAAACAAGATCATAGTAGTTTTTCTTTCACTTCAATGCATAACCAAAGTGATTGCTGTTATTATTATCTTTGACATGCATCCATTATTATTTATTCTCATGATTATTTGGGTGTATATATGTCCCAAACTTATTATTATGACCTTATATAATTTTTTTATACCTCATCCACCTTTTAATTTGGTGGTTCCTTTGTATCTTGAGTAGATGAATTGTTCTTATGTGCTTGTATCATTTCTTCATCTATGTATTAATTTGAATCTTCCCCATGCTCATCTTCACCAACTTCAATCTAATATCCATAATCTACCTTGATAGTTATTTATGTATTTCCAGCTATGATACCTATAAAGCAACCTTCCTTTTTTTGTATCAAAACTTCATGAAATGCTTTTGCACATTAAGATTAATTGTTCCCAATGTCTATAACCAAGGATCACCATTCATATTAAAATCATAAACATTTGAATGAAAAGCATATTTTTCCATAGTGAGTTTCAAATCTTCAAAAACCTTACCATCCATTTGAACTTCCTTGATGTTTTTTTTCTTGAACATGTAGATTTTTAATAACATAAATATTGATGAAGTTATACTTACTACTAGGGTTTAAGGACACAATGTCTTTGTTCTATTGAATTCATTTAAGAAATTGAAAAATTGACTCTAATTTATTTGGTGCAAAATTATTTTAATCCTGACCATCCAATCCTTCTTCCTCTTCGATGTCCTCTACCTCTCTTTCTATACCATTTTTAGCCTCCTCATCATCAAAATTATTCTCTATATCTTCTTCTTCATCATCACCTAGATTTTTTTCCTCATTGCCATTATTTTCTTCTACCACTTTGTCTTCTTTGCATCTGTATTCTATTCTTCATTACCATCATCATCATTTTATTCTTCTTATTTCTATTCTTCATCATATTTTTCTTTTATTTCCCATCAATCTAGGAAAACTTGTTCCATTTTTGTCAAGGACAATTACTTCATGTAGATGATATTTTGTGATTATGTAGTGCCTTAGTCTTGCACACTCAGAAAAATCATGACCTTAGATATTCCTCTTAGTTGTACACATGCCTTTCTTTTGCATACCTCACATATGCTTTATCTTATGCCCCTTGGCCTATCTATTAGTTTGACCAACCTTATATTGATGAAACAAACACCCCATCTAGCATATAATGCTTAAAATCTACTTATATTATATCTCCACAAGTCTTGAACCTATGCCTATTATCTTCTCCTTGAATACTAATATCCATGTTAGATAATAATGTTGATGTTATTATCCTAGCTCAATACAAGTGTCTAGTGCCTTAAAGTCATCTAATTTTTAAATAAAATGTATTACAATGGTCAACCTATGTGATTTAATATAATTTATCTCCCAATAGGATTGGTATAAATATAATATCAACCTTCATTCATTCACCAACTATGAAACCTAGTGATCAGACCAAAAGAGCACTCTAGTAGCACTCAAATTACCAAAAGCTTTCCTATTCTACCTTATTATGATATCAGTCAAAGAAACAACCTAGATACATGTTTGAAGTAATAAAACAATAACCATAAGGTCATATTTACCAATTTACAATCTAGGTCACTGTTGTACTTGCTTTACACACATTATATGATTCACACACAATCTAGTATGTAGGGGAGAACTACATGAGTTTGAGGCCCTCTTCTAGAGTATTGGCTATGTAGGCAATGAACTTTAACAATGGGTTGATTATGGGTTAGATTGACACCATGTTACGACTAACCTATTTTCCCCCAAGGTCACATTGAACATGAAAAGTTAGGGTTTTTCCATTTCACCTAGAGTGATAGTCCACAACCTAGATGAATACATTAGATTGAAGGCAAAGCCAAATCCAAAAGCATCCAAGTGGTCACCTCTTGTTTGAGTGCATATTTTTTTATAGTAAACTAGTGTCAATCTTAAAACACTAGCATTAATGTAATTGTCTTTGGCTAACACAATTATCTAGAGAGATAGAAGTACCAAATCTAGAATTTGACAATTAATCAAGAGTTGTCTTTCTACCTATAACAGATCTAATAGTTTATTATCATTAAAAATAGATAAGTAATTTATCTCATGTCAATTGTGTATCTAGCATAACTATACTTTCCATTAATATCCTATTTAGTTTTATAAATTTAGAATATGGTACATCTGAGTTTAGCACATTAGTTGGCCTATTGTAGACATGAAATTCACCCTTGTTCCCTATCATTTATATATCCTTAACCCTAACTAATAAATAGTATCCTTATCTAAATTAGGGTTAAAAATTACTTAAACATTTGGGTTATACTCATCATGATTTAAACCCCTATACTATATTTGCTAGAGCATTTAATGGGACCTCCCAAAAGGTCCTTGGTAAAATCAAACTACCTTTATAGGTTAGTATCGCACATGTAGTTATTAATTTCTTAGTTATACCTTATATGTGTGTCTTTTACATGTTAACGGGATTACCTTGGATACACAATATTTTTTTAATACCTTTTATAGTGCATGGGTATGATAAATACATTTAAGTCAATTAGGTAATTACAATTCTTGGTATTCTATATGAGAATCCTATTGAATATGAGAAATTCCTACCTAGGCAGTGAATTATCAATCTTATTAAGGCTAATACACCACAAAAGAGTAATCAAAATCAATCCTATTTACTAAATGTCTAATACTTGAGAGACATTTACATCAGAGATAGATAATGGATTCCATAGAATCCTCATCTTCTATGCACCATATTCAAATATCCATAACACCTAAACATGTTCCTACTATTGTTATTCTAAAGAAACCATATAATACATAGATATTGGGTATAATAGTCCATATTCCTTCAATTGGTACTTCATGAACCTAGATTCTCATTATACATACACTGAGCATCACATGTACTATAGTAAAGATATTACACCTATACATGATCTTTGACAGTACCACCAGTTTCTTATACTAGGTTTCGAGTGGGGTGATACCTATGAGCATCCTTTGGATGAGATCATAGGATGATCTTGTATCTTCCATAAAATACTAAAAAAATTAAAAAAATCAACAATCCAAAATATACTTTTGGCACCTATATCTTCTATTAGCTCCTTGGCATATATGTGTTAGTTTCATGTTGAGGACTAGCATATAATTTACTCTTAGATACACATAAACATGTATACACATACACATATATACAAATATACATGATACACTTATGGGTTTTTGTCCTTCCCTCTACTCATGTCATCAGGACATTGAGGGCATTCATCTTCTAAAATCTTGATATATACAAGTTATATGATTTGATGATCACTCTACACTATCATGTTTGAGCTTACATATGTGCTTACACATGCCTATTATCTATTATTATATATTACACATGTTACTTGATATGCTATGTAATTGAGGTTTTTTATAATACATTTGATCCATGGGCCACTATGACATTTTTAAGTTGGTTTCTTACACTTTTCCTTTACACACTTGAGTGTTTTGCCTTACTATTGCCTTGATTTTTTGAGCATTTGAATATGGTTTATTGTATGCAGACCTTGTGCCTATGTTTTGCCTTATTGGACATCTGAATATGGCATTAAATTTTATGTACATTTGAATATGTCATTGATTATTTTTATGGACATTTGACATGTCCATTCAATTTTGTGACATTTGAACATGCCCCTTGTTTACCTTCTCCTTAGACCATTGCCTTTTGACTCAGGTGTGTGCTTATTTTATGTTTGAGCTTGTACTATTATTAACTAAACATTTCCATGATATTTATCATGCATAATAGGCCTATGTGTGATCACATTGGTTCTATGTGCTTTAATTTACATCTACCTAGACATATTTCCTTCTATATGTTATATGGTTACATTCATAGATTTACAGTTGTCTTACCCTTTTGAGGGGAACTAATTCCTAGGTGATATTTTTCCCTCACCTCAAAGGGTGAGCATTTTAGTGGGAGAATGTCATGGTTACATGGCTTCCACATTTTTCACAATTTACTAATTATAGTGGGGGCATTATTTTAGAAGCATGTTCTCCACATTTACATAATATATAGTACTTACACCAATTTAAATATTTAGTGGGATAATGTCATGATGACATGGAATCCACATAAATTTACAATTTTATATTTAGTGGGGTAATGATTTATAAGCATTATATCCACATTAATTAAGTATGGTACTTGTAATGCACAAATTTAGTTGGGGCATGCTTTGGAAGCATGTTTTACACACCTACTTAGTTTTTAGCATCTCTAGTTTATATTGGGGTCATGTTTTGGAAACATGTCCTCCACATTGATACTTATATCAATTTTATATTTATCCATATATAGTGGAGTTATGATTTGGAAGCATGTCCTCCATACGTACATAGTTTTCTAAATTGG